>JBBBDQ010000292.1:142500-245000 GCA_037127315.1 Ascarosepion bandense
GAGCTCTCCTCGACATATTTTTCTAATTAGAGCATTGTATGGCGGAGATTTTCATTATAATCATTTCTCTTTAAAATTTATTATGAAAATTACTGAAACATTTCAAGTGAATATCATGGTATGTTTCAATATGAACTTCCTCTCTCAAAGTAATCTTAGTTAAGCAAGAAACGTGATCTTTTGCCCCTACTTATTTCAAAGAAGTTAGTTTTTCCTCCAAGGGTTTGGCGCCAGATAAGAATCATGTCAGCTCTCGTACAGCCGACCACTTGAACATTTTGAGAACGACGCTTTAACCTAACTTGAGATTATATTGCAAACAGGAATTTAAAAGACACCTAATGTTTGGTGCCAGAATAAAAATGTGCGGTTAACAAGTAGTGTCTGAAGACCTTTACTTCACCAGTGACAAAAGCCTTCAGGAAGTAATTCTGATTTCCTGTATGTAAGTTACAATATGTTTCCTGACTTCAACCTATTTTCTACTTGGTAACACACACACACACACACACACACACACACACACACACACACACATATATATTTATATACACACACACACACACACACACACACACACACACACACACACACACACACACATATATATATATATATATAATCAAATGAATGAGGAACGATAAAAGTATTTGCAACGTTCAAAACATTAATTTATTAATTTAAAAGAGTGCTCAATATAAACATAGAGCCATTAATATAAATTTGGTGCTTCTTTCTCTTAGCCATTTCCATTGGCCCTTTCCTCTCGGTTCTTTCTCTCTTGTTTTCCTTTTTGCTTTTATTTCCTCCGTGTCATTCTCTTTCTTCTTTCTTTCTGTTTTTTGATATCTCTTTTTGATTTCTCATCTTTCTATTCTCCTTCTTTTTTTCTCTCTTATTTAATTTTCGCTTATCTCGCACAATAAGATTTCGAAAAATAAAAGGGAGTGAGTTTTTTTTAATTTCGTTTAAAAAAATAACGTTTAATATATTCATTATTAAATACCTAAAGTATAATTTATAATATATATAGTCATATGCAAACAGATCTGTTTCGCTGTATCACAGCTCATCAGTACGGTTACGCAGCCGATTGCTTTTTACCCAGGATTGAAACCCGACCTAATTAATTGGCGTCAGTCGGCAATTCTACCTCTGAGCATATATATATATATTGTCTGCCATGAATATGAGAGATTGTCATATATATATATATATATATATGACAATCTCTCATATTCATGGCAGACAATATAGCCATATTTCTTAGACATCAAAGTGACTCTTTCTCGCTTGTCATATGTATATGTAGTTTCGATCCCGGGTGGAACTATTCGGATGTCTAGCCGCACTGATACTGTGTGGTACCAAGAAACAGGCCTGTATATGGATTACTCATTATGCTCTCGTTATCCGATTGATCTCTCCAGAGGGGAACATTTTTAAAAAATTGCCGCTTTTGCAATTTACACATTCGTCTCTAGGCATGATTTGAGTTCTCTTCGATGCTGGCGTGTGTATACACAGCGTATATATAACACGTTAAATTTTCCTCCTCTCTCTCAGTTCTACGCTGAAAACTTAGGGGTAGGCTCTCTGACTGATATAAAATGGGTCGAGATTCTATCCCGGCTAGAAACAATCGGATGTCTGGCCACTCTGATAAGCTGTGATACAGCAAAACAGGCCTGTATGTGGATGAATATATATATATATATATATATATATATAGAGAGAGAGAGAGAGAGAGAAAGAGAGAGAGATAGAGAGAAAGAGAGTGAGAGAGAGATTTTCAAGAAACAGAAAAGAATAAAGATTGTCTGTAAATTGTGTTAAAAAATGAGACAGAGAGTCGTAACTCGGTGTTGACAACGGTGCTCACATTTTCATATGCAAACATATATAATAGATAGATAGATAGATAGATAGATAGATAGATAGATAGATAGATAGATTAAATAAATAATAGTTATAATGCACGATATATTCAGTGTAAAAAGTTTTCCAAAAACATAGAGCGTGTGTAAATATAAAAGTAGATACGGATATCAACAACGCGTGGAAACCATCTGTTTTTAGGATTACACGCAATCTTCAGGGCAACCGGAGAGGAACAAAATGGCCAGAAATCAATAGAGTGTTGTCACAAACACACACACACGCACAAACACACACAAACACACACACACACAATGTATATATATATATATATATATATATATATATATATATATAATAGTAGTGGTATAAACGACGATGTTCTCTAGTTAAAGTGAAAAACACCCTTTTGCAGCGGATACTAGATAGAATACTCACAAGGTTGTCGTTATTTACTTTTCGTAAAAAAATAAAATCGGCCTTTCTCTGATGTGCGCCAGTAGCCTGATGGGTGTTTATCCGACTGTTGTCAGATCAGTTTCCAGTCGCGGCTTGTATGAAACTGTCAATCTAGCTGCACTGATGTCTGCGGATATTATATATATATATATATTTGAACATTATTTTTAATCGATACTCGTATTTCAAACATTTTTAATATTGTCGGTTTGTTTATGACCATTTCGTCAATCTTCGTTAATTTCCGGAACACACACACACACACACACATATATATATATATATATATATATATATATATATATATATATATTTATATATATATATAATATATGTAATGAAAGCTTAAAACATGCTCCTGGAACTCAGACTCTTTGGACGTTTGCACGAAAGACTAAAATGTAATAATTGTTTCCAGTTAAAGAGAAATCGTAGACAGAAAGAAAAATGTATGGATGTAAGTTAAATTTTGATTTCCTGGTATCGATATCAAATAAGTTTTTTCGTCGTAAACTGAATTGTGAAGGCTAAATAAATCTTCTGAGTAATTGGTATCATGACTGAGACTAAGAACTACAATTTTACCTACTCAGAGCCAAAACCGAAACAAAAACTAAAATAAAAGGGCTGAAAAATATACAGACATACAGGCAGATAAATAGACACACACACAAACATCTTGCCTTTTACATATATATATATATATATATATATATATATATATATATATATTATCGATTTTCTGCACTATTGTAAGAACTGCAACCTTGAAACTTCTGAATATCGTTTCTTATGTCTTTGTCTATGAGTGTATCAAATTTGATTAAAATCGGACCACTCCTTCTATAACCCGACTTTTTCGATTATGGATTTTCGATATTTATCGGGGGTACCTCGACACACATGACCAAGTTTAGAGGAATGTTTTGCAAAGTTAAAGAGATGAAATTTTTTTCGAAGCTGGATTTTTACCTAGCTAATAACATTCACAGACGCTTATAGTACAACTGCGTAAATTTTCAAGAAAATCGGTTCAGCCGTTTCGGAGCCTATGGTTCCTTTACCCATACACAGATACACACACACATACACACACACAGACAAAGTTCCATTTATAAATAAGTTTGTATATATATATATATATATATATATATATATATATATATATATATATATATGATTTTATGATGTTTCCTACTCATCGTGGCTTGGTTTTGAAATATACTTCGTCTTTCGACTGGTTTTGTCGTTTTTTCTTGTTTTGTATTTTTTTTAGATTAATTTCCATTTCAGTATTATATTAAAACCATAAAACTTTTAGCATGAATATATCTTAAGTAAAAATCAATTTGTATAATTCAGGAATAATCAATAAAACATAAATCCCCCTGAGCAGATTGATTGAATGTTTATTGGCCTCTATTTAATGTGAATTTCTTGTCTCCGCTTAATTGAATCTCGATACTTTGTTTCATGACTTTTGTTTATTGCATCTCAATATTAAATTTTTCTAATAACTGGCATAATTTTTAACAAGTAATTAGTTTTCAAATAAATCTACTCATCTACTTTTATTATTAGTAGTAGGAAATGGTTGGTAAATTTCAATGCCTCCAAAACAAAGCTGTTATCAACTAACCACCATAGACAATCGCATCTACCTCCCATTAGCATGGGACAGGCTAGCCTCCCAGAGAGTAAAATACTACGCCTCCTTGGCCTTACACTTTCGGCGGACCTCAAATGGAATGACTACATTGAATCCATTGCCAAATCTGCTGCTATGAAAGTCGGCTCTCTGTGCAGGGCCCGGAAATTTTTCCCACCTGAAACTATTCTGCACATATACAAATCTACCATCCGCCCGTGTATTGAATATTGCTGCCATATCTGGTCGGGTGCCCCTGATACTCTCCTTGGGCTTCTTGACAAAATACAAAGGAGGATCTGTAACGTGGTTGATACTGAATTGGCAGACCGGCTGCAGCCGCTCTCACACCGGCGTGATGTAGCTTCCCTGTGCCTCTTCTACAAGTACTTTCATGGCTTCTGCTCCGATGAGCTTAGATCACTGGTGCCGCCTAAGCACGAATTTACACGAGATACTAGATTAGCAACTAGGTCCCACCCTTTTACAGTTAAACAAATAAGATGTAACCGTAAATTCTACTCCAACAGCTTCTTTTCTCGCGTTTCCCGCCTGTGGAACTCCCTTCCACAAGTCTGCTTTCCCGACAGTTACAATCTCCAGGTGTTTAAATGTAGGGTCAATAGACACCTCCTATCACACTAACTCCCAACTATTCTCACAACACTCTCATCTACCCAACCCTCATTCTCGGTATCCTCACCCGCCTATCACCCACCCTCTGTTATTTCCTATATTTAACAAGCCTTTCTCCACTCTACGTAGCCCCCTGCACAGTAGTGGCAGTGACATGCCTTGCTCGGGTGAAACGCTTATAAAAAAAAAAAAGATGTAGTAATTGAGTTCTATGAAAATTTTCTATTTGATTTAATAAATCCTTTCAAGGTGTAAGTTTTGCATGTCACATATAAGTCGCACCGTGTAAATCCATTGCTGGAGTCAAGAGTCAAGTTAATATTACACGCTCGTTTACGAATTGACATCTAATTTAATGATGTGCAATTAATGAGACAGAATTCATCTGTAATGATACGGCCATCATCATCATATAATATGTATTACGTTTATTTTAACTTACAATTGCGAAGGATAATATATTTCATTTAAGTAGAGACATTATAAATAAGTTTTATTATTTGTCAATAGCCAAAGAAACCAGTAGCACATCCGAATGTACACAAATAAAAAGTAGGGTTGCTACTGTAAAGTTAATTAGAGTAAAATTTATTGTTGCTATATTAAAAACCTCAAATCTTTAACATGAAACGATATTGAACAATGTCAGTCAGTTAAGTGCTATACGTGATACACGCTTTGGGTGATTATATCTCGAAAGAGACATGATTGACTGGGCAGAAGATTATCCCACAGTATGTTGCCATTGCTTTCTGCGGTAGACTTGTGGCCAGCCAAGGCTATAAAACCTAATCTGTCCTATTATTTAACCCATAATTGGAGACAGTAGACGGATTAATAACTTTCCCAAGGGCATTTGTGCGTAATTGAATGCTAAGAATTCAACTGGAATTCGAACTCGGCTCCCCGATTTGTCGTTCCGAGTCTATACCCACTGCACCACAACGCACAACCAGTATTGAACAAAAGAGGTTTTATATAATGCAAGGACTTATCAATTAATCATAGAAACCAATGAACATCTGAAATATATAGAAAAGGGATTAAGTAAACGAACAATTGGTATTTATTTCCTTGTATCTCGCAAGTAAAACATTTTAAGGATCACCGTTATTTTTGACAGCGCGAGTGCATTATTAATAAAAATTGATTAATGATAACAATGACAGGAAGTTCTAGAGTGCCATTATCGCTAAAGAGAGAGAGAGTGTATAAAATAAGTTATTGCTTTATTTTTATTAGTTTGTAAATATCATGTTAACATTCTTTTTTTAGTGATTATGTTTGTATCATTCTTAATTCTTACATTTTGTCTCTTTATTTTTGAGCAATCGTCACATGCCATAGCGTCCGGAGGTGTGTGTTAATTTTTAAAATGATAACTAAATTAGTTATAATATATTATACATGTTAATGCATGACTATTGCATCATTGAATATTTTTCTAATTACATTATTTGACGTCATATAAGTCGCACTTTTTTTACTAAAAATATTTTTCGAAATTCACCTGCGTCTTATATTCCATACTAGCAGTATATCCCGGCGTGGATCGGGTGTAATGAAAGCTTTAAAACTAATCCATGGTCCTGGAGCTCAGACTCTTTGGACGTTGGCACGAAAGACTAAAAAGCAATAGTTGTTTCTAGTTAAAGCGAAACCGTAGACTGAAAGAAAAATGTATGAATGTAAGTGAAATTCTGATTTCCTGGTATCGATATCAAATAAGTTTTTTTCGACGTAAACTGAATTTTGAAGACTAAATAAGTCCTCTGAGTAAATGGTATCATGGCTGCGACTAAAACCTACAATTATACCTACTTAGAGCCAAGCCCGAAACAAAAACTAAAATAAAAGGGCTGAAAAAAATAGACATACAGGCAGATAAACAGACACACGCAAACATCTTGCCTTGATATATATATATATATATATATATATATATAAAGGCAAGATGTTTGCGTGTGTCTGTTTATCTGCCTGTATGTCTATTTTTTTCAGCCACACGCAAACATCTTGCCTTTATATATATATATATATATATATATATGTATATATATAAAGGCAAGATGTTTGCGTGTGTCTGTTTATCTGCCTGTATGTCTATTTTTTTTCAGCCCTTTTATTTTAGTTTTTGTTTCGGGCTTGGCTCTAAGTAGGTATAATTATCAATTTTCTGCACTATTGTAAGAACTACAACCTTGAAACTTCTGAATATTGTTTCTTATGTATTTGTCTATGAGTGTATCAAATTTGATTAAAATCGGACCACACATTCTATCACCCAATTTTTTCGATTATCGATTTCGATATTTATCTGGTGTACCTCGACACAAGACCTAGCTAATAACACACACAGACGCTTATAGTACAACTGTGTAAATTTTCAAGAAAATCTGTTCAGCCGTTTCGGAGTCTATAGGTAACGGATACACGCACACAGAGACACACACACAGAGACACACACACATACACACAGAGACAAATGTCCATTTATAAATAAGTTCACATATAGGTATAAAATTCGCGATGTTAGCTGCTTGGCAACATCTATTAGATTAGCTTTTAGAGGAGCTTTCATATATTAATCGTCATAATTTAAAAGGCTATTATTCATCTTGAAAATGTTATCATTGATAATATGCATTATGTTAATTTAATCACGTTTAATATTTGTATTTTGTTTTACTAAAATTATATGTAATAACTTCAAGTTGTATATTTGTAAATTATATTTGTTTCATTTATATTTTCTTGCGAGAACTTCCGGTTGGTATGAATACAATAATAATTTTTATTTGCTAATTATTCCACTAAGTCCTTCTCCGCCATAGACAAATTGTACATATGGTGCTATTTAGATTTTTCACAGTTTTTGACACATTATGGCATTTGTAGTAAGAATGTTAAGAATGTGATGTTTTGGTGCACGGAAAAGTGCATACCCTTCTTGGGTCAGCGAATGATGCTAGCTATGTTAAGACAGATGAAAACCAGCCTTCAACCATCCTTGGCCACATTTTTGTATTTTATACAAAAATAAATATCTATTCCACTGAAACCTTTATAAAGGTCATAGCGAAAAAATAAGGTACGTTTCAGTCGAATGCAGGAAAATGACCTGTAAGAAATAAACAAAAATACAAGAAAGTAAATAGGCTGTACCATTCACTAATAGTTTTACTAATTACTATTTTTCTTGATGTGCCCTGGTGAAATCGGGATGAGTTTTATATACCCGTGAGTCTAATATACGGTAATTTTATCTGATATTATTACATATTATAATAAGTGTATTTTAGAGGGTAAACGTATTTGATTTGCTAGCCCTGTTAGTAATTTATATACTTACAAAATAACTAAGGAAGGATAGAAAGTGTGTTACCTGTAACTACTAAAAATAACATTTATGCCAATAGGAAATTCGTTAAAGATATGATATACGTGTATTTGCTTATTATATAAGCTAGTATTGCATAAATCCCCTGCAACACTCATATATTATACGTCAATAATTAAAACAGTAAAAATAAGACAACATTCTCATATTCAAGATACACACTAACGTCATGCAATATATATATGACGTGTTACAAAACAAAATCAAACAAAGCAAATATCGAATCTAAAAATACTGCAATTAAGAAAGGAAATATAATTCTGAGTCATTTGACTTCCAAATTTCTGATTAAGCTCATAACAAAACATTTGAATTTATAAATAATATATACATGTTCCGTACTTAATCATTCAATCAGATTTATGCCATATTTTTAACTCATATATATATATATATATATATATATATATATATATTAGTCATCCACATACATACATACACACATACATACAGCTGTATTACAGCTCATCAGTGTGGCTAGACACATATGGATAGAAGTTACCAGTAAATAAACACTGCTATTGGTGAATTTTTATTGATTTCATTATTAGACCATGTTATTTAAATCATACCAATTATGTATGAAAAGTAATATTGCCTAAATATCTGCCAAGGTGTAGCGCCATACTTCCATTGATGGTCTAAATTTTGCATGACGTCACTGCATAGTTGCTCCTCGATCTCACCAATATTCCTTATTCTCTCTTTCTTCAGCTATTGAATTGTTGTCGGCATGTTGACATAGAACTTACTTTTGAGATAATCCCAAAGGAAGAAATCTAAAGGAGTCAACTCGCACCATCGTAGTCGCCAAATAACATCACTGTTTCGAGAGATGATGTGACCTGGAAACTTCTCATTCAATAAAGCCATTGTTGCATTGTCTATATACCCTGTGGCGCCGTCCTGTTGGAACCACAAATCTTCGGCCTCATTTTGAGGTGTTTGAAATTTCGAACTGATCTCTTTATTTAGTCTCCCGGTGTAGATTGTTCTAGTTCCAGGTGTCATGACTCTTCCAGATAACACAGTATCAGTTACCGTCTTTTTAACTCAAGTTTCCAAGTTTCAGTTCACATCTGAAATAAAGGCAAGGATTATGACAGCTTTTATTAACTTAAACACGAAGACTAGTCAGAGGAGCTGCAGGAGATTCCAAAACTTTCGTAGTTGAAGCAGATGGTGAATTTAATGAATAAATGTACGCTTTAGTATTTCCAGATACTTTTGTAGAATTATGGTAACTATATCTGTTAAAATGAAGAGTCAGCGTTATTTTCATTTTTGCGTAAATTAAACGACAATTTATCTTTCTCACACTGTATGCATATGTTTGTGTGTGTATGTGTGTTTCTCTCTGCGTGTGTTTTAAGTACTTTTCATGTTTCACTGTGTGTGTTATTGCTTCAAAGTTCCGGTCGAGATGATCAAACTGTGAATTGAACCATTCTGGCATTTTGCTTGCCCGTCAGCGCCATAAATAATCAAGCCATTACTATTAGGTTATCGATCTACCATATAGCTCGCCCCATCCGTCAACGAATTCCGCAATCACCACAGTCATTCGTATGCTGCCAAGCGTTTTGGAAGCCGCCCAAACTGATTGAAAACTGACTGCCATGTGTTGCAAATGTTTTATTGTTTTCTAATGGGACACAACTGACTTCTCGATCGTAGTATACCTTGATTGCCGGCTTGTGTCAGAGGACACATTTTCATCCAAGGTAAAAGTGACGTAAATATCAGGACGAAGCCGCGTGACAATGATATGTAGTTGGAACAAATTCGGGGAAATAACCAATTTCGCTTGCCTTTCTTTTTCTCATTGTTTATTCTTTTATTAAAAAAAATCAATGTTTCTAATCTCGAGTGAAAATATTCGATTATATATTGTTTTCATACGTGTTTTCATACATTTATTGTCTATATTGTATAAAGTTTATTGGCAATAAGCAGTGGACCAAATGCAATGGCTGTTAATTTACATGGCGGGCAGACAATGTCTAGGCCAAGAAATGAATTAATGCGATTTTATAGTGTATAGTAAAAATTCTTGCTGCAATATTTTTCTTCTAAATGTCTGTTGAAGACGTAGTAGAAAATCACTCTCTAAAATTTCCGATTCTTCGTATCTCTAAGTCAATATAATTTTTTTGCTATCTCACGTACCCCTTGTTTTTATTTTAGTATCATTTATTTAATCAAACCACACTGTATTGTGAACACCTGTTCAATTTAGCATACAGTTCTGTCAAGAGAGATGTAATAAAATTCTAGTCATGAGATAAATAGTAATTCAGTATTTTTTTTTAATCATTAGAATATAGTATGGCAAAGTACTACAGTAAAATATTCTGCTTAATCAGTCATGTCTTATTCCAGATATGATCGCCTAAGGGTGTATCAATTGAATGAATCTAATTCAACTGGATTTCGAACGCGGTTCGATTTCTCGATGCGTACCGATATCAACTGCACCACAGCGCACATCTTTTGAACAAGATAGTTACGTATTGCCCCTTCACCTCCTCCTGGTTTCAAATTGAAATTTGTCTTAAACTGTCACTACAAATAACGGATTACTTCAATGAAATAAAGAATTCAAACGAAACTTTCCAATGAATATATTTTTATACAGTAGAATTTCTTTTCTAACATCTTTATTCATTTTTTGCGTGTCGTGCTTACTTCCTCTTTGAACAATATATTAAAAAATTACATGGTTTTCCCCTTGAATATGAACTGATCGTTTTGTGTAAAACTTGAGTTTGAGTTTTGTTTAACGGCATATCAACACCTCTGTTGGTTATTTAATGCCCAAAGGTAGGGTTTTAAGGTATCTTTTTAATTTTCAGTTATAGTGAGAAATTTGATTTAGTAAGATCTTGATGCATTTTTTTTTTAGAAAACTGAAGATGTCTTCTAGTTTTGTTTGCAAAATGTATTGGTGATAATATCTTTTCTGAAAAAATGTATATTTTTATATTTACAGTGTTTTCACCCCACTTTGGGGGATACCTATTTGCCTATAACTGAGACCCTAACAGGTGGACATGGGAACAAGAGTAATTAAGAGGGGGTTCCATGCTCCTCAACCCCCCCCCCCCCATCAGAGGCCTTGCTGCTGGATGCGGTTTACTGTCATACCCAGGACCGTGTGTAAAAATGTGTCAGCATTCAATAAATAAAAAATTTCAACTAAATTACGATAGGTAACTAAATCCTTACAGACTTAAACCAAAATTTGTCTGTACACTTTGATATGTCTGAAAATCACACACAAATAAAATAGACAGTAAGAGAAATTTAATACACTTTTCAATATAATCCGCCACATTTCCATGACAGAATCGATAATGTTAGTCAACGCAAAAATCATAATGTTTAACAACGAAGTGTACTTTGTTGGTTTGTATTTTTTTCTTAACGTATCATCATCAAAACACATCGTTTAATCTACACTAAAATTTCAAATAGAAAATGCATATAGCTGTTTCCAAAGATCGTCAACGCATGCCTACACGAATTATCAGTAACATTCAATAACTGCTACTTCACTTTACATTCTTTGTCTTCTAGATTACATATTCTTATTCCCCCGTTACACGACATTGATTTGACTTTATGAGGTTATCAGTTCGCAGTTTCCAGAAGTGATTCAAAAAAGATATTTCTTTCAAGAGAATAAACGGTGTCTAATTTTTTAAACTTTAAAAGGAACTGAAAACCCAATCCTCAAGAGGAACCGCATAATAGGCGAAACTACATTGAGGCAAAAAGATTAAAATAAAAATGACTTAAATTAAATGATTTTAAAAGGAGCTGTTGTATATAAGAAACAGGGATAAACAAGTAAAAATGAGAGGGCTGTTGGGTCTAAACAGGGAACTGATATGAAATAAATGTATTTCTTTGAGGAATTTAGGAATCCGTCAGCTCATTAAAAGCTATGAAGTTTTAACTTAAGTGTCGATAACACTTATCAAAGAAAAATCGATCGGATAATTAATTTAAAAGTTTTCAGAAAATCGTCTAAGAGACTGGTGACACAGTGATATATAGTATAAATAGCGCTAAGGATTCCAAATAGTTCTCTGATCTGATAAGTGTCAAACGCAAAAGTAAAAAAATGTATTTTCTGCTGGATTGCTTTGCAGCCAAGTTAGAAAACACAAGGAGGAATGCTAAAAATTCCCAAATGTTTACGTCAGCCGATAGTCGATATCATCGTCTAAAGAGTGTGTAACAGAAAACAAAATAAAGAGGGAAGAAAAGAGACACAGATATATATAGAGAGAGAGATGTAAGGTTTGCGACAGGATATGAGCAGGTCGATCACAAGTCATGAACTTCGCCCAAAGCAGATGAACGTAGAAGGTGCTTTATAGATCCACATTAGAAAATGCCAGTAGTCGTTAGACAAATATCCGCCATATTGACTCTCGTAAAAGGTGAGGGTGACGCAATTTCCAATTACATGTACACATCCCGCGGGGGAGCCTCGTGAATGAAAACAGATTTGCGTGGAATACATGGAAGTGATTGGTTTTCGATAACCTACCACTTTCCTTTGAACACATATATATATATATATATATATATATATATGTGTTACCTGTGTGTGTACATGGATGTATTGTCACCTATGAATATACGGACTCTTTTTCCACCTTTATATAAATAATCGTACACTCTACCGTTTTTCTATCTTTCTCGCTTGCTGTCTGGTTCGTTTTATTTAACTGTCCATTGATTCCTCTTTGTAAAAGCATTATTCACTTGTTTACCTAGCTTGACAGCGTGCGGTGTTCGAGTGAAGATAAAATAAAATTAAAACAAAGCAAGTAATCGAAAGGCAAAATTCTACGACAGAAATTGAGTTGAACCATATGAGCAAAATTTTTCATTCTTCTCTCACTCCCGCTCATATATATATATATATATATATATATATAATTGAAGTATCCAAGAAAACCAAACGTCTCCAAGAGTTTCAGAGTCTTATGATGTTCCTAAGTTTAACTGAGACGAAGAGACGTGTGGCTACGCAATAAGGAAACTTGACATGATATAGCCGCCCATCTCCTCATCACAATTTTTTAATTCCTGGAAATTAAAATAACTTAAAACTGGAAAATGTTATCCTAAATAAATATTCTTAAAACTCCGGTTGCATATTCAAACTGGGATGGGCTAATAATTATGGCCAGCAGTATATATATATATATATATATATATATATATATATATACTACCGGCCATAATTATTAGGTCACCCCTGTTTTTTAAAAGAAATTATGTATGTCATACTATGTTTAGTATTTATTGGCAAGCGGGTAATTCTGAATGAAAATAGAATCGTTCTTTGTTATTATTACTTTGCAAAATTTTACAAGTCTCTAAGTAAAGATGAACTCGGCCGAATTTCACTAAACTTTGGTCATTCTTTTCTTGATGAAACTGCAATATAGGTAATTAGTACATATTTATAAATTTATTTGATGCATATGTTATTGTGCAGTATCAACAATAGAACAATTCCATTTTCATTTACAATTATTCACTTAGCAATGAATGCTAAAATATAACATGAAATACACAATTTTTTAAAACACTGGGGTGGCCTAATAATTATGGCCGGTAGTGGATATATATATATATATATATATATATATATATATATATATATATATATATATAATTTGGAAATGAGTTTCAGCTTCTCGTATCATCAGACGATTTATAAAAACTTACTTATTATAAATCGCCTGAAGAGACCGGAAATTTGAAACCTATGTTTCGGAAATAACTCATTGAAATATTCAAAAGCTCTACAATATAAATGTATTTTAATTATTGTTTTAATACAACTGGAGACTGGTTTATTTAATTATGACCAATAACTAATTATATATATATATATATAAACAATGACTTGTACCCACAGAAACGAACAATTGATTTGAATAAACAGGACGTCATTTTTTTCTTTCTTTTTAGAACTTAGATATCTTTCGGCCAACACTTATTCATAGGTTATCCATTAGCACTTATAATAATACATGGAACAAAAAATTCAAATGTTGACTACAACAGAAGAAAAGTTGGAGCTCTTTTAAAATTAAATTTATTAAAATAATTCAAACGTAAGTTGGGGTGTAAACTACAGCTCCACAAGAGTTAAAAATATTAGAAAAAAATATGTATATTGTAGAAAAGTGACAAGTTACTTACATTTTTTAATATGTTTTTCCGGGTTTAATGAATATGAATATTTTAAAATTCTGACGACTTACTTTTAAAAAGGATTTTGTTTTAGTGATTTAATAAAGGATGCGTAAGTAGAGGAGATGAGGGTTGCTGAAAAAAACAAAGAAACAAAGAAAGAAACAAAGAAACAAAGAAAGTGTTATGGGGAAACACACCGACTCCTCAGATAATGGACTCTCCCTCCTATATTATTAAGAGTTAACAGAAAGTTCTTGGGAAGTTCATAGAAGTTGTACTTTCGCTCCTGGATCCGACTGCTGTATGAGTCCCCCGGTGCGCTGGTGGAAGTGAATGGGGTAAGATCGAAGCCCTTCACTTTATCTCGCTCCATTCGTCCACTTTCGCCTTTGCTGTACGTTCTTGCGTTGGAGCCATTCCTTCGCAAGTTAAAGGCGAATCCGGTCCTTCGCGGAATTTCCGTACCTGGTGCTACCAACTCGGCCAGGTACTCCGCCTATGCTGACGACGTTTCGGTTTTTGTGTCGAGCAAAGCCGAGATTGACGAAGTCAGCAAAGAAATTAGATGTTATGAGACGGTGACAGGGGCCAAGATCAATCGCGATAAGTCTGTTGGCTTGCGATTGGGTGCGTGGAAGGGAGTTTCTCTTCCCGGACCTTTCCTCTGGACGGACGGGCCGATCAAGATTCTCGGCGTCTTTTTCGGTCCTGATCTCCAGTTGGAAATGAATTGGTCGGAGGTTCGAGAGAAGGCCGAGGGCGCAGTTCGTCTGTGGACTCGGAGGAATCTTTCCTTAAAGGGGAGGGCGGAAGTATGTGCCTCGCACATCTACCCGATTCTCCTTTACCGACTTTCCGTACTTCCTCTCCCGTGTGCCATTCGTTTGGGACTAATACAGCTCTTGTTCTCCTTCCTTTGGGGAGAAGGCAAGTCTCCCAAGGTGCGTCGCGAGATCTGTCACCTTCATCCTTCTGAGGGCGGTCTGGGCATGCCTAGCGTTGAGATCCGTCAACACACGCTTCGCATTAGATTCCTGGATCGAATGTGTATGCTAGCGGATGAGAACAGCGGCCTCGTTCAAGAGGACGTCCATAAAAACTTTCCATCCTTGAGAAGTGTGCATTTGTCGGAGGAGGAGGCCGGCCGTACTCCTCGTGGCGAATGCTCCTTCTATAAAGAATGTCGTTTGGCTCTCCAGTTTCTCTTACGGGCTACGGATGGCCTCTCCAACGCCCAAGCGTTGTCTCTTAGGGCATTATATCGGGTGTTAGTTAGGGGGGCCGTTCAAGATGAACTAATTGGCGAGCTCGGGCTTACGAAGCAGGAGGCTCGCTCCATATGGCCTTGGGCGCCTGGGTTGAAATGTCTCACTAACGATGAGGCATCACTCACCTGGCTGATGATCCGGAAGGCCCTCTGGGTAGGCAAGAGGCTTCATGCAGCGGGCCTAACACCAAAATCAACCTGCGTGCGTTGTGGGCTGTCGACGGAAACCGTCGAACATGCCTTCTTCCACTGCAGTGTTGTTGCTCCGTTGTGTAAGTTTCTTGAAGATCTCATGGTTCGTATCCTTCGTGGAAAGTTCTTTGTCCTTGAGGCTAGTTCTGTTTGTAGCAATGTCGTGCCTCCGTTATCTAGGGCTGAGCACTATGTGCTCTTTTGCTTACTAGGTGTTATGCGAATCGTGATTTGGACGACGCGACAGAAGGAATTCTATGGTGATGAGAAGTTTACCTCTTCCCAACTGATCTTGTTCTTTAAGCATCAGCTTAAAGTCAAGATCAGGACGGAAAGGAAACGACTCACTCCATCTGAATTTGGCAAAAGGTGGGTGAGTCTTGCGCGATTCTGTCGAGTGAAAGGTGCTGACCTGGAGTGGTTGTTTGATGCTGGTTAGGCATCAGGATATTGGGTGTGCTGGGCAGAACATGTGCACCCCTTCCGTGTTAGGTTAGAATAGGTAAATTTTGATTTTCTGTTTCTAATTTAATGTTAACTTAGCTAGGTTATGATTGCTCATTGGCCCCTTTTTCTTTTTGTCCCCAGTTTTCCTTTAGTTTTAATCCCCCATCCCTTCCCACTTTAGGTGTTCAACAATGTTAGTTCTCCGGTGGATGCGTGGCGACTTTCGTTATTTTTCAAGAGTGCTTTTCGTTTTTTGTTATGGTGTTTAAATGTGTGAGTGATTGTGTGAGTAACTGCTGATTGGATAAATGTAGTCATTATATTCTTTAAGCCACGCATTATTTTTCGTCCGGAGAAGTGATTTTGCTGTCACAATATTAGAGTAGTGGGGGGCTTTTATTACTAATACGATTTTATTTAGTTTTTTGTATATATCATTTATTCATTGTATAAAACCATTGGGGATATTTTAATGTTGTTATTTTCTGCCCATGCCCTCCACTGAACATTGTAAATATGGGAGTTAAGTAGGACAACATAGAGCAGCAGAGGTATTATGGTGATCGTGGTAAGAATGGTAAGTAAAAATGTGGTATTATGGTGTCCGGGTTATTGTAAGTGTGTCAGGGTCGACGAAAGTGATTAGCTAAGTTAAATTAGGACAGATGATGACCAGCCTTCCCCATCCCCAATTTCGGCCTTGTGCCACATTTTTTGTATTCGTACAAAAATAAATACGAGTTCATAGAAGTTGTACTTTCGCTCCTGGATCCGACTGCTGTATGAGTCCCCCGGTGCGCTGGTGGAAGTGAATGGGGTAAGATCGAAGCCCTTCACTTTATCTCGCTCCATTCGTCAAGGTTGTCCACTTTCGCCTTTGCTGTACGTTCTTGCGTTGGAGCCATTCCTTCGCAAGTTAAAGGCGAATCCGGTCCTTCGCGGAATTTCCGTACCTGGTGCTACCAACTCGGCCAGGTACTCCGCCTATGCTGACGACGTTTCGGTTTTTGTGTCGAGCAAAGCCGAGATTGACGAAGTCAGCAAAGAAATTAGATGTTATGAGACGGTGACAGGGGCCAAGATCAATCGCGATAAGTCTGTTGGCTTGCGATTGGGTGCGTGGAAGGGAGTTTCTCTTCCCGGACCTTTCCTCTGGACGGACGGGCCGATCAAGATTCTCGGCGTCTTCTTCGGTCCTGATCTCCAGTTGGAAATGAATTGGTCGGAGGTTCGTGAGAAGGCCGAGGGCGCAGTTCGTCTGTGGACTCGGAGGAAGCTCTCCTTAAAGGGGAGGGCGGAAGTATGTGCCTCGCACATCTACCCGATTCTCCTTTACCGACTCTCGGTACTTCCTCTCCCGTGTGCCATTCGTTTGGGTTTAATTCAGCTCTTGTTCTCCTTCCTTTGGGGAGAAGGCAAGTCTCCCAAGGTACGTCGCGAGATCTGTTACCTTCATCCGTCTGAGGGCGGTCTGGGCATGCCTAGCGTTGAGATTCGTCAACACACGCTTCGCATTAGATTCCTGGATCGAATGTGTATGCTGGAGGATGAGAACGGCGCCCTCGTTCAAGAAGACGTCCATAAAAACTTTCCATCCCTGAGAAGTGTGCATTTGTCGGAGGAGGAGGCCGGCCGTACTCCTCGTGGCGAGTGCTCCTTCTATAAAGAATGTCGTTTGGCTCTCCAGTTCCTCTTACGGGCTACGGATGGCCTCTCCAACGCCCAATCGTTGTCTCTTAGGGCATTATATCGGGTTTTAGTTAGGGGGGCCGTTCAAGATGAACTGATTGGCGAGCTCGGGCTTACGAAGCAGGAGGCTCGCTCCATATGGCCTTGGGCGCCTGGGTTGAAATGTCTCACTAACGATGAGGCATCACTCACCTGGCTGATGATACGAAAGGCTCTCTGGGTAGGCAAGAGGCTTCATGCAGCGGGCCTAACTCCGAAATCAACCTGCGTGCGTTGTGGGCTGACGACGGAAACCGTCGATCATGTCTTCTTCCACTGCAGTGTTGTTGCTCCGTTGTGTAAGTTTCTTGAAGACCTCATGGTTCGTATGCTGCGTGGAAAGTTCTTTGTCCTTAAGGCTAGTTCTGTTTGTAGCAATGTCGTACCTCCGTTATCTAGGGCTGAGCACTATGTGCTCTTTTGCTTACTAGGTGTTATGCGAGTCGTGATTTGGACGACGCGACAGAAGGAATTCTATGGTGATGAGAAGTTTACCTCTTCCCAACTGATCTTGTTCTTTAAGCATCAGCTTAAAGTCAAGATCAGGACGGAAAGGAAACGACTCACTCCATCTGAATTTGGCAAAAGGTGGGTGAGTCTTGCGCGATTCTGTCGAGTGAAAGGTGCTGACCTGGAGTGGTTGTTTGATGCTGGTTAGGCATCAGGATATTGGGTGTGCTGGGCAGAACATGTGCACCCCTTCCGTGTTAGGTTAGAATAGGTAAATTTTGATTTTCTGTTTCTAATTTAATGTTAACTTAGCTAGGTTATGATTGCTCATTGGCCCCTTTTTCTTTTTGTCCCCAGTTTTCCTTTAGTTTTAATCCCCCATCCCTTCCCACTTTAGGTGTTCAACAATGTTAGTTCTCCGGTGGATGCGTGGCGACTTTCGTTATTTTTCAAGAGTGCTTTTCGTTTTTTGTTATGGTGTTTAAATGTGTGAGTGATTGTGTGAGTAACTGCTGATTGGATAAATGTAGTCATTATATTCTTTAAGCCACGCATTATTTTTCGTCCGGAGAAGTGATTTTGCTGTCACAATATTAGAGTAGTGGGGGGCTTTTATTACTAATACGATTTTATTTAGTTTTTTGTATATATCATTTATTCATTGTATAAAACCATTGGGGATATTTTAATGTTGTTATTTTCTGCCCATGCCCTCCACTGAACATTGTAAATATGGGAGTTAAGTAGGACAACATAGAGCAGCAGAGGTATTATGGTGATCGTGGTAAGAATGGTAAGTAAAAATGTGGTATTATGGTGTCCGGGTTATTGTAAGTGTGTCAGGGTCGACGAAAGTGATTAGCTAAGTTAAATTAGGACAGATGATGACCAGCCTTCCCCATCCCCAATTTCGGCCTTGTGCCACATTTTTTGTATTCGTACAAAAATAAATACGAGTTCATAGAAGTTGTACTTTCGCTCCTGGATCCGACTGCTGTATGAGTCCCCCGGTGCGCTGGTGGAAGTGAATGGGGTAAGATCGAAGCCCTTCACTTTATCTCGCTCCATTCGTCAAGGTTGTCCACTTTCGCCTTTGCTGTACGTTCTTGCGTTGGAGCCATTCCTTCGCAAGTTAAAGGCGAATCCGGTCCTTCGCGGAATTTCCGTACCTGGTGCTACCAACTCGGCCAGGTACTCCGCCTATGCTGACGACGTTTCGGTTTTTGTGTCGAGCAAAGCCGAGATTGACGAAGTCAGCAAAGAAATTAGATGTTATGAGACGGTGACAGGGGCCAAGATCAATCGCGATAAGTCTGTTGGCTTGCGATTGGGTGCGTGGAAGGGAGTTTCTCTTCCCGGACCTTTCCTCTGGACGGACGGGCCGATCAAGATTCTCGGCGTCTTCTTCGGTCCTGATCTCCAGTTGGAAATGAATTGGTCGGAGGTTCGTGAGAAGGCCGAGGGCGCAGTTCGTCTGTGGACTCGGAGGAAGCTCTCCTTAAAGGGGAGGGCGGAAGTATGTGCCTCGCACATCTACCCGATTCTCCTTTACCGACTCTCGGTACTTCCTCTCCCGTGTGCCATTCGTTTGGGTTTAATTCAGCTCTTGTTCTCCTTCCTTTGGGGAGAAGGCAAGTCTCCCAAGGTACGTCGCGAGATCTGTTACCTTCATCCGTCTGAGGGCGGTCTGGGCATGCCTAGCGTTGAGATTCGTCAACACACGCTTCGCATTAGATTCCTGGATCGAATGTGTATGCTGGAGGATGAGAACGGCGCCCTCGTTCAAGAAGACGTCCATAAAAACTTTCCATCCCTGAGAAGTGTGCATTTGTCGGAGGAGGAGGCCGGCCGTACTCCTCGTGGCGAGTGCTCCTTCTATAAAGAATGTCGTTTGGCTCTCCAGTTCCTCTTACGGGCTACGGATGGCCTCTCCAACGCCCAATCGTTGTCTCTTAGGGCATTATATCGGGTTTTAGTTAGGGGGGCCGTTCAAGATGAACTGATTGGCGAGCTCGGGCTTACGAAGCAGGAGGCTCGCTCCATATGGCCTTGGGCGCCTGGGTTGAAATGTCTCACTAACGATGAGGCATCACTCACCTGGCTGATGATACGAAAGGCTCTCTGGGTAGGCAAGAGGCTTCATGCAGCGGGCCTAACTCCGAAATCAACCTGCGTGCGTTGTGGGCTGACGACGGAAACCGTCGATCATGTCTTCTTCCACTGCAGTGTTGTTGCTCCGTTGTGTAAGTTTCTTGAAGACCTCATGGTTCGTATGCTGCGTGGAAAGTTCTTTGTCCTTAAGGCTAGTTCTGTTTGTAGCAATGTCGTACCTCCGTTATCTAGGGCTGAGCACTATGTGCTCTTTTGCTTACTAGGTGTTATGCGAGTCGTGATTTGGACGACGCGACAGAAGGAATTCTATGGTGATGAGAAGTTTACCTCTTCCCAACTGATCTTGTTCTTTAAGCATCAGCTTAAAGTCAAGATCAGGACGGAAAGGAAACGACTCACTCCATCTGAATTTGGCAAAAGGTGGGTGAGTCTTGCGCGATTCTGTCGAGTGAAAGGTGCTGACCTGGAGTGGTCGTTTGATGCTGGTTAGGCATCAGGATATTGGGTGTGCTGGGCAGAACATGTGCACCCCGTCCCTGTTAGGTTAGTGTAGGGAAAGTTTGATTTTTCTGTTTTTTGCTTCATTGTTAACTTAGCTAGGTTATGATTGCTCATTGGCCCCCTTTTCTTTTTTGTCCCCTATTTTTCTTTAGTTTAACCCCCCCTTCCCTTCCCACTTTAGGTGTTCAACAATGTTAGTTCCCCGGTGGATGCGTGGCGACTTTCGTTATTTTTCAAGTGTGCTTTTCGTTTTTTGTTATTGTGTTTAAATGTGTGAGTGACTGTGTGAGTGATTGTTGGTTGGATAAGTGATATTATTATATTTCTAAAGCCACGCATTATATTTCGTCCGGGGAAGTGATTTTGCTGTCACAATATTAGAGTAGTGGGGGGCTTTTATTACTAATATGATTTTGTTTAGTTTCTTGTACATATCTTATTTTCATTGTATAAAATCATTGGGGATTTTAAATGTTGTTATTTCTGCCCATGCCCTCCACTGAACATTGTACATATGGGAGTTAAGTAGGACTACATAGAGAACCTGAGGTATTATGGTGGACGTGGTAAGAATGGTAAGTAAAAATGTGGTTTTATGGTGAAAGGTTATTGTTAGCGTGTCAGGGTCAACGAAAGTGAATAACTAAGTTAAATATAGGACAGTTGATGACCAGCCTTCCCCCATCCCCGTATTAGGCCTTGT
The DNA here is from genome assembly GCA_037127315.1 of Ascarosepion bandense. Taxonomy (NCBI): domain Eukaryota; kingdom Metazoa; phylum Mollusca; class Cephalopoda; order Sepiida; family Sepiidae; genus Ascarosepion; species Ascarosepion bandense. The sequence goes on from JBBBDQ010000292.1 coordinate 164,150, forward strand.
GCCGCATTTGTACTTCTGTACAATAAATAATGAAGTTCATAGAAGTTCTTTAGACTTTTATTTGAAATCAGTAAAACTACTAGGCAGTTGATATTAGTCGGCAGCTAGCCAAATACTAAGGAGTCAGCTTTCAGTGGTAGATTACCAAGTTCCTAACATTTTGGGTGCGTTAAGTCGATTAGCAACCGACATAGTTTCGGTACGAAAATTACTTCGCAATCAGAAAGAAAGAAAGAAAGAAAGAAAGAAAGGTGGAGAGTGAAATAGCTAGCTAGAGAGAGCGTGATTTGAGTAGATAGATAGATAGATAGATAGATAGATAGATAGATAGATAGATAGATAGATAGATAGATAGACTTTTGGCATTAAAATAATTTTAATCAATACTACAATATGACTATATTTAAGGTAAGTCATTAACGCTAAATAAAACTGCTGAGTAGGATCTGTTTCCCACTTACTCGACTAAATCCTCTATCACCTTATATACAGAAACAAAGAACCAGAAAATGACACGTGGTCTGATGATCGATTAAGCTGTGGAAGTGTCTGTAACTTTAAAATCTTGATCCCTACGTCCACACAATATATATAAGTGCTGTACATCCTACATTGATCCCACGTTCATCATTAACATAACAAACTTTATATAATATCTATAAGCATATGCATGTAGTAAATATAAACCGATTGTCTGCTAATAACACAATTTCGGCTGCGGTATTAAAAGCAAATCCCAAGACCACTTATTAAATAAATGCTTGTTAATTATATTAGGTTTTGCATGGAACTGCTTTCTTTTATTTAATTAGCGGCCGTGCTAACAGAAACCATACTAAGCCGACATTTACATCAGATGTTATTGCTTTACGTCTTTCTGCTTTGTTTTAAGATAGACAAACGTTGAGAACAGTTCTCGTTCTAAATCGATTTTATGGTAGCTTAATTGATAGTTCAATGATATCGGGTTCTTTGGGCGTTTATGAATGCAAATCGATAGCTAAAACATCGAAGCTATGATAATAAACACGTCTGATTTGTATTCATTAGATGGACTTCATCGAAATATGTTTATAATTGGGGCCTCCCCAGAAAATGCCTAAAATCTAAATTGCAATTTCATTTAATGTTTCCTCCCCCTACGACATATTCTGTAAGTAAAACGGACGATAAAACATTTGTAGGGGCATAATTTTAGGGGCTTCTTTTTTCAGTTCTATGTAATACGTATATTTGACAAAAAATTACAGTAATATTTGCATGTTTTAGGCAAAATTGAGGCCTCTCATATATATGCAATGCTAGTACCGTTGAATATATTATTCCGTTAAATAGTAACCTGTGTCTATTCTAATTCCCTAATGATATAATTTACCTTTACCCTAATAGTACCCCTAGTAATAGTAATAAAATGATGATAACAATAATAATGATAATTATAGTCCTCGTGAAAATTACAAGATTTACTTTTTCGAATTTTCTGCAAAGTATTGATCGAATTAAATCAACGATTACAAGGAGGAAGTTTATGTTTTGACGGCACGAGCCCACTCGTAATAATAATAATAATAACAATAATAATAATAATAATAATAATAATAATAATAATCCTTATATTGGTATTTCTGCTATGACCACACTACCTACCACGACTACGGGAATATCTAAGGTATGTACTGATGTGTTGTTATGGCTACCGTTTCTGATTTGTTTTCTAACTCACGAGCGTTACATGGACAAAGTTTTTCTAAGTGTGTAGACTGTACTTATCAAGTCAATTCTTTGTATTTCTCTTAAGCTGGGATTTACAAGGATTATTCCAATGTGTTGTTTGGTTTCATTTTTATTAATCCATATGAGCCTACTGTCACTTGTTTTCAATTTCCACATTTTTTTTATTTCAATTTCCAGGTTTTATATTTTGATGGTCTTTCAAATTCCTTGGTTGCTATGTTACAATCCGCTGGAAAAGCCTTATAAATTAGTAGGAAAGTATTTTTCTTTTCGGTTTTTGAAAATAATACTTATTTGCTTCGCTTTTCCTGTCTGTCTAGATGGTGTAATCCCTTAGAATAGTGATATCTTCTATTTCTTTAAACGCTGCTAACTGATATTGAAGCCAGTGTTAGTTTACATATTTTCTAAAGTGTTTTCATGCAGTGTAAATATTGTCCCACTCTGTCGTGACGATTTTTATATACATTTGGGGCAAGTGATGTGCGTTGTGGTGCAGTGGATATCCGCTCGGAACGAGAAACCGGGGAGCTGATTTCGAATTCCAATTGAATCCATTGTATTCACTTACGCACAAATACCATTGGGAAAGGTATTAATCCGTCTCTTCCCTCCAGTTATGGGTTAAATAGCAGGACAGATTGGGTTCTATAGCCTTGGTTGGCAACCAGTCTACCGCAGAAAGCAATGGCAACCTACTGCGGGATAATCTTCTGCCCAGTCAGTCATGTCTCTTTCGAGACATGATCGCCGAAGCGTGTATCACGTATGGCACTTAACTAACTGACTGAAGGAAGATGCTGATATTAGACAACCTATTGTTTTCTAGAATTTGTCAAAGAAACTGCATTTTGGATCAACATTATTATTATTTCCTATATTTGTTTTTGACCACAGATCACTTCCCGTGAGGCTCGAATAATAGCTATTCCGCTTATAATCCTTGTAATTTTTTCGGTGTTCTTCCGTACTCTAGAGCCTTTCTCTAAACTTTTTATTTATATGGATAAATCTGTTCGTTTCCAATGTGGAAATTATGGACCCACTAATACCTCTCACATTATACAATCATTTCCTTCCCGTGTGTAGTTCTGGTAATTTTGGTTTCTATATTTTTGTTATTCTGGGCTCTATTTGCACAAACAGGTTTACAAGATCTAGTAAACTTCCCTTTCCATGCGCACAAAATTCAAATCCGGTTTTCTTTCTTTGATTATTTGCGCGGTCTGGAATTAAAATTCTATGTGTTTTCTAGCAGTATTTCAAATTTTCACTTTTATACTTTTTCAAATTCCTTGGTTACTATGCTACAATCCGCTGGACAAGCCATAGCAATTAGTAGAAAATATTTTTCTTTTCGATTTTTGACAATAATGTCCGAACTTTTTGCTTCACCATTCCTGTCTGTGTAGATGGTGTAATCTCATAGAATTGTGAGATGATCTTTTTCTTTAACCTGTGCTGGTAATATTCATACCAATGTTTGTTTTTATATATTTTTCAATATGTTTGCACATTCACTGTGTAAATATTGCCCCATTCTATCGTGACGATTTTTATATTCATTTTGAGCAAGTACAGAACATTCTCAGATTAGATGGTCTACTGTTTCCTTGTATTTGTCCCAGCACCTGCATTTTTGGATCCACATGATTATATATGATATTCGCTTGATTTTTTTTAGTGAAAATACTTGTTATGTGCTGCATGAATTGCGCCTTCAGTTTCAAAATTTAATCAACATGTTTGTATCCATCGATGAGTATTAACTTTATAAACATCGGATTCATTATCACGTTCTGGATATTGGCCATACTGGCGTTTATCTTGCAATCGTTGTTTCAACTGTTCATGACCTTTATCGGTGGCCTTCTTTTTCATATGTTTTGCTGCAATAGTTGGTTCTTGGCTTATGTGTTGATTTTCTGCAGAATCTACAAAATGTAAATCTTGTTTGAATTTACTGCATCCTTTTATTATTGAAATTTATTCTTTCCTGTTTTTATGGTTTCCGACTAATTGTATAATCCAGTCCTTTGTTGTTTCCATGTATATTAGTAAGATAATTACTGTTGTTTTGTATGACAATTCTAGATGAATAAGATCTCTTCTAAATTCTTTGTAAGGTATATATAGACGGTCTTCATCAGCCTTTAATTGATGAACCTTATGCTTAGAAAAAGCTTTCTTGTCTTCGAATCCATTCGTCTGATATCATTCAGTTCATAAATTTGAAGTTATATTGGAAAACGGGGATAGCAAGTTTATTAATGGCCATAATTCTGTTCTGAGAATTCAGTTTTTAACATCAGCCATACTCTTCTATATTATTTTGTATGCAATTTTTGTTTTATTTTCTTATTATGAATACTGACACTCTCAGATTACACATTCAGACCAATCGGCGAAAATAAATATACTGTAGAATAAACACACGTAGCATTTACTCAAATACGAGTATCTACTCAAAATAAGGCTTACAGTGATCAAAGCTATATATTTATGGTGATTTTCACTAGCCCGGAAGTAAGGGAACCCAGTGAGTATCTAACTCATTATTCAGTCGTAACAGATTACTTTACGTAGTGAGAGATATAAAGTTTGCGTTAGATATATTGTCGTATTCATTACATTCTTATCACTTTTTCACAGATCTATTTACCAAGGGCTTACGGCCTATCCCGTTGAATACACCGGTTCTCGCTCGATCACCGAAGTCGAGCAACGTTGAGCCTGGTCAGTACTTAATGGGTGACCGCTTGGGAATACCAGGTGCTGTAAGCGTTTATGGTCGGATGTTCGTTGTGGTGCGGTGGATATCGACTCGGAAAGAGAAATCGGTGAGCTGAGTTCGAATTCCAGTTGAATACACTGCATTCACTTAAGCACTGGTAAACTTGGGAAAGGTATTAATCCGTTCCTTCCCTCCAGTTATGGGTTAAATAACAAGTATAGGACTTAGGAACCCTGCCCTTAAAAACAAATCCCAATGAGTCTTACAAGAACAATAGAACAAATAAACTAAATAAAACAAATCGAAAATGATTTTCAGCATTAAAAATGACCTAATGAAGGTTGATATGCTGGTTAAATGAACCAACCAACCAACCAACCGATTTCAGAATTTCTTGCAGACGGTTTCTTCTTCAGTTCATCTTTGGTGTTGCAAGGTGTTTTTTGGGTCTATCGCTTAATTGCGCCCCACACATAATAATTAAGGGTTTGCAGCCTCGGGAGTTAGACGACCAGATGTAATGGGTAATATGGTTGCAAAAATTTCCTGAACGCCATGACTGGATTCCCCTGCTTGTGTGGTATGGTGCAGAGTCCTGTTGCCAGACATAGACTCTTCCAACAGCCATTTTCTTGTATCAGACCAGCGGTAGCTTCTCAAGGCACTTGATAAAGACTTGCCTGCTCAGTCTGAGATCCTGTAGTAAACTCAATGGAGACATAACCTCAGCATCACTAGTGATCACCCCCCCCCAACACCTACGTAAGCAACATTAGACTCCTCAGCTCTTTATAAATCCCCTGCACTGCGCTCACATTGACAAGAAAACAGCCTGAATTGTTCGTATTAGAGCTTCCGGCTTGAATGTTTATCAATTTAGAATGCCAAATTTCTGACCAAGTAAATTTCGTCAAATCGGGGAGCCGAGTTCGAATTCCAGTAGAATTCCGTGCATTCACTTACGCACAAATACCCTTGGAAAGGTATTAATCTGTCTCTTTACTACAAGTTATGGTTTAAATAATAGAACAGATTAAGTTCTGTAGCCTTGGATGGCAACTAGTCTACCGCAGAAAGCAATGGCAAACTACTGCGGGATAATCTTCTGCCCATTCAGTCATGTCTCTTTCGAGACATGATCGCCCAAAGCGTATATCAAGTATGGAAATTAACTAACTGAATGAAATGACTTATGGTGTACTTTTTGTCACATATGACCTTACTATACTCTGCAGTCGACAAAATCATAAACAAAAAATGCGCATGCGTGATATATGTAATACTGAAAGTAGCATATCATATGAAAGTTCCTCTTGGCGAGGTATATGTATTTACCATTTTTAGCAATATGAAATATACTTTAAAATATTCTTTATGACGATGGCAAAATTATTCCGCTAGCAGACATTAATTCTGGTAAGTTTAGTATCTGTTCATTGGTCTAGCTGAGGACTTTTCTTCATCTCTTCTTGGAGAAACGAGACATTGAAGCAGCTATAATATGGAATTTTTTTAAAGACTTTCCGAAATAATTTGTGATGTTTTCTTGCAATTAAATCCGAAATTAAAACTTCAAAGAAATATTTAAATTATTGTGATATCCTTTTTTATTTATGTTTCTAACAGAAATTTTCTTTATAATGAAACCTCCAAATTTAATGATCCTACAGAGTCTGGGGAAATAATGTAAAAATTTGCTTTACGTTGGAAAAGGATTTTTTGGGGGGATTTAGTTTGAAATTTTATATGAAAAATCTCAGCTGGCATATACACTTAGACATGTAAGAAAAGCTAACAGGATATGTTTTGCTCGTTAAAACTAAGCGACACTAGCCTATATATATATATATATATATATATATATATATATATATACATACATTTGCGAACAGTATAGCGGTGAAGTAAGTGGTGTTTCTTTTAGTTGTGTGGTGGATATCGGCTCAGAACGAGAAATAGGAAAGTTCGAGTTCAGTTGAATTTTTTGCATTCACTTACGCCTAAATACCCCTGAGAAAAGGTCTTAATGCGTCTCTTATCCATATAGCTATGGGTTAAATAACAGGAATATTGGGTTCTATAGCCTTGGTTGGCAACCAGTCTACTGCATAAAGCTATGGTATCCTACTGCGGGAAAATATACAGCCCGATCTGTCATGTCTCGAAAGCGTGTATCATGTACAGCTCTTACTGACAAACTGAAGTGGAATCAGCGATCCGCGTTCAAATTCCAGTCGATTCTCTATCGATCACTTTGCATTAATTCTTTTTGAAAAAGCAAGAAATCTTGTATTGCAAAATGACGAGGCAGTTGCTCTTCAACATGAAATTGGCTTATAGTAACTGCTTTCTAGAAGAGACGTATAATATATAGTTTTTCTTTTGTATAATACATCTTGTGTATAATACGACTCCATGTTTCTGCAGCTAATCATAGTGGATAAATTATATCCCTGAAATTTCAATGTTTCTAAAATACGTAATTTTTATGATATTTCAGAATACAAATGAATTAGATATTTAGCCAATCCGTATTTTCTTCTAATTTCAAATTTTTATTTCCGACATTTCTGGAAAAGGTGCTAAATAGGAACACCCGGTCATAAATATTACTGTGTTAATAAGTCTATCACATGTTTATATTGATGGCATTTTATTATACTTCTATATATGAGCCTATCTGGTGCAGTGGATATCGGCTCGGAACTATAAATTGGAGAGCCGAGTTCGAATTCTATTTGAGTTCGTTGCATTTACTTACGCACAAATACCCTTGGGACAGTTATAAAGTCGTCACTTCTGCTTTTAGCTATAGATTAAATTATATAGACTTGGTTGGCAATCAGTATACCGCGCAAAGTAATGGCAACCTACTGCAGGAAAATCTTCTGCTCAATCAGTAGTATCTCTTTCGTGACATGATCGTCCATGCGTGCATCACGCATAGCACATAACTGATATTTCCATATATTAATAAGCTATGGAAAATGTCGTATTGTAAAGACATTAAGAATGAAGATGGAAACGAATGTTTCCCGCATATAAAGTACATTTTTAAACAATTTTATCAACACCTGCTTTCTTTGTGTTTTATTATATATTAAACTAATTAACTGGGTGTAATTGCTATCTTACTGTTTTCACAAAGAGTAGATTTAAGCCGAGTAAAAATTTCTGAAATCATGCATTTACGACACCATTGTTTGTTAAGGTTCTAGTATTCAACTTCTAGTATTATTCAGATTAAAACTAGGTATTTGATACCTTATAACATCAAACTATACGTATACTTCTCTAAATTAATTATATATATATATATGTGTATATGTGTTTGTGTGTATGTGTGTTTTTAAGCAGTAAACTATCTTCAATCTAAGTTTCGTTAAAAATAAATGACGGTGTCCTATAGTTAAGTTTTTTCTCAATAATATTTCATCTTATCTTATAGTTTTTTTTCTGGGGTGTGTAAACATCTTTTCATGATTTAATCAGATTTACTACTGAAGAAGTCAAACATTATTTCAAGACCATATATTTACGTTTATCTATTGCTGTTAAATCGTTATTTTATTCTCGAGAGCTCATCCAGCAGTGATTCATAACATACTGCCACTATGACAGATCCACCAATGTGCACGTCATAACAGTAGGGCACAAATATCTTTTTGAACAGCCAATAATCAAGTAAACTGTGGAAAATCAACATTTTCCACCGAACCAAATAACAATACTACGGTTCCTTATAGAATAAAGTATTTCTGTTGCCTGCATCTGGATCTGTTGAGCTATTTCTTAAAGAACGTACCACTTTATTTTTATTAGAATATTAAACAGAAGCATTCAAGCAATAGGACTCAAGAAAACCCTTTCCAAATGATGGAATTGGAATGAAAACACTGATGGTACCTATTCTGAATCCACAATAAAAATCAGGATGTATAATTTGTAAATGCTAAACACTTCAAATATTTCATTGAATGCATAAATTACAACAAATTTAGTATAATAGATAAGTAAACTGAAGATAGAATAGGCGGTGCTTTCTCTAACACCACATGATGCTACAAAACCAAAATATTAACTAAAAAACTCGAGAAATCTTCTTAAATAGCCTCGTCATATCAATACTCTCATGGGATTTGTCATCACTAAATCATTATTATTTAAAAAATCATTATCTAAACTTATTTATAAATGGAACTTTGTGTGCATTGTGTGTGTGTGTATCCGTTACCTATAGACTCCGAAATAGCTGAACCGATTTTCTTTTGAAAATTTACACAGTTGTACTATAAGCGTCTGCGAGTGTTCTTAGCTAGGTTTTATGTCGAGGTACCCCCGATAAATAACGACAATCGATAATCGAAAAAATCGGGTTATAGAAGGAGTGGTCCGATTTTAATCAAATTTGATACACTCATAGACAAAGATATAAGAAAAGATATTCAGAAGTTTTGAGGTTGCAGTTATTACAATAGTGCAAAAAATCGATAAGATATATATAAATGTATATATATAAAGGTTTTCATTACACCCGAGCAACGCCGGGCTATACTGCTAGTATAGAAAGTGGTTGGACATACAATAAGAAGTACTAAAGAGGGTGTTGTCTAATAGCACAAGATGTCACGAAACCAAACTTTTAACTAAAGAATATGAGTCTTAAGAAGCTTCATCATTTCTAGACTCTCATGGGGATATCATGACTTTCATCACTAAATCATTATTTTCTAAAATAAATGTTGTAATATAATGACCCTATCGCCTATGTAGATTGACTGTATTAGTAGCCATATATAACGAGCACAGGATATACCTCTGACTTGCTTCGGCAATTACTAGCCTGCCACCAGCTTCTCTATCTTGCCTTACTGTATTCTCTTTAAATAAACGTCTCTTCTTTTATTTACGCAAATGTTGCTGTTCTTTTACTAGTGCACCTTCTTGTCCTTTGTAACCTCTTTAAAGATAAAACAGTGCTGAAGAGAGATTCGAAGCTAATTCACAGCGAGAAAGACACCAAGACAGAGTTTCTAAAACGTACAACAGTAGTAATTACAGATCTGATCAACTTATGTTAAAAATACACAGTGAAATTTCTCAACAAAAATGGAACAACTGGCAGAATTGACTAAAGAATTAAACGCTAATTTGCAGTTGCAACAGCAATTACAGCAGCAGTTGTTAGAGCAAGAAGAAAAATTTGAAAAATCACGAATGATTTTTTAACATGAACAGCAATTACGAAAACAAAAAGCGGAAGACACTAAGTTATTATGCGAAACCGTAACATCGAAAACAACAAATTAACGGAGCTACAGATGTTTTTTCCCTGAAGAAATATCGAATTCATTATCAAAATTCAAATACATCCAGACAATGAAAAAACTTTCCCTATCTATTTTCGTAGGTACGAGACTATTTTTTTGGAGGATGAGAAAACTACGTTGTTAGTCCAAAACTTAGGTACAGAAATGAACACTAAATACACGAACCCAATTTTACCAAAAAATGCTGGAGAAAATGTCGTTCAGGGAAACAATACAAATTTACTTAGGAATGTTCGACGAAATAGACAGTTTGTTTCATACTCGACATGAGTGTTTAAACGTTGTAAAACAAGAGAATGAAGATTTTGTATTTATGCAAGCAATGTCAATTAATTCTACTATATCAGCTTCTTTTCACGCGCTTCCCGTCTGTGGAACTCCCTTCTATAAACTTGCTTTTCAGACGGCTACAGCCTCCAGGAATTTAAATGCAAAGTCAACTCACAACTCATCATCAACATCATTTATCCATCACACCCAGATGGTGCATAGGGCAGCAACTTTTTGTTGCTGTTTCTGTAATAAGCTGGTCCGGTGCACCATTCTTGGTCCTTACGCTTACAGGACCTGTTATTCACAAATGGTCACCCATTTAAGTACTGACCAGGCTCGATGTTGCTTAACTTCGGTGATCGGATGGGAACCGGTGTATTTAACACGATATAGCCGTAGACCAATTCTCAACTCCTATCCACTTAACGTCAGCCCTTTCTACATCACTCCGTGTATATTCTTCTTTTTCTTTCTCTCTACCTTCGCAACGGTCTTCACAACTGTGTTCACATTATTTCTCTTTCCCTCTTGCAGCTGGTTCCTATTTGTTTTCACTCTCCTTCTGCTGAAAACTTTAACTCTCTTATGTAGCCCCTCTGCTTATCAGTGACGGTACCGCTTTGCTTGGGGTGAAATGATTAAAAAAATAATCTGACCGTAGATGGTGGCAATGAGCGGAACATCAAAGACAGAAACACAGGCAATAGCTAACAAAGATATGATTGCCATCAATGGCAGAAAACACAATCAACATCAAAGATTTTAAAGGCGATAAGAGAAAAATATATGATTGACATAAAGGGCGGAAAGCACAGATGACAACCGTCTTGAAATATGATAACTGGAGATGATGATTTACAGATGTATCTAGCAATAGCTGACGTCAATTAATCGACAAGACGCAAAAGCAAAATGCGTAGGTGATTTCGGTTATATAATTCTGAGGTTTCTCGCCGAAGACAGAAGAACAGTAGAGGTGAATAGAAGAGAGAGAGAGAGAGAGAGAGAGACAGACAGACAGACAGACAGACAGAGAAAGAGAGAGAGAGCATAAAACTTCCTTGCTGGTTAACGATTCCCTCTAATTCACTTGAGGAAGGTGTGAATCTCTTTCGCCCACTTTTTTTCTTCCTTTTCTATGTGCCCTGTCCTTTCAGGATGTAAACGATCATGGCTTTCCACATCTTCCTATCCCAGGTGGCTCTTAGCACGCTTTCTTCTGTTACACCACGCAACCCTCCTTCCGTCATCCACCTGATCAGGCCCTGCAATTATGTTATCCGTTGCCTTCCTCTGTCTCTTTTTCCTTCTATCTGGCCTCTCAGTATCAGATTCCCCAAGCCCTTTTTCCTCATTGCATGTCCCAAGAACTTCAGTTGTCTCCTCCTGATGCTCACTATTAATTTCTTTTTCGTTGTCATTCTTTCCAACACCTCTTCGTTGCTCTCATGATCGGTCCACAATATCCGCAGCATCCTTTTGTAGAACCACATTTCCGCTGCTTCAAGTTTTATCCTCATTTCCGATGATATTGACCAGCATTAACTGCCATATTGAAGAACTGACATCACATAGCAATCCAGTATTCTCTTCTTTGTTTCTGTTTCTTTATATTTTGCTCAAAATTTAAAATGCTTCATTCGCCATGCCAATTCGCCTTCGGATCTCTCTATCACACTTTCCGTCTTCTGTTAGAACACTTCCCAGTTATTTAAATTTTTGTACCTGCTTGATTGTAGCTTGGTTAAATAGTAAGACTTATATCAGAAAAATCATTTTTTTCTAAAAACGGTTTATGCAATATTCACTTGCAAATAATAAAATAAATCAATAAAATTCCTACACTCTAAAATAATGGATAATATTTAGTTAACACACAAAGAATAGATAGAACGTGAAAATTAATCAATCAATCCTCTAGATTAAATGCCAAACAAATCTAGCTCAAACTGCCATTTTATTGAACCTATAGCTTGTATTAAAACGGATTTATATCTTTCTCAAGGGAAATTGTGCTCAAGTATGCGTAGTGAACTCGTCTCATACCATTCCGAAGCGATTACCACAACGCTACACGCACGTCAACTTTACTGCTAAAGATGCACATTCTTTCCGCAATAAATAATGGAAAAAGTCAGCCAATTTTGCTGACATCCATTTAAAGTAAACGAAAAAAGAATGTTGGATTTATTCTTCGTTCAAATCAGAAATTCCAAACACAGTACATGTTTTTTTTTTTTTTTGGCACATGAATCTGCGCTTTTAATTCTATACTTTCATTTTCAATGCGTTTTCTGATGTTTTCTTTTTCTCTTGGAAACATTTTAAATATACGTTCTCTTTTCAGCATTTTCATCCATTCAAACTGGTGGTTCTCTTGTCGAAGAACACGCACCAAACACACGGCATAGCGCCCAAATGTATTCACTATAGAGAAAAATATAGTTGAGGGGAAACGATGTGGCAAGATGTGTGTTGGTCGAATAACAGATATTTATTGAAGACAGCGAACTTCGATATTGTGATACTCTTATGGAGATGCATATTTGTGCACTGCTGGGAAGCTATTTGGAGCAGAGATTCTCGTCAAACCGTCTTTTAAGTTTTGATATTTCATTCTGTCTACTTACCAGCTTCACATTCCGTAAATCGGTATTTTGGTTTCCATCGTGTTAACTAATGAATAATTCAGCTTCGAAAACTTCCTCATAAATATACACTGATACCTGTCGTCAGAGAAACTTTTATTTTATATATTATTAAGTTGTCTTATAGGAAATATCGTAATCGGGAATTGCTGACTTTCATAATATTTGACAAAATATTTATTGGATTAAGTTATGTTTTAGCCTTTATTTTGTACTAATTCCTTCCCTATTTTGATATTCAGTCAGTTAAGTGCGATACATGATACACGATTGGACGATCATGTCTGGAAATAGGCATGAATGAATCGACAGAAAATTTTCCCGCTATAGGTTGCCATTGCGGTAGACTGATTGCCAACTAAGACTATAGAACCCTGTCTGTCCAACTATTTGATGCATAGCTGGAAGGAAGATACAGATTAATATATTTCCCAAGGGTATTTGCGCGTAAGTGAATGCAACGAATTTAACTGGAATTCGAACTCGGCTCACCGATTTCTCGATTCACTGCACTACAAAGCATATCTTTGACATTAGGTTGTTTAAAAATATAATTATTTTCTATAAAAACATTGTTAATAGACACCAGAAATTTATAACCTACTAAACAGTTCTGATTGCTCAGATTGCACGCTTTCAAATTTCGCTACATTATCGCAAGGCGCATCGAAATATCATTTTGTCAGTTGCTTAGTTATTGTCCAAACAATGCAGAGGTAAAATGAAATCTTTGAAAATTATCTACAGATAATACAGAATCCAGTTATAAAAATGGTTGAATTTAATGCGTTGTTTTAAACTAAACATATCATATTTTTGTGTGACAAAAAGAAAGATGCGAGACATTTGAATTGAGATGGCCACATAGCATTGTATGCAATCAACCGTTCTAAAATTGCATAGTCTATTCACCATTTTATTCACCAGATATCTCAGCCACAGATTATCATTTATTTAAGGATTTGAACTTACCATGAGCAATTCTTTACTAGCGTTGAAACACATGAAGCACGTGGTCAGTTGACAAAGGCATAAATGAATCATTTGTGAATTAAATACAGCTGTCATATTTTGTCGGTTGCCCCAGCTATCCACTTCGGGGTTCTTGACAGCGGAGAATCTGCAATATGATCGATCCCGACTTGGCAGCTCAGAAACAGTCAGTTTCTCGCCGGCGCAATGTGGCTTCCCTGTTTCTCTTCTACAAATATTTTCATGGTTTCTGCTCCGATGAACTTAGCTCGCTGGTAACCCCTATAATATGAATTTACCACAAGATTAGCAACTCGGTTCCACCCTTTTACTGCGAAACCAATAAAATGTAAACGCAAATCCTACTCCATCAGCTTCTTTTCTCGCATTTCCTGCCTGTGGAATTCCCTTACGTTTACTTGTTTCCCCGACAGCTAAAATCTCCAAGAATGTAAATCTAAATTCAATAATCATCTCCTATCTAACTGACTCGCATCCTTTGTCTCATGCTCTTTTCTCCGTCCACCCCGCTCTCCTCACACCAGTATTCACATGTTTCCCTTACCCATTTTTTAAAACTACTGCTCCTCTTTCTCATCAATTTCCTTCTATGTAACTCTCTGCGCACCAGTGGCAATAAAACTGCCTTGCATGGGCCGAAATGATTTTAAAAAGAGATACAGCGTTTTGGCAAATATCTATAGCTCCGTCCACTCCGCTCTCCTCACACCAGTATTCTCATCCTCTTATCTACTTCCTAACATTATGCATTGAATACTGCTGCCATATCTGGTCGGGTGCCCCTGCTGTTCTCCTCGAGCTTCTCGATAAGGTTCAGAGGAGGGTCTGTAATGTGATAGATACCGACTTGGCAGACCGCCTGCAGTCTCTCTCCCACCGGCGAGACGGGGCTTCCCTGTGTCTCTTCAATAAATACTTTCACGGCTTCTGCTCCGATGAACTTAGATCACTAGTGCCCCCTAAATACGAATTTGCACGAGATACTAGATTAGCAACTAGATCCCACCCTTTTACAGTGAAACCGATAAAATGCAGCCGTAACTTCTACTCCAACAGTTTCTTTCCTCGCACTTCCCGACTGTGGAATTCTCTTCCAAACGATTGCTTCCCCGACGGCTACAATCTCCAGGAGTTTAAATGTAAGGTCAATACACACCTCCTAACACACTAACCTGCTCCCATTCTATCAAGCACTCTTCCCATCTGCCCGACCCTCATCCTCGCTATCCTTACTCATCTGTCACCTTTCTCCTGACATTCCCTATGTCTATCCACTCCTTTTCTTTACCTTCCCCTATGTAGCCCCATGCGCAATAGTGGCAGTGGAATGCCTTGCTTGGGGTGAGATGATTAAAAAAAAAAAAATTCCTTAAAACATGTCCCCCTTTCTCGTCATTTTCTTTTTATGTAACCCCCTGCGTACCAGAACTTGGGACGAAATGATAAAAAAAGAAAGACTAAATGTCGTTGCATTACAATAGACGAAAATATTTTTTTTTAACTGAGGAAACACTTGCGTACTAGCCGCAACGGAATCCATGTTGTAGTCTTCATTAAACCATCGGCTAGTTTCAACATTTTATTTTCTATAAAACAGTAAAAAGTATTAGAAAACATTTTTTTGTATATTTCTTCATGATTTCTTTCAAATAACACTGGAGGGAATTTTTTTTTTTTTAATCATTTCACCCCGAGCAAGGCAGAAAAGCCACTGATGTGCAGGGGGTTACATAAATGTAGAAAGATTAATTAGAAAAGAGTGAGGAGTGCAAGCTAGTTAGAATGGAACAATAGAAAGCTGAGAAAGCAGGTGCAATGACAGATACATGGGCGGAGAGAACGTGAAGATTATACAGGGGAGGGGAGAGAGCTAGAGTCCAGTGGTTAGTAGGTGAGTATTAACTTTGCTCTTAAATTTCTGGAGGTCGTAGCCGTCAGGAAAGCAAGAATACGGGAGTGAGTTCCACAGGCGGGAAGTGCAAGAGAGGAAGCTGCAGGAGTAGAATTGTCGTCTGCGTTTGGCTAACCTGACTGTGAATGGGTGGGACCCAGTTGCCAGTCTGGTTGCACGGGTAAACACCTGTTGAGGAGGCATCAGTGACTTAAGCTCATCCGAGCAGAAGCCATGAAAGTATTTATAGAAGAGACAGAGGGAAGCCACATTTCGACGATGGGAAAGTGGCTGCAGACGAGTCGCCAGATCAGTACCTATCACATTACAGACTCTCCTTTGGAGCTTGGCAAGAACACTGAGGAGAACGGCAGGGGCACCTGACCATAAATGGCAGCAGTACTCCATGCACGGACGGATAGTTGACTTGTATATATGCAGGATGGATTCAGGTGGAAAAAACATCCTGGATCGACATAGTGACCCAATCTTCTTAGCAGTAGATTTTGCTATGGATTCAATATAGTGCTTCCATTTGAGGTCTGAAGACAGGGTAAGTCCGAGGAGGCGTAGTGTATTACTCTCCGGGAGAATCATCTGGTCCATGCTTATGGGAGGCAGAAGAGGTTGCCTGTAATGGTTGACAGACAACAGCTTGGTCTTAGAGGAATTGAAGTTGACAAGCCACTTCTTGCCCCAGTTCACCACATAGTGTAGATCCCGCTCAAGGTCAGCAGCGAGATTATGTCTGTCCGCCACGACAGGTTTCTTACTGGAGCGGGAGTATATTGTAGTGTCATCTGCGTAGATGCCTACTTGGGACTTGATCTCATCTGGGAGGTCGTTGATGAAAATAAGGAAGAGCGTTGGGCCCAGGATAGAGCCTTGTGGGACACCAGCATTCGTGTTGTAGGACGAAGAGGCACGCCCATTCAGAACGACCTTCATTTTGCGGTTATTTAAGAAAGATTGGATTAGGTCAAGCAGGCGACCGGTAATACCATAACCGCGTAGTTTGCATAGGAGGCCAGGGTGCCAAACCCTGTCGAAAGCCTTGGAGATATCCAGAGCAACCGCGCGAGCCTCGTCAGACTCATCAAGGGCCTGTAGCATGTACTCCGTTACAGTTGTTAGCAGATCGGCTGTGGACCTGTCAAATCGGAATCCATATTACCTGTCGGAGAACAGTTTGTGGGCGGTGAGATGATGAACTATTTCAGCATTGATTATAGCCTCGAACACTTTCCCGAATATTGGTAGAAGACTGATAGGGCGATAGTTGGATGGGTCCGAGGGTTCACCACAGTTCTTAAAGATGGTAATGAAAAGGAAACTTACTTAAAATCAGGAAGAGACAACTGAAGTAATGAGGAAGGAAGGCTTTGAGAAACCTATACTAGCCAGTCAATTTCTCAACAGCGCAAAACGGCTTCCCTGTCTCTTCTACAAATATTTTCACGGCTTCTGCTCCGATGAACATAGCTCAATGGTGCCCCTATATATGAATTTATTCGAGCCACAAGATTAACAACTAGGTCCCCACTTTTACTGTGAAAACAATAAAATTTAAACGCAAATTCTACTTCATCGGCTTCTTTTCTTGCACTTCCCGCCTTTGGAATTCCCTTCCATTTACTTGTTTCTCCGACAGCTACAATCTGCAGCAATTTAAATATAAAGTCAATAGTCATCTCCTATCTCACTAACCAGCATCTTCTCTCACTCTCCCTCTCTCTCATGCTCTTTTCTCCGTCCAGTTAACTCTCAACAGTATTCTCATCCAACTCTTACCCACTCCCTGAAACCCCCTATAACATGTCACTCTTTCTCATAACTTTCCTCTTATGTAACCGCCTGCGCACTAGATAATTTTGAGAAACATTGTCTTGCAAAAAACACTGAACCAACGTTTTTAGAAGCAGACTTAGCAGTTGATTCGGTATAATGATTCCAATTCATATTCGGGTAAAAGTATAGATCAACAAGGCGCAGTGAGATGCGCCCCTTGATCTCAGCATCATCGTTGATGATGTAAGGCAAAAAAGCTTTTTTTAGATGAACAAAATAGAAGACTTTAGTTTGGAAGACGAAATTAACAAGCATTTTATTGTCCATGTTCGCAAATGACTGAAGGTAATTTTTAAGTTTTAGCTGCCAATTTCATTTTATCGAACCTGTCAGACATACAAAGGAAATTTTCCTTGCTTCCGTGGTCTTAAAACTAAGAATTAGCATGAGGAATAAACAAAGGTTTTAGGCTCCTTTCAATATAGTCTCTCGACTGCAACATCCTTTTAATATCAGCGTTATTCAAGCGATAATCACGTTATCTTGGCTCATTCATCTCTGGCCATGCCTTGCTCGAACTTGAATTTTCCCCATTATATTTGCTTTTATTTCATAAGCTTATCTATGTTTCTGTACCGTGAAATGGTTCCGTTCCTAATATTATACTTAAAGCATTAAATTTGATGGCGAATCATTTTCTGAGTGATAAGTTTTTATACTCAGTGATATTACAACAGAGTGATTGATACAAACTCATTCAAAATAATGAACACGCATTTTTCATAATACACGTAGAGAAGAATTTAACTGGCTATGTATATAGGATATCTTTCTCTTTATCTCTCGGTGTCTCTATCTGCTTCTTTTTCTGTCTCACTGTCTCTGACTCTGTCTCTTTCTCTCTCTCTCTCTCTCTCTCTCTCTCTCTATATATATATATATATATATATATATATTTATATATAATTATACGGGGCCTGTTTGATGGGCAGGGGAGCGTTTTGGATTGAGAAATATGTCTAGTTTGTTATATTCAGTTAAGCTCAAATGCATTTTGGAAGCGTATCAATCCATCCCTTCGTCTCTACCAAGCCATGGATTAAATATTAGGGCCCATTTTAGACAGTAGTCTTTCACCTTGTTTACAACCAAGTCTAATAGAAGGACACCTCTGAATTCAAGATCTATAGAGTATCGCTTAAAGACACTGAAGTCTGGTTTAAATATTCCACAAAAGATTGATAAACAGTAAAAATCGTTAAATCTAGAAAAAACCTCGTTACTGATTGTGTCAGACTCAGTGAGAAGGCCAAAAATTTAACGGCACTCAGTCCTAAGTTGTCCACCTGTTTATCCTCAAATTAGTATTTGATTTGCAGATGACTACATTCTTTATTTCTTTGAGTTCCCTAAATCTTTTGTAATGAACTATCATATATCTGAGCTTGATTCTAAAACGGACTTTTAGTTAAACTCAAAATATTAAATATGCGTAACCTTTAAATAACCTTTAATAAAACAAGACTGTGAAATGTGTTTTTAAGTTATTAACCAATTGTCTCTACAAACAGCTTGCAACTACATTACGTTGTAACAATGGTTCTCGAATGGTATTTGAAGTCAAATAATGTAGAGCCTAGTCCGTGCATAGATGGATGCTTGGCAATATAGGTTCTGTAAGATTGGATGTGTGGGTGTTGTAATGAAAAACAGCTCGGATTTAATAATCGTACAACCGAGTTCCAATTTGGATTAGTGATTTTATGTTCACTAGGAAATTGTAGGATGGTAAATGGTTATACGGGCTGTTTGATGGACAGGAGAGTGTCTTAGATGGTGAAACCAGACAGTCGAGTTCGTTATATTCAATTAAGCAAAAATGCATTTTGGAAACGTATGAATTCATCCATTCGTCTCTCGCTGGGTATGGAATAAATATTAGTGCTTAAGGAAGACAGGACTTTTACACCTTTCTACACAACTTGTCTAACCGTAACTCAACTATGAGTTAATTTCTACGATTTGTACTAACAAATTATTAACTCAAAAAATATTAGATTCTAAAGTGAAGTATTTCTTAGCTTTAAAAAACTTGCAAATAGTCGATAAGTCGTAAAACAAATCAATCAAAACATACTTTTAGTGATTCTTGGGCTATTTGAATTAAAGTGAAAAGAAAACAATTATTTAAGTATATGCAGATACAGGAACTAAATAAGCTTAATCGATCAATGTTTCCATAATAGATATACATATATGTATACAGTAATGTCAACTCAATTAATCTTTATGTTGCTTGTAAATAAATTCTGTATGCCTTTTGTTAAAATGATACAAAGATTTTTCGCTATAAAGCTTGTCAATAGTTATCGCAGCTGTTTGCTTGCAACTGTCTCAAAATAAATGAATCAGTGGTAATATTGTTTTCATAAATATTTACTCACATATGAAACAAACTATTAAACTAACAAGTTTGTTTCTCGTCAAGACAGCTGACAGGAGAAAAGACTGCAACACTACTTGTCAACAGAACATTAATAAGAAATTACTTCAAACGGGGACATCCAACTAACATATTACCTATATTTTTCCTTTATTTTTTATTCTTATCGTGACTGTTATAAAAGTTAATCAATACTGCTGTCATATCTGATCATGTACTCCTGCTATCAACCTCGGGGTCCTTGATAAAATCCAGCGGAGAATCTGTAATATGATCGATCCCAACTTGGCAGTCACCTTCTCACCGGTGTAATGCGGCTTCCCTGTGTCTTTTCTACAAAAACTTTCACGGCTTCTGCTCCGATGAACTTAGCTCACTAGTGCCCTTAATGTATAAATTTATTCTATCTATTAGGTTTTCAAGTAGGTCCCACCCTTTTACAGTGAAACCAATAAAATGTAACCGCAATTTCTACTCTATCAGCTTCTTTTCTCGCACTTCCCGCCTGTTGAATTCCATCCCGTATACTTGCTTCCCCGACAACTACAATCTCTAATAATTTAAATGTAAGGTCAATAGTCATCTCCTATCTCACTAACTCGCATTCTTTGTCTCATGCTCTTTTCTTCTTCCACTCCACTCTCATCACACCAGTATTCTTATCCTTCTCTTACACATTCCCTAACACCCACTGTCCTTTTTCTTATCAATTTCCTCCTATGTAACCCTCTGTGTACCAGTGGCAGTAAAACAGCCTTGCTTGGGGAGGAATGATTTTTAAATAAAAAGATACAGCGTTTCGGCAAAGTATCTCTAGCTATCATCAGGTTGTTTTTGTTTTTTTTTTTCACCGATGTCTGCTGATTATTGTTCTGTTTTATATTTGTTATGCCAGTTAGTGTTCGTTGCTGCAAATACAGTATAACGCGTTTGACCAACAGTTCTATTGACTGGTCACCGTCTTGAAGGGCATCAGCCGTGCGTTTCTGGAGACTGTATATCAAATGTCAAAAGGTTTCGTCAATTTGTTATCATATCTCGTATATACCGCTTTTCGATAATTTTGTATTTCAGTTTTGGAATAAATAATTCTCAGTATATATTAATGATTTCTAACTGTTTTTCTCATTTTGTGGCTTAATCCAAAACAATGGTCACCAGAGGATTAGATTGCCAGAGGGAACTTGGCCGTTGATTTAGTTGATAATAACTAAAGGTAGGTTATTTTTTTAAATAATTAAAGTAATTTAGATAAATTTGTCTATATTTCTGAAATCAGTTATTTGTATTATTTACATTATTCTGATCGTTGTCCTCATCTTTACTGTCATATTCAAGACGTTTCCGTCGTCGTACGCTTTGACTTTAACCTTAGGCTGATCTAATTTACACACGAAGTTATACACAGTGTAAACTATCGAGTGGAAACATGGGCAACCTAAGAGCCCTACGTTGACTCTTTTAACTAGAAATTAGTCGAGGGAGCTAGAACGCACCACCGAGGACGAACTCCTTCTATCAGTCCAAGTCCACAATATCCTGAAGGTGATTACTGCGATACTTATCGACAAGATAAACCTTTATATAAATTTCAGAAAATATTTCTTATCCGAGTTGTTATTACAGGATTTTTTCATTAGAAGATCTATATCGGATCTATATTGTCTCATTCCAATTGGCCGCTGAAATTACCCAGCGTGATTTCGTCAAAACACTGCTCGATATTCCGAAATAAAATCAGGCCATTCCGTATGGTCAGTCAGCGCATAGACCCAATTGGGATGATGAAACTTACAATTAATTATAATACGGATATGCGAAGTTAAGAGCACACGCAGTTTAACAGATTTGCTCACCAGTTAAGAAACACACCACTAGCGACCATCAAAACATGCTGAATAGAGGACAACTTATTAGACAGAATATTTTCAATTTCTCGAATTAAAAAAACAGACAGCATACATCCACCCACCCAGAGACACTGAAGATTCACTCCTCTCAGTATAAGGCATTAAAAATTACTTTTTCAGCCTGGGCCAGGGAAATACCCCTAAATTATAAGGAAGTTTACCTAGTCTTTCTTTTTGTTGCCTCTATTGAAGATCATCTTTGTATTTTAAAATGTGGGAGCATTTCAAGTGTTTGGGGGAGAAAAATTAGGAGTATGTCATGGGGTGTGAAATGAGCTTTTTCCTGTAGAAGTCGGGATCTCTGCTGTGCGGGATACATGTTTTACAAGGGGATATGACTGTGGATTAAAGTTTCTGTTATGAACGGAAGGATGAGTCAGATGTCAACGGTGTACTGTTTTATTTGTTGGGGATCTTTTTTGATTACCCTCCAACTGAGTCTTGGGAAGAATTATTTTCTCCGTCTTTTCATATCAAAGACTATACATTTTTTGTGATTGTTGAAATTGTATAGTATTTGAGGTCGAGATGCTATCCTTAATGCTGGTAGAGGAGCTAGGTCTGTCTGTGCATTTAATCCTCGGGGCTTCAGGAGACTGATGTCCCAGTCTCTAGCACTTCAGCCTGATCCTACTAATTATAACCTATTCTCCTTTTTTATTCTCTACAACTGCACGTGCAGCGAGCCAAAAGCTTTTCGGAATGTAGACTATAAAAAAAGACCAAAGAACTGTTTTGACCAGTTTGTTTCCAGTCAATGACATGACCATCACAGGCAAGGCAAAATTTACAGACGCGACCAGAGGCAGAGATTCTGTTGATAGTGGCATGCATTTCAACGGCCTTCTTCTCTGAGCAGGAGGTGTAATGACTCGTTTCCTCACACACTAGCTTGTTGTATTACATCCAGACATTTGGATATGGTATCGAAACTCTTCCTCCCAGTCAAGTTTTCGCTGATCGCACCCATTATCTGTCCGTATTGCCATAGATATGAAGCAAGATACTCCCTAATAATCGTAGCAGATACCTCGCATATAGCTTGTAACTTTTACCTTCCTACACGTTTCAAATATCCTATCTTTCGTTATGATTTCCTGCTCGGCTGTTTTTATACATTCCTCATGCTTTGGTAGTAATATGTTCGACAGGAAAATATCTGTAACCCTTAATTATTGTCTGTGGTGTAGCCCTCAGAGACTCTAATTTTGTTATTTGTGGAGCGCTAAATTTTGAGCGTGACCTTGTTTAACACGACGACCGACACAGTTCTTTTCTCAAACCTCTTTAGTTCTAGATGAGTTTCCAGGTGTACACCTGTTTTTATAAGGTTAGCACTCCAAAAACTCCACAAAATTCTTATGTTTAGGCGAGGACCTCCAGGTATAGGGCGGTTCCTCTGGCTCATCATTGTTGTTAGTTTTGTCTTTCGTATTTTGGTAAGTATATCTGCAATACGTTTTTTGCTTGTTTTTCGGCCATTACTGGCCTCTATAATCTTGTTTTCTCTTTATCAATGTTTTTGAAATTCAGAGTAATGCACTATGTTGCATTTAACCGGAGGTTCTTCAGAGAACAATATGAACATGTCTTTTCAACCCGACTGACTTTTGTCGGCCATATATTGTATTTTGTTAACAGTGCAAGACAAGAAAAATTACATATAATTTTCTTTAAAATAAAACAATAATATAGAAATAAGGAAAGACGGAGGAAAGGAGAATAAAATAAACATTTAAACGAAAGGAACACAAAAATTCAAATCTATAAAATACAATAAAGAAAATGAGTTAACCGGTAAAGCAAAAGAAAATGTTTTTAAGTTTATAGAAATACAATTCTTAAAACTAAATTGCTATTTAACGTTGGTGACAAGACAGGAATTACCACGAAATGTTTAAAATAATAGAGAAATAATATAAAATTAAAAATTAAAACTATAAAATATAATCAAGAAACTACGTTGATCAGGAAAGTAAAAGTCTTATATTGACTAAACAAAAAATAAAGTTCGTAAAATTAATTTAGGGGTGGGGATACTAAGAATTACATGCAAGGGTTGAAGTTAATAAACAACAGAAAAAGAAACTATGTAAAATAAATTTTCTAATTTAAAAGTATTTTACTAAAGACGGTAATGAAAAATGTAAATAAAAACAACTGAGTTAAGAAATATCAGAATAAAAAAAAACATAGTAGTCTGGAAAAACTAAAAGTTATTCCAGAAAAAAGGCCTAAGGAGAGGCAACGAAGAAGAAGGCAAACAAGAAGAAATCCATTGTAAAACGAAAAAAATAAAATAATTTTTCCTTAGAATAAAGGTGTTTGATCGGTAACTAAAATAAAAAAAATAAATTCTAAATTAACTAAGGATGAAATAAAAGAAACAGTAATCTGGTGTAACTTTGTTCCAGGAAAAAATACAATCAAAGATTCAAACTGAAAGATAAAAGCCGAAAGAGTCAAAGTGAAAGATAAAAGAAAACGACAAAAAAAAAAAAAAGAAAGATAAAATTCAACTAAAGTTAGGAAAGAAAAATAAGAGCAAAATCAACTTAAATAAGGAATTAGGTCAAAAGTTTTTTATGGATTTCAACAATTTTCTGGATAAAATTTTCTTCTTGGTTTAATCGAAAGTTTCGGTGGATTAACAAAATCTCGTCTGGTTCGTGGCCAGACTTGAACTCGTCTGCAGTAAGTAGACAAACTCTAACAATTTATTTATCTTTGACTACTTAGAGTTCATTATTTAAATCTTTATACAAATCTATTTGTGTCATCGATGTGTTATTTACTCCACACAATAGGGAAGAAATTAATTGATGGGTAACCTATGTAACAAGATTACGAAAATCGATGGGAGACCAAGGACTGAGAGGATGTTGAAAAGCCAAACATTACTGAGCGATACAAAGTGTAAGAACTTGTGGAAAGACACAACTATCCGCGTCATGGACATGTAAATTACATATGGAGAGAGGTATATACCGCTTCAGCATATGTCTCAGACAGTTTAATATTAAAGATTTGTAGAGTCTACGCAGTTTTGTAATTTGCATGAAATTTCAACCTCCTCAACAGAAAAAAAATTCACCACAGACAAAAATAGAAAGATATAACTTACGCTTTCTTTGCCGTGTAATAATTCTCGTCAACGCAGTTAATGGTGTAGTACGTATATTTTTCAGAAATACTTTCGCGTATGACCTGCGAAACTTTTTTCTACGTCCAATTGAAATCTTTGTGTAAATTTGAAATTCTTCGTCCGCTATTGTATTGAGGGACGCGTTTTGGTTTCTTCTTCTTTGAGATCTCTTCGTCACCACCGTTATGTTTGGGACGAATTTTGTTTCCACTTCTGCATAAATTTGAAGCGATTCGAAAGACACAACTATCCGAGTCATGGACATGTAAATTACATATGGAGAGAGGTATATACCGCTTCAGCATATGTCTCAGATAGTTTAATATTAAAGATTTGTAGAGTCTACGCCGTTTTGCCTGCATGCAGAATTGTGTTTTTTCGTTTCTTGTAGTTGCATCTGTTAGATTTATTTTTCAGCTGTTATTTTAAAACTCTGTAAAAATCGCGTGAAACCAAACTATTAATTACTCTTCAAAGAATAGGGAATTATAAAGCGGAATTCGAATTCCGACCGAGCTCGTTTCCATGAGATGGTTATAAATCCATTTTGTCTCCGATTCCCTGAGCTTCGAGTTTAATATTAGGACTTGGATCTCGAAAATAACTTATCTACAAAGAAAACTTGTTAATGTCATATTCATTCAAGAAAAAATTCATTTCAGATTCTAGATATTTCAACTTTAAATAACCTACAAATATTAAAAAATCGTAAAAAAATAAAACAATCAATAGAAAACAAAACTACCAGCAAAGTGGCAACCAGGTCTCACCCTTTTACAGTTAAATCTACCAAATGGAGCCGAAAATTCTACTCCATCAGCTTCTTTTTTCGCATTTTCTGCCTGTGGAACTCCCTTCCGTATACTTGCTTTTCTGACAGCTACAACCTCCAGGAATTTAAATGCAATGTCAATTACCATCTTTTATCCACTTGACTCCACAGTCATTCTCTCGTCCGTTCTACATCACCCCGTGTATGTTTTTCAGTACCTCTCTCGCTCTACCTTCGCAAATGTCATCACACCTGTATTCCCATCCTTCTCTCGTCCTTTCTCTGACACCCGCTGTACTCTTGTTCGTCTCTCTCTTCGCTCTTCTGCTGCTTAAACTTTTACTTTCTTAGGTAGCCCCATACGCATCAGTGGCGGTACCGCCTCGCTTGGGGTGAAACGATTAAAAAAAATCTAAATGCAACAGTTATTTCGTCTTGGCGAAAGGATTTGTACCTCCTCAACAAACTAAAAAAAAAGATAGGCTCTCCTTTTTTTAATAATCTCTAAAGGAAATCAAGTTGACAATCAAAAGCACTCACTCAAACGCGCATGCGCGCACTCGCACACAGAGAAGAGATGAAGAGACTCACTAACGAGACCGTCTTTTTCCTAATTTCTGTCTGTTTGTCCGGCGACGTGACACTTCCTGCTATTTGCCGCTGATTTCTTTTTAAACGGTCGTTTGCCGATTCGTTCATAATTTGCCAATGTAAAAAACTTGACAGTCGCGATTATTTTTAGAATGAAATCTGTTTTTTCGAAGTCGGAAGCAAAGATTGTTAGCACGGAAAAAGGATGCCGGCGAAAGACAATTACAAAAAATAAATTTGAAATAAAAAGAGAAAACAATGAGGTAGCTCAGTACTGATGGCCTGTAATTCGCATATAGACAGTAGAAGTAGAGACGGACACAATTGATAAAGAGCCATAACATATGATGAAGAAACTAATAAAACAATAGAAATCCATCGTTTCTCTTTATTTATCTTTCAAACCCAATTGTTATCAAATGTATTTAACCGTCATGCATATGACGATAACTATGGCTAGTGGCAAGGCCTTTGATCTGGAGATTCAAGGTTTTGAGCAACGTGAAAACGCCTCTTAAATGATGTTTTCCCCAGGTTTACCTTGTCTCGGTATGGTTGCATCTGTTCGGGTTTAAAGCTATGGGCAAATAATGAACTTGTGCAATACAATAGCTTCAAAATAAAGCGCGTAACCTTTCTTCATCTAGTCCTGGGGATGACGATAATCGACATCTGCCTGCAAGGCTTCTGATCGAAAGATTGAATGTATTGAAAAGCGTGGAACCACTGTAGCTACAGAGAGATGGTTAATGTGTATTAATTCGGTTTTCTGTTATTCTTTTTCATGTGCCTTGTCCTTTCAGGACGTAGGTGACCATGGCCTTCCACGTCTCCCTGTTCCTGGTGGCTTTGAGCACACTTTCTAACACCACTCAACACCTGTTATGTCATCTACCTGCTCAGACCCTTAAATTATGTTGTCCGCTGCTTTCCTCTGTCTCTTTTTCCCTCTATCTGACCTGTTTGTATCAGGTTCTCTAGGCCCACCTTTCTTATTGCATGTACCAGGAGCTTTAGTTGTTTCTTCTTGGTGCTCAATACTAATTTCCTTTTGTTTCCATCGTTTCCAAATTTTCATTATTGATCACATGTTCGGTCCACAATATTCGCAGAATCCTTCTGTAAAACCACATTTCAGCTGCTTCAATCTTTTCTTTCATCTTTGATTATATTGTCCAGCATTTAATGCCATATTGAAGAACTTGTATCAGATAGCAATCTTGTACTCTCTTCTTTGTTTCTCGAGAAAGTTTCCTGTCTTTTAATACTTTACTCAGCTTCTAGAACGCGTACTTCGCCATCCCAATTCACCTTCGGATCTCTGTGTCGCACTTTCCGTCTTCTGTTAGAGCCCTCCCCAGGTATTTAATTTTTTGTACGTGCTTGATTTTAGTATCTCCCAACTGTATTTGGTAATTTAGTCTGCTTTTCTTTGCTGATGACCATACATTCATTTTTCTTGCAGGTTATTTGTAGTTTTTTTTTTGTCACTCTCTTCAGCTACCTTCTGTAGGAGGTTTTGTTGTTTCCTTTCCTTGTCTGCAATCAGCACTGTATAGTCTGCGTACTGTATGTTATTCAAATTGTGGCCTCAAATTACAAATCCTGGCATAACATCTACGGTCCTAAAATAGTCTCGCTGTACAAGTTGGACAGATCCGGTGAAAATACGCAACCTTGTCTTATTCCCTTTTCTATCTTTGCATATCTGCTGACTTTGTTCCCTGTCCGTATGCATGCAGTTTCTTTCCAGTAGAAATTCTTGATTACTTTTATGTGTTTCCCAAATATGTCGAGGCTGCTGAGCATCTCCATCAATTCTTTGTGGCGCGTTGATCGAACGTCTTTGCATAATTGATAAAACATTAGTGCAAGTCCTTCTTCATTTGTATTGCCCTTTCGGACAGCATTTTCATCATAAATAGGGCGTTCCTTGTTCTGGTATATTTGACAAACCCCCACTGTTCTTGTCCTATCGCTGACCTGATTCTCCTTCTCGATATTTTAATCAGGATTAGGACGATCAGTTTTGTGATATGACTCATTAAGTTAAGTGGAGTTCTCACTCGTCTGCACCTGTCTTTTTAGGCAGTTCTATGAAGATCGACTTTCTTAGGTCGTCTGGTATTACAGTACTATTATAAATTCCATTTATTATTTCTGTAACTTTCTCAATGCCGAATTCTTCTAGGCTAACAGCAGCTCTATTACGATGCCGCCTGGACCAGCTGCTTTGTTTCTTTTCAGTTTGGACATTGCAGGTTCCACTTCGGATTTTAAAATTTCCGGTCCGTTCTCATTTTTGTGTATTATCGGTTGCTCTCTCTCTCCTGTTGTGGAAAAGATATTTTATATATTCTTCCCATTTCTAGATTATTTCCTCTTTTTCCAATATTATCTTTCCATCCTTGGATTAAATACATCCTGTTGAGAATCAGGTTTTTGTCCTGTCAGTTCTCTACCGAATTCCCTACAGCTTACAAGTTTTATGCGGAATTATCATCATCAAAAGATTATTATCAGAAGCTTTTCATCAGAAGGTTGTCAGGTTGGTTGGATTAAGATGTGTGGAATAGTGAAAGAATGAAATATACATTTTTCATGGTAAAATAGAAATGCCTTAAAAAGAAACAATAAGAAGAATAAATAGTAGTTTGAGTTAATTTTCAATGAGACAGTTGAAAGTATAAAAAGTTCGTACAAATGTTAGTAGTAGTAATTTGTTGGAAAGAGTTTATGCGTACGTAAGTATGTATGTATCAGCGTTTGTTTGGCATGAATATCTTTGGATGGAGAAGAAGACGGAAAAGAAATCAGCACACGAGAAAGAATGAGAAAGAGAAAGAGAACAAGGTGCGACGTGACCTTATGTCAGGGTCGACTTGAAGTTGAAGTTACATTTTAGTTGTGTATCCCTTTCTTCTCCCATCTGACTCCCTGACTGGCGCTGATCAGATCCTTTTATTGTAATTAGAGTTTCCGCTCTGTATCGCTAAGTCCTATCATCGCACCCATTGGTCAGAAAATCAGTTGGACATCTACTTGCGAAATCCAGTTTAAACTTTTTCTTCAAGAACATGGTCAATTCGTTTTTCTATTAGAGAAAAACCAAGATTTCATACGTCACTGTGAATTATTGTAAAAGTGAAGAAGAAGGTTGATTTAAATACTTAATTTCTCATCCACGCCACCTCTTAATTGACATTGTTGCCAGGTCCACCCTGACTCGTAGTGGTTGCACCTGTTAGAGCCCAAGCTATGGTCAAATAAGGAACCTCCAATAATATGCAAGCACTAGTGAAGTATAAGAATATATTTCTGTAGTAAAATTATTATCTTCAAAAGAATTACCGACAATACATTTTTGTAGTGTAAATATCAGCAATATATTTTCATAAAAGCAAAGGAAAGAGCAGAATAAAATAGTTATTACGTTGATTAGTTAAAATTGTAAATAATTAAAAACAGTTTTGTTTGAGCCAAACTAACTTACTGGAAAGTTTAGCACTAACAAATACTAAATAATCATTTCTTCCCAAGCAAGGCAATAAAGCAACTAAGATACACAAAGATTGCTGAGAGTAAAATAAAGTGAAAAAAATTTAATCGGAAAAAGGACAATAAAAGAATAGAATTTTAAAATATAACATGATGATTGATGTTATATTCACATTTTTGAAAATCGTAGTTGACGTGAAAACAAAAAGCCAGAAGAGATTTCCACTAGCAAGTGTTGGAGAGAAGAAATAGATAGACTTGACCCGGTCTGGTAGCACCTGTTAGGGACCTAGCTATAGTCAAATAGTGCTGTACCAAATAAAATTCAAGAGTGTATCTTTATAGCAAATTTACCAACATTTGTATAAAATGAGCAACAATTTATATTTATAGAAAATGGCAATGAAAAGAAAAAAATTAAATGATAAAAGCACTTCTTTTAGTAAAATTACTAACAATATATTTTTGTAGTGAAATTACCAGCAATAGATTTTGTTTTCTTTAAAATTGCTTAAAATACATTTTATGATCTACAAAATATATATTAAAAAAACATACGTTTACTCTGAAAATAAAAAAATATTTCAATTTCTGCATTAAATAACACATAGAAATGAATGTGTTGGTGTACAAAATCAACAAATCATTATTTAGCACAATTGCTGTTTTGGTTTCTAATTGAGAACATAACATACTGTTATGGTGCCCTATCTTTAGGAATGGACTCTTCCTCCGTCAATAAATACTAACCTGCGTGACTTCCGAGGAGGCAGCCGTGAGGCAGTCGTAAGGCAGTCAGAAGACAGTCGAGACGCAGCATAACTATAGAGTTTTGATGTACACTTCTATTTGCTGACTACTAACTCTCTTACTGTGTATATATTTTCTGTTATACTGGTTCAATCAAACTTTTTGTTTCCCTGACTTTCGTCCCGGCCCTAACATACCACAACAAGTTGTCGACAAAGATCCAGCACAACTCATACATATATAGAAGCATTTTCTATAATCGTTTCACCCCCAAGCAAAGAAGTACTGACACTATTGCGTAGGGGGTGCATAAGAGGTGAGTGATAAGAAAGAGGAACAAGACAAGTTACAGGGGGTGTCAGAGAATGGATAAGAGAAGGATGGAGGCATTTATATGAAGAAAGCTGCATGAGAGTATGTTGGAAATGGAGAAGAACATCATACAATGGTTGTCAGGGAAATGGTGTGAGTCAAAGAGATAAGAGATGGCAATTGATATAGCATTTAAATTATTGGAGATTGTAGTTGTCAAGTAAGCAAGTATGCGGAAAGAAATTCAAAATGCGGGAGTCGCGAGCAAAAAAGCGGATGGAGCAGAAGTTACGGTTATATTTGAGCGGTTTCACTGTAAAAGGGTGAGACCTAATCGCTAGTTTAATAGCTCGAGTAAATTAATGCGGAAGGGGCACCATGGAGCTAAGCTCATCAGAGCAGAAGTTGTAGAAAAACAGAGGAAAACCATATTAAGTCGGTGAGAAAGTGACTGGATTTGAGCTACCAGATCGGGATCAAATACATTGCAGTTTCTCCGTCAGACTTTGTCAAGAACCTCAGATGAATAGCAGAGGTGACAGTATCAATCAATGCGCGAGTGGATGGTAGATTTATACATGTGCATGGTGGATTCAGACGAGAAAAACCTCCTACACAGGGAACTGACCTTCCTAGCAGTAGATTTAGCTATAGATTTAATGTAGTTATTATATTTGAGAACGGCTGACAGCCCGAGAAGTCGCAGTGTTTTGCTTTCAGGGAGACTAGCTTGAACCATACTGATGGTTGGTATGACCGATTCTCTATGGTGGTTAAGGAGTAGTAGCTTTGTTTTGGAATCATTAAACTTTACGAGCCGTTTCTTACCCCAGTCCACCACTTATCAGTGATCGTTTTCAAGATCAGCAGATTTCATACAGTTTTGCTTTAGCAGGCATCCTATGTGTGCAAATAAATAAGTTCAAAATTGTCATCATTCTCAGAACATAGCTGTTTAAACAAAGAGAAATAATAAAAAAAATACACTTGTTTAACTTTATTTACATCAGTGATAGTAGTGATAAACTTTTTTCTTTGATCATTTTACCCCAAACTACACTGGACAGCCACTAGTGCGCAGGGGGTTTCATTGAGAGAAAAACACAGGAAAAAGAAAAACAGGGTACAGAGAGTGTTGAAAGATTAAACAATGTATACAATTCAAGGGGACAGAAGTTAGCAATATACGTTACATTAAACTTTTGGAGGTTGTATCAATCACGGAAACATGTAAACGGAAGGATGTTCAACAAGCGGGAAGTGCTAGGAATGAACTGTTTGAATTGAAGAGACTGTTACATTTAACAATTTCACCGGTAAAAAATGTGGGGCCTAGATGCCAATCTAGTCAGTCAGTTAAGTGCCATACGTGATACACGCTTGGGCGATCATGTCTCGAAAGAGACATGACTGACTGGGCAGAAGATTATCCCGCAGTAGGTTGCCATTGCTTTCTGCGGTAGACTGGTTGCCGACCAAGGCTATAGAACCCAATCTGTCCTGCTATTTAACCCATAACTGGAAGGAAGAGACGGATTAATACCTTTCCCAAGGGTATTTGCGCGTAAGTGAATACAATGGATTCAACTGGAATTCGAACTCGGCTCACGCTTAAATTCATAGGGTCGGGGCATCAAGGAAAGCTTCCCTGAATATATTTGTAGAAAAGACACTTCGGTGAGAGAGTGTTTCAAGACGAGATGCCGTCAGGCTCAATTACATTGCATATCCTTCTTTGAATTTTGTCGAAAACATCGTGATTAACTCGGCTTCCCGGTTTCTCGTGGATATCGGCTCGGAACGAGAAACCGGGAAGCCGATTTCGAATTCCAGTTGAATCCATTGTATTCACTTACGCGCAAATACTCTTGGGAAAGGTATTAATCCGTCTCTTCCTTCCAGTTATGGGTTAAATAGCAGGACAGATTGGGTTCTATAGCCTTGGTCGGAAACCAGTCTACCGCAGAAAGCAATGGCAACCTACTGCGGAATAATCTTCTGCCCAGTTAGTCATGTCTCTTTCGAGACGTGATCGCCCAAGCGTGTATCACGAATGGCACTTAACTGACTGATTCAATAAACCGACAAATTGTAGATTTATAAATATGAAACAAATTATATGTAAATTTGTCTGCATGATTTTTGCTAACCTATTTTTTATTATTGAGCCACACAACGCACTATATCAAACCAGGCATAGCACCAAAACCCAGCAACAAAATACAGCGAAAGAAGTTACGAGATCATTCCGGAAGATTTGGGAGATTTCTCTGGAGGAAGCAGTTATAACTATCAAAGATTATTGTCATTTTAGCATATGATTACCATACGTACGAGAAACTAAACTGGTAAGTTTTAACTATTTCAGATAGGAGACGGTTGTTAAATCTCTATGAGTACATCCTACTGAACACTGCTTGTCAGCGCTAACTACTTTGTAGGATGCCGTCAGGATGTAAAACGTTTTGGAAATTCGCTATTTAATATATCATTGTTTTGACCGATATGAACAACAGAACTAATCCTCAGTCAGTCAGTTAAGTGACATACATGATACACGCTTGGGCGATCATGTCTCGAAAGAGACATGACTGACTGGGCAGAAGATTATCCCACAGTAGGTTGTCATTACTTTCTGCGGTAGAATGGTTGACAACCAAGGCAATATGACCCAATCTGTCCTGTTATTTAGCCCAT
This sequence comes from Ascarosepion bandense, assembly GCA_037127315.1. Lineage (NCBI taxonomy): Eukaryota > Metazoa > Mollusca > Cephalopoda > Sepiida > Sepiidae > Ascarosepion > Ascarosepion bandense. The sequence continues at coordinate 197,659 of JBBBDQ010000292.1, forward strand.
AACTGGAGGGAAGAGACGGATTAATACCTGTGCCAAGGGTATTTGCGCGTAAGTGAATGCAAGGAATTCAACTGGAATTCGAACCCGGCTTCCTGATTTCTCCTTCCGAGCCTATATCCACTACACTACGCACATATGCATATCCACTATTCCTCACCTTACTTATTTTCTCCAGGTAAATTTTGTTTATTCTCCAAGTTGAAGTACAGCCTCAGGTACAGTCGTTTTGGAGATATTGAGATGATGGAAAGTGTGACAAAGGTACTGGCAACTTTCACTTTGAATGACTGCCATGGACCTTCACTAACTGGCTGAAATGTTACACCAGGTTTATTGGCGTCAGAGTACCCCCTTTTTTAAGGGAAGTAGTGTTTTATAAATATGTGAAATTAATAAATGCCTCTTGTGAAAAAGTCTCAAAACTTCATCGTTCGTCAAAAACATGTCATCGATCATGTCAGATTTATTTCTGAAGTGAGATTGTTTGTTAGCCGGATTACTGTTTTTCTCGTCGAAAAATTCCATCACCAATTGCTTATTCAATCTTTGTAGTTTTCTAATAAAGAAACGTTCTTAGAACAAAATCTATTTGACGACTAAATTAACATAAACAAGAAGAAATGACTAAAAATGCAAAGTTTTTCAACTTTATTACCAATCTTTTGCTCGAAGAATCAAAAACATTCATGCATTTGTCATTGGTTACTGTCAATCAATCGGACTATACAGTGTGCGATGGATAAATTGTCGTTTAAATTACGCAAAAATGAAAATAACAGTGATATCTTATTTTAACAGATATATCTACCAAAATTACAGAAGAACATCATGAAACGAAGAATTCCTTTTAGAATAAAACTATATTGGTTACAACCACTGCCTTCACGGGAATTCATTATCTCATGTAACTCATCTGGACGGTCTCCTTGTTTAACTTAGTGAAGGATGCCATAAACCTTGCCTTCAGTTCATCGTTAATGTTCTGTTGAGTTTTGTTGCTCTCTTGCTCAACTACGCCCAAAATATAATAATCAAGGGGATTGCTTATCTGGAGTGTTAGGTGGCCAGATGTAAGAAGTGATGTGTTATGCAGAAATTGTATGACAGCTATTGATGGGGTTCACCTGCTTGTACGGGAGGATGCAAAGTTATGTTCCCAGACATCCACGGTCTTCCAGCAGACGCTCTCTCGACACAGAGCAGCAATACCTCCTTAAGATATCTGACGTATGCCTATGTTGAATCTGAGGCAATGTTGGAAGAAGAATTGAGGCATAACTTAGCCATCACTATTGATTATTTCAAACTCCTTCGTAATTACCATTAGTAAAAAAGACTTTGATCTTGCGCTGCAAGAATAAAGCCTTCAGTCTCAGACTTTAATCCAGATGCACGTAACCATCGATGAGTATTAACTTCATCAACATTGGATTTATTGACACGTTCTAGATATTGGCCATGCAGAGGTTTGTCTTGCCGGCCTTGTTTCATCTGCTCAAGAGCTTTATCTTTGGCTGTCATTTTCATATATTTTATCGCAATAGTTGGTTCTTGGCTTCTGCGTCATGGCCGACCCCTTCGGCTTGATGAGAAACAAATGCACGCGTATGGCCAAAACATAAGGGAATTGTGGAATCAGAAGATGCCAACATCTCATCTCACTATCACTTGTAATCTTCACTACGACGGTAAGACCTATAAACACGGCACATGATTTCCATAAGCACAGATCCTGAGAAATAAACTCTAACACTCCTACGGTTTACTCGCTCAACATCAGGCTACTCGTGGATACAAAGAAAGATCTCGTTTGTGATGCATTGCCACTCCGACCATGTTTTTACTTTATCCCTTTCAAACTAATACCTTTTTCAGGGTCTTCCTTTCAATTTAAAGATTGTTTCGTTCAACATCTATGTGAATTGTTGTTATAGTGCCCTATCCACATTGGAATGAACTCTTCCTCCTTCACACACACTAACCTGCGAGACTTCCTAAAAAAAGCAGTTGAGATGCAGTGTAACTTATCACTTCTATCTGCTGAATACTAACACTCTTATTTCGTATATATGTTCTGCTATTCCAATACACTGGTTCAACTTACTTTCTTGCTTCCTTGTCTTTATTCCTGGCCCTAACAGGCCACAATAGTTTTGATGATTGGATTACATTTTTCTAATGTCTTAATACTTCATACTTATTAGTAGGTATATCAATATATACGATGTCATCATTTTAGACGGCATATTGATATAAACTTTTTGGCGTTTTCTTGACGAGAACCCACTCGTTAATAAATATTAAGTATTAAAATAAATAAATAAATAAATAAATAAATAAATAAATAAAACCGCAGTAATTTACATTACAACCTAATACATGGTTCAAACTAAGAAGCATTGAGCAATAAAATGGAAGAGAGGAAATGGATTAAAATCTCAGAGAAAACAGTTTCTCAACAAATTTTATTTGGTGGGGAAAAATCCCAGACGAAGAATTATTTTTACAGATTTTTTTATAATAACGTAAAAGCTAAAAATATCTCTTGTGTGGACAGATTTATTTGGCTCAACTTTTTTTAGAGAAATGGTTGAAGTTATTTTTTTAATATTAAAGCGTACCATTTCAAATGAAATATGAATAAATATTCATAGGAGAATATTAGTTATGTTTTTTTTATATACACCGGAACATTGATAGAAAATTTATTGAAAAAGTGAGAAATTACTTTTTTTATTATTTTTTATTTTATGGTTTTCCCGGTCGACTGTATGATATGATATATAAATTTGGCAAAAGTATTAAGTGTCAAAACGATGTTCATTCTAATGACTTTGCTATTATTTTAACTACTTTCACCCGTTATCAATGTTTATGCTTTAAAAAAGTGATGCTTATAACTGGAATAAATCTAATTATATGGTGTTATACTAAGAGCAACTGAGAATCGATACAAGGCCGCAAGTATTGGATACCCAGTGAAGATCGAACTCACTACTCAATTGTAATGATTCTAGCAAAACAAGCTTGTTAATCATTACACCAACTCGAGGTGCCCATAAACTTAAATATATGATGAAAGTGAATTAATACATTTTTCTCTTTGAATATGTACAGCAAAATATTAAATAATATTTATTTATTAGACTGTTAGGATTTATAAAAATAGTTAAAATAATATCGGTTTCAATGGAAAAATGTTCTTTTGCCATAAATTAATGTCAATGTGGGAAGTTCTTTTTTTTTTCTGCTTTGGCTTTCGGTGAAAGCGTAATTACAGGTTGGTAGTCATTTGGGTAAGAAATCCCTTTTAAAACGTCAATATTTCCCAAATAGCTGTAAAGAAAATAATGCAGTTATCTCACTCAGGGATTAGTTACCATTTCGCCGTTAATACTTTGATGAATTATCAAATACAGTTCCGAATTATCCTGTTTCAAAATGCAAAATTCCTGAGTTGATTAGCTAAAAATCTAACTGACTTATTGACTGAATGTATTTGTATTTTAATATTGTTTTTCAATAACTAAATTAATTTACTACAAAGTGATTTTTATGCGTAAATTATTTATTTGAGGCGAATAAGCTTTTTACCGATATCATATTCTTTGAAAGCAGTCGAAAATCAATGAATTGGCAACAAATTTTATTGTGTTTTCTTCTCAACATAGTTTTGAAATCTAAAACAACTTACGTTAGTCTCTTAAAATGTGCTGTCGTATCGAAACCCACAAACTTGAGCGTCTGTCCATCCGTACCACCTACTCATATCTTTATGATATTCTTTATTATAATATAATTTAAATGTACATTATAAAAGTGAAAATAGTGTCTACAAAGCAAGCACCCTAGCTTTGCTGATGTGAATTTACAATAATCACCAGTGCCAGTGGCGTCTGCTGTCTGATCTTGCTAGCGTATGGTGCATCTAATCTCCTCTTTAAGTAACTCCATAAAAATACGCACAAACGTTTGCATTTAATTTCCAAGGTCATATCACAAAATAAAATAATTCTTTTCGTTTCCCAATCCATGTTAGTTCCATTCTTTGTATAGGATACGTGTTACACAAATGTTGATAACATAGGTTTTGTGATGTAAAGTTTGAAATTTCATAAGGCTCCTTGGGTTCTGATATTCATTTGCTGTCACTTCCTTTCCTCACCGTCCCCTGACACACCCATTTCCTCACAGTCGCATTTCTAGTATTAAGGGCGAGGCGTTACTGTTAACAATCAGAACTTTAAGCAGATAATTTATAAAGAAAACAATGAGAATAACACGCAAAAAAATAAAACTACATTTCTCCAAGCTGAGATTATTACTATTGAATATGGTCAGGTTCCCCAGCCATTTACCAGGAGGTTCTTGATAAATCAGCAATGTTATTGGTCCTGATTTAGCGGCTCTGCTTTAGTCAATTTCCCACCGCGGTAAGGTTGTCTCACAGTGTCTTTCACTGTAAATACTTTCATGGCTCTTCGCTGTGGCACCACTTCTTGTTGAATTTAAGTGCAGTACTCAATTGGCGGATTTGTGTTGTGGCGCAGTGGATATCGACTCAGAGTAAGAAACCAACGATCCGAGTTCGAATACCCGCTGAATTCTTCGCTTACGCGCAAATACCCTCTCTTCCCTCAACTTATAGGTTAATTACCAATATTTCTTTTTTTTTTTTTAGACTTTAAAAAGATCGGGTTTTTTAGACTTGGCTGGCAACCTGTCTACCACAGAAATTAATGGCAACCTACTGCAGGATAATCGTCTGCCCAGTCAGTCATGTCTCTTACGAGATATGATCGTCCAAGCGTGTATCACGTATGGCACTTAACTGACTCGATTGGCGTCTAGATCTCATCAGATTACAGTTAAACTGGGTAGATGTAACCGTAAATTCTATCTTAAATTTTATTCGCGCTCTTCTCGTTGTGGAACTCCTTTCCGGCTCCATTCTTTCCAGCCAACATTAATTTTTTAAAATTTGAATGCAACGCCAATTATTATCTACTGTCCTCCTGATTACTCTATGCTCTTCACACCAATTAGTAAATTTTCTGTTTCCAATTCTTCAACACCCAGTAACCCATTGAGCGTTAGTGGCTTTACTGAGCCTTGTATTGAGAAATATCTATTGCATATACATATACGTCTGTGCGTCCGTGTGTGTATGTGTAATTATATACAGAGTGAAATTGATAAATTATCGTCTAAATTACGCCAAAAAGAAATAACATTGATATCTCATTTTAACAGATTTATTTACACAAAATATCTTGAAAATTAGTTCATTTATTCAGTCTAATCATCATTGGTTCCAAGCATGCCTCCAGAGGACTTCAGACTCTCTTGTAACTTTTCTGGGTGTTGTTCTTGTTTATATTTGTGAATGTAGCCATAATCCTTGCCTGCACTATATAGTTGGTCTTACAAGGTGTTTTTTTTTTGTTCTCCAGCTCAACTGCACCCAGCATATAATAATGATGGGGTTGACAAAATTTGTCTGGCAACCATGACAAATTCTTTTGCATGTGTGACATGATGCAGCTACCTCCTCGAGCCACGGCAGCACTACTTCTTCAAGGCACTTGATGTAGGCCTATGCGTTGAGTCTGAGGGATTGTGGGAAGATGAATAGAGGCATAACGTCGCCATTACTTGTGACCACTTTAAACATCACGATATTGACTGGGTTTACAATCCAACTCTTTCCGGTTCCTCTATTCTGTCCTCAGGTTGACACCCAAGGACATAAAAGGTTATGAAACAAAAAGCTACATTCCAAACATTTTATTTAGAAATTTACATTTTTATAAAATGAGGCGATTTACACATGATGAAAATTATAAGACCAGGGGTATAAATTGTTAGATCTATGGTAATTCCAATGTTTTTAGTTCAGTTAGAGATTAGCAATCACTGCATAAAGGTGTTACCATGCCTAAAGCAAGCAAACTTAACAAAGTTGCGCGTTCTTGAATTCTAGATTTCTATAAGCAAGGTTTGTCACAGCGGGCGATTGCAGCTAAGGTAAATCGCAGTAAAACTGTGATTTGCAACTTTCTAAAGAACAGTGAGAATTATGTAAAAGCAAAATCCTCTGGTAGGCCCCCAAAAATTTCTCCTGCATTGAGTAGGAGAATAAGACAGGTTGTTATGAAAGACGAGGGACTTTCTTCTAGTCAAATTAAGGCAGTCACAGAAGCTGATTGCAGTCCTGTAAACCATCAGACGACACTTACGACAAAAAGGCATGGTAAATAAAAAGCGTAAACAAATTCCTCGGCTGCTTCCACGTCACAAGGTGCACGCTTAAAGTTTGGTCGTAAATAGCAAACATGAGACGTTGAGAAGTGGAAGAAAGTCCTGTTTTCTGATGAGAAAAAATTCAATCTAGATGGTTCCGATGGCTTCCAACGATATTGGCATAACAAAAACATGCCTCCTGAAATTTTTTCCACACGTCATAGTGGTGGAGGTTCCCTAATGGTATGGGGTGCCTTTTCTTACAGAGAGACGATGGAGCTCCAGGTGGTGCATGGTCGTCAGACAGTGGCTGGTTACGTTAGCATGCTACAAAAAGCATCATTGATGACGGAGGGCCATCGTTTGTGTGGGGATGAATGGTTATTCCAACAGGATAATGCTGCAATCCACGCTACAAGACGGATCTTGACCTTTCTACAAGAAAATGGTGTCCATCTCTTGCGACATCCTGCATGCTCACCAGACTTGAACCCAATTGAAAATGTTTGAGGATGGATGACAAGAGATGTTTATCGAAATGGCAAACAATATTCAACAAAAAATGAACTTCGTGAAGTCATCTTCAGAAGCTGGAGCAACATCCCCCGCACCTTAATAGAAACGCCTATTTCTAGCATGCCCGACAGAATTTCTGAAGTCATCAAAAGCAGTGGAGGTAGAACTCATTATTAAATTTGGTTGTTGAATGTTTTCATACACTTTTCATCCACATTTTGTACAATTTCATAGAATTTTTGTCTCTGGTCTTATAATTTTGATCATGTGTAAATCGCCTCATTTCATAAAAATGTAAATTTCTAAATATAATGTTTGGAATGTAGCTTTTTGTTTCCATAACCTTTTAGATTGTAGTATTGGTAACCTTAAGTGGGAGGAGTTTAAAATCTATCCGTAATAAAAAAATTTTTAAAGATTTTTAAGTGGTCTTAAATTTTTGATCGGGAGTGTATATACACACGCCAGTCACCGAAAGAACTCAATTCATTTCTGAAGAGTCACGCATATATCACAGAAGAATTATATATATATATATATATATATATATATATATATATATATATAACGTAGCACACTTGGTGACGAGCCGCGATAATAACATCAGTACGCTGTGAAATATGTATTACCCATTGTAATAATCTAAAATCTTTTATATATATATATATATATATATATATATATATATATATATATATATATTCTTTTTTTTATAAATGAAACAATAAATTTTGAATCGCCTCGTACAGGAATATATATCAGTCCTCTGCCTTCTCAATCCCGTTGTGTATTTATTTCTTGTCGGAAGTACAAATTTAGTGTCAGTTAAAAGAGATGAGACAAAGGTCGAGGAGAGTGGAAAGTATTTTTCTTCAAGGAAAAAGTTTTATAAATTAAAACCCGAATATTACACCTATGACATTTATTTGTGTTTATAGGAAGAATTGAAAATTAATATAATTTAAAAAGAGAAACAACAAGGGGTATTAGAAATAACATTAAAACATCAATAAAAACATCTAATGGATAAATAGAGAGTTAGAGAGACCATTTAGAGTGGAAGTTTATAAATTATAAGCAGTAAGTGTATAGAAGTTATAAAGGATATGCATCAGAATTATGTTTTTGGTTTAAAGAAAATTAGAGGGGAGTGAATATCTATAAATATGGTGGCTAATTGAGTTAAACCTATTAAACTTATTTATGGAAACTTGAATTTTTTTATGCCAACATTTAAACATTAATTCTTTACTATTACTCAATAGCTGGCTTTTATTATTGTATTTTCAATTTTTTTCTTCTAAATATAAGTTGCACCATTCTGTAAGATTATTAGAAATACGTATGAAAATTTTAATCTTCCAAGCAATTTTTGGGCTTAGATATTTATTCAATTCCAAAATTTTTTCAGAAAGAGCTGTTTGATGTTTTAGTTTAAGGTCTATGGGTAAAAGTCTGCTTCCGTTCCCCCGCGAAAAGTTTCATCTAAACATTATAATTTTCTTATTTCTTTGCGAGAAATAATGGCTTGACATATAATTTTGGTAGATCTGTAATTTCTATCTACAGGACTGTTTTCTTTAAATCTACAATTACAGGAGTGTTTAGTACGAGGTTTGCTGGTTATCTCATAGAAATTTTAAAAATATGCTTATTGTGTGAGTTGATAATTTTATACATGTTAGTACAGAGTAGCTAATCTTGGCCGTTATCCTATTGAAAATCTTATTTAGAGGGTTATTTTTATAACTTTAGAAAATACTGTCCGATATTAATATTTGACAATTTTCAGAAGTGAGGTTGATCCCTATTATTTTTGTTTTTCTATGTCTACATTTCACTATCGATATTTCTGTGTTACTTACAGAGATTAGATAAGATAATTTATATTTCAAAGCACTTATTTGGTGTGCATTTTCATACATGTATTGAATTTTTCTTAAATATGTTAATATAGATTAAAATCGTCAAATCCTAGTGGTTATCTGGCATTGTGGTAGTTAGAATTAACACTAATATAATTTATTTTGTTTTTTTTAATCATATCACTCCGAGCAAGGCAGTAACGCCACTGATGTGCAGGGGGCTACGTGAGAATGAGAAGATTTGAAAAGAGAAAGCCGGAAACCACATCCTAAACAGGGAACAAGGGATGAGCCTCTACACCTGTACAATAGACGTGGGTGGAGTGTGAACCGGGAGATAGTTTAGTCTATATACTCCAATTGAAAAAAAAAAAGAAAAAGAAAAAAAGAAAAAGAAAAAAGAAAAATCGGGTACAAGCGACTAAAACATTTTGGAAAATCCCAGACCAAAGCAAATTTCATATTTCATGTGTGAAAAGTAAAATCCTTGATGCTTATTGAACAAGCAATAGCAAATTGAATTATAACGCCAGTTGATTTTTTTCTTCACACCTAAGAAAGAAAATGCATGCTGGAGCCGGTCACATGACTAAAATCCACTACTTAAACCACATCTCAGAATGGGTGCGGTATCGGAAGAATATCGTCACAAAGTTAAAAAGAAACTTCAAGCCGAGGTCATGTCGCCTCTAAATACATTCATTCTACCTTTACTTCCAAGTTTCCTTTCTTCGTTTTCACCCCACGCCACCAAAGAAAAAAAAATATCAGGATGTCTAAAAATGACTCGTAAAACTAAAGATCACTCAGTACAATTTCCTTTATTTCTTGACTTTCTTCTTCACTTTTTTTACGGCCATAAAAAGGAAGGGAACACAAACTTTATTAGTTAAGTAGAATTTTTAATCTTTTTACATACAAGTATTCTGCTATTATCAACCATGAACTTTCAATTTCTGTGGGCCATTTAAATACTTACATTTCTCTTTGAATAATTAACTACATGCATTTTCTCTACGAACATTTTATTTTACTTCTTACAAATTTGATATTCAGTTCTATCAATAGAATTCCACTTATTTAACAAACAAAACACATTTATTCTTACAGCCATTCATTTAACTTTCTGATATTTAAATTGCGTTGACTTTGGTTGTTTTAGCACAAGGCCAATTTGAAAAACAATGCTTAGGTCACTACACATCTGTAAGGATGTACTATGAGCAAGCTTGAAGATAAGTGTATGTCATTTCACCGAAGTGTAAAACTTTATTTTTCATATCGTTAAACGTCGAATTTCATGCCAAAGAAAGTGTATTTGCCAGGAATTTTACGGCATTACTTTTTAAAAAGTATCTGCAGTTGAAACACACGGAATGTTTGTTGAGACTTACGGAGACCATGTTCTGTAGGAAACAGCATGCAGTGATTGGTTTAGACGTTTTTGTTGTTGAAGATAAAGAACGCTCTGGCGCAACGAGAAGGTTTGAAGACGAACAACTGGAGGCATTACTTCATGAAGCCTTATGTCCGGCGCAAACAGAACTTGCAGTATCATTAGAAGTTTATCACAAAATAATTTCGAAAAGTTATTAGAATTAGAAATTATTCAAAATCAACGACATTTGATGCTAAACGAGTTGAATAGCAGCTTCAACGACAGAAGGTTTCCATGGTATCATGACCGGCGATGCTAAGGGAATATACTAAAATAACTCTAAGTGTAGAAGAAAATAATAGAGTAAGTCCAGTAATACATCAACATCGGCCGCAAAGTCGAATATACATGATTCGAAGCTTCTTCTTAGCATTTGGTGGGATCAGTTGGGCGTAGTTTATTATGAGCTGCTCAAATCGACCGAAATTATCGCGTGAGATCTTTATCGACTATCGTTGATGCGTTGAGTCGAGTATTGAAGAAACAAAGAGCAGCTATACGAGCAGTGACAACGACAGAGTGATTTTGCTACAAGGCAACGATAGGTGACCTGTTGCAAAATGGTTGGAAATCCTCAAAGAAACGCTTAAAGGGTAGTACTACCCCACCCGCTCTGTTGACAAGACATTGCTCCCTCCGATAATGACGTGTTCCTATCAATGGCACATGGCCAGGCTTAGCAGTACTTTCATTTTTATAAAGGTACCCAAAAATTTGTCGGCACATGGTTAGCCTCAAACGATGTGACGTTTTCCGACGTGTAATTTAAATGCTGTCAGAAAGATGGCAAACAGTAGTGGATAACGATATACAATACTTATTCAAAGTCCTAATTTATATATATATATATATATAACGGATTTTTGATTATTAGTTTGGATGATACATATTTCACCGCTTTGGTGTTCTTTAATTAATTTAGCATTCAGTTTTCTCGAGTTCGTCTCTTTTGGAATTTACCCGGATTACAAACCAAGTGTACTACCCTATATATATATATATATATATATATATGTATGTGTGTGTTTGTATTTAGGTAGCAAATGTTCTTATTGGCATGTCAGATTAAATAAAGTGCAAACGTCGTGTCTGCCTATTTTTAATAAAATCCGTTTATTCTCACGGATAATCTTTCACGTCGTATAACTAAAATAATAATACGCAAAAGATTATCCTCGAATATGAACTGATTTTATTAAAAATAAGCAGACACAATGTTTGCACTTTATTTAATCTGACACACACACAAACACACACAAACACACACACACACATATATATAAGCAATGAATTAATAACTATCCATATAAGAATACATAAATATATTAAAACATCATTCAGCAGTTAATTAAACAGAACAATTGATTATATATTAGTAAATTTACATATAATGCTACATTTGTGGAAAACTTGGAGTTTTCCACAAATGTAGCAATCATCAGGTGCGTTGAGTTAGAAATATCACTTGATAACTGTGTAATGTACGAAAATCTGAGTCGTTTCAACGACGTAGGATATATATATATATATATATATATATATATATATATATATATATATAAAAGGCAAGATGTTTGTGTGTGTGTCTGTCTATCTGTCTGTCTGTTTGTATGTCCTTTATACAAATCTACAATTTTTAACCGATTCTCACCAAACTTCACACAAATATGTTTTAGGCTTCCGAACAGGTCATGGGCTATTTAATTTTTCAGATTTCCCCCTGATATCAAAAATTGATACCCCGATATCCGATCAGGTTCGATCCAGATCTGGATTTCAACACTTTTATCGTGGTTCTTGCAGCAGTGTGACACTATCTCCCGCTGATATATTTATTTTTTGTTTGGTCTAATACAACGGAGAGAGAGAGAAAGATAAATTAATATTAGTGGTATTATTAGTTATGCTTTTTTGTAATTCGTGATGTAAACTGATGTAAAAAACTGTTTTTAATACTATCGTGTACTTGTAAAATCCGGGGAATAGATAAATTATCTGACAATTTGAAAAAGAGGGAAAGAAATATAGTTTTCTTTCTTTTTCATATAAGAAGCATATTAAATTTCGAAATTTGACAAAATGGTCGCAGTCATAACAAAATGACAGGATTTCCTTGATGAGGTCACGTAGGGTTAAATCCTCCATAGTTGTTCCAGGGAATTGAAAAATCTAAAGATGATGTAATCGAAAGAAAGTATACAGAAAGACATTAGGTCATGTGGGCTTTTGATATTTTATTCGTCGAGCCATGTCTCCCCGCAAATCGTGTGGGTGGCAAGTAATCTCATTGGTCAAAAGCTAGATCCCCCGAGAGGATTGGGGATGGCTATAAAAATCCGGACTCAACGAGAAAAATCAGAGTTGGAGTGAGTTTCTGGAATTACAGTCGAAATATAACAACTGTGGAAAAGGATTCCCAACTGGGGAGCCATGACCTACGGCCGGTCGCCTACCATAGAGCTTCTGGCTAAAGAGTTAATGTCGAATGAAGCCTGTCGCCGATTAACTTAAAGAGTTAATGTTGAATAATAAGCCTTCGATAGAAATCCCGAAAGAACATTATTGGGAGAATTATTGGGAGAATTGAAATTTCTGATTCCTCGTTCGCTCTACTTAGATAAATTTCCTTAAGCTCCGATAACAACCCGAAAGATATTTGTTGTTTTAAAAGTTACATAGAGAACTGACAGCTCCGATTATAGAGAATACTTGAAAAGACTTTAATGAAAAATTTGAAGAGCTCTATTTACTTTAACGAAACTTAGAAAAGACATTTTTATTTTGAAGATTGAAAGCTTTCAGATTTTGAAAAACTAACTCTCTCTCTCCGTTGTAAACTAGCGTTCCGACAATTGTACTTTCCGTTTTTGAAATTAATATTTTCTTTATTATAAAGACTTTATTCGCAACTCTCCGGGCGTCTTCGACCTTATTCATTTTATTTTATTTTATTTATTTATTTTTGGTGCAGTGTTTATGTTTAACCACAAGTATTCACAAATGTCCGGTCTGGATCTGGTACGGCTACTGGAATTGCACAACACGACTTTCTGAGATCAAATCACAACGTGGGCAGTCGTCCGTTGTTCTAATATACGTCTTGAGGACCAGCTTTTGTGACGAGATCAACACGATCAGCAACAGCGGCCCGAAAGCGTCGACATAATTGGTACCGTTTCGATATCATCGCAGCGGGACCCGTTCCCGAACCAGCAAGTGACCAAACCAACCAGCCAGCCGGGTGGTAGTGTCACAGAGAATTAGCTCTAACTTAGCAAAATTATAGTTTTAGTCTCAAACATTAGTAGATCTTCTCAGATGACTCAATTTCTCCGATATCGGAAATCGATACCCCCCGATATTCTATCGAATCTTATGAAAAACCCATATTCAGCCATCAATATGGCCTATTTTCTCCAATTTTACTCCCGATGGGTACGATAAGTTTTCATGGACTTACTTAGGTTAGTTTATCCTTGGATGACTTATTTGACACCGATATTGGAAATCCTATTGGGTCTGATCAAAACCAGCTTTACAGCCCTTTTATTTTGGTTTTTGCTTAGGTTTAGCTCTAAGTAGGTATAATTGTAGTTCTTAGTTTCAGCCATGATACCATTTACTCAGAGGATTTATGTAGCATTCAAAATTCAATGGAAAATTTATTTGCAATGGGAAATTTATTTGACATCGATACCGGAAATTAAAATTTGACTTATATGGATTCATATTTTTGTAAGTTCTACGACTTCGAGATCAACCTTCAACAACCTACGTTTTTCGTGCCAACGTCTAAAGAGTCTGAGCTCCGGTTCTAAAGCTTTCCTTACACCCAAGCATCGCCGGGTTATACTGCTAGTATATTTATATAATAGATGCAAATCCACCATTCTATACGATAACAAGATATAATTGAAATTTCTCTTACGATGATATCGTCTGTTGGTTATACGCGTCAAGGCGGTAGCTATTATACACGTATAGGGATTTCAAATGTTCAAAGTCCCCCCAAAGAATTATCATAGGGTGAACTTGACAGAAGAGTAAAAAATAATTGAAAGAAAGAGCTCTTTTTCATTGAAAAACAATGGAATCATTTATCAAACTTCAATATATATATATATACTGTCATCAGATCTGTTTCGCCGTATCACATTTCATCAGTACGATTAGACTCCGATTGCTTTTTTACCCAGGATTGAAACCCGACCGAAATGGCGTCAGTCGGCGACTCTACCCCTGGGCTATGGGCGTTCGGTGGAAGCAGGCAGACTTTTTAGCGCATATCATTATACGTGCCCAATAGCTAGCGCGCTCTAATTCATTTCACTGAATGAGCGAAGCGTACATGCCAGATACAAGGTGACTGAAAAGTAATTCCGATTTTATGTGTCACGGACTATCTCCTCTTCTAAAAATTAGTGCTGTGGTAAGGGAAGAAATGAATTCTCAGATTTCCCAAGGATATTCGCATAAAAATGAATTGGACAAACTCGACCGAAATTCGAAGACGGCTCTCCGATTTCTCGAATCGGAGTTGTTATCCATGACACCCCCGCACGTCTAGCCACATCGAGACATTGTAAAATGCCATGTACGCCAGTTCTCTTTTTTCAGTGTTTTCGAAAAGTTTTATAGTTTTTGCCTAAGTGTTCACCAATGTAATTAAATCATATATGAGTGTTGTCTGTCTTTCAAATTTGCTGTGCCATAGTTCTTTCTTTCAAATTTGCTGTGCGATAGTACGCCGAATACCACGGAGTGTCCATTGTTTGTGTGCGTATATATATATATATATATATATATATATATATATATATATATATACAAGTGCAGCTAGCTATATATATATATATATATATATATATATATATATAGAAAGAGAGAGAGAGAGCGAGCGAGAGAGACGTGGTTAAATGTACACTTTTTGAAATTCGGGTTCGAATATCATCATTGTCGATTTAGCAGCAATGTGACTTTTTTATTTTATCGGTCCGAAGGAGGCGATCCCAGCGTGTGGCAGACCTTGGAAAATACCTTAAAATCATACCACATGCTTATGCAATCTTTGTGTCTGAAGTTGGGTAGACGGTTATCTTTGATGGCTGTCGATGGTTGTTCTAGCTCGAAACCACAATTCTTCGTAACTGAATGTTTGGGAGTCCTGGCCTTGTACAAATTGTTGCTACGGCCGGATAACCCGCTCTTATCCAGAAACTGTAACAAAGAACTGCTAAGAATATAATTAAAATTTCTCTTACAATGACATCGTCTGTTGGTTTATAAACCAGAGAAGAGCCCTGTGGTAGTTAAACAAACACAAGTGTGCCTGAGCAATTGTCTGCACTGGGAATTAGCTAGCTGCCCTTGTAGTTCAGTATCCTCGGATAAGAGTGATCAGCCACCCACCCACACACACACACACACACACACACACACACACATAAATATATATACAGTTATAATTTTATTATTATCGATATTTATAATTTTTTTTTCACCGCTAAACAAGAGATGCCGTATTTCGGTACTATCAACAGTGCTATAAAAGACGAATTGCGTTTTGATAAACCACCCTGAAGTGTCTAACCAACAAAAGATGTCAAACACTAACTCTTGCAAACCGTAAATCGCCTGACG
Source organism: Ascarosepion bandense (assembly GCA_037127315.1). Taxonomy (NCBI): domain Eukaryota; kingdom Metazoa; phylum Mollusca; class Cephalopoda; order Sepiida; family Sepiidae; genus Ascarosepion; species Ascarosepion bandense. The sequence goes on from JBBBDQ010000292.1 coordinate 213,361, forward strand.
AGATACTAATAAGAGTAGCGAAAAACATCAGATCTTGTGTAGTGGTGAATTTTTTAAAAATATAAATACCAATAATAATATAAGTGTTACTATACATGTTAATGCTACGAACTGGGAATTACTTTTCTATTAGTTCTTAATATTACTAATTATATAAATGTATACGCACCTGGAGGTAATGTAACGGTCAGCGAGTTGCCTGGCTAAAATCATTAAAATTGACTAGTGAGTTCGATCCTCACTCGCTGTCCCTTTCATTCGGCCTTCTGCCATATCTAAGATGCGCTTAGAAAATCACTGGACACCACAAGGTTGTGTAATGTTTAGCAAGCTTGTCTCGATAAAACATTGCAATTTATTAGTGGGTTCGATCCTCTCTAGGTACCCCATAGTTTTGGCCTTGTGTCACATCTAAACTGCGCTTAGAAAATCACTATACATATATATATATATATATATATATATATATATATATATATATACTCGTACACACGAGATTTTTGACCTCTGTTAGATTAGGCAGTGCTCGTAACATAATGACTTGATTTGGGGATTAAAACACCAGTACATACTTACAATCCGATTATTCAAATAATGCCTCGCCATTTGTCTGCAATTGTAACTGTTGCTTTTCATTGAATCAAGGCGGTCTAATATTTGAAGTCGACATAGTTTTCCAAAAGTCATTACTGGTTATAAAAATTTTTATGTCTAACACTGGCTTTCCAATGTTTCGATCGTCGTACCTCATCCGCTGCAGCCTATTTTTGTCACCGTCTTCGAAGTGCACGTTGGCTGTCGTAGTATTATACTACATCATGGCTACACCATCGGCGTCTATGGACATTAGTTGAAAAGGGAAGTAATGCAGATGTAGGTCACTAGACGTTGATCTGCGTCAATTTTGATAAGAAATACATAAACGGAAGACAACCCAGACAATACATCAGCGTTGATAATTGTGTGCACGATAATATTCCCAATGAAGTTTGCTTCGTTGTTCTATCAAATGTGGCATAGAATTTCAAATACAGTAAATATACTGATATTATCAAATTAGTTTAGTTATATGGAATCGCTAACGACATGAAATGCAATGCATATTCGATTAGATTGGACTGAGAACCAGATGGGAGAACCAACCTAAGATGGTTAACAATTTTGATAATAAATATATAAAATAAATATTTCTTAAAATGAATGAATGAATGAGTATAGCCCGGCGTTGCTCGGGTGTAATGAAACCTTTAACACTCAGACTCTTTGGACGTTGGCACGAAGGACTAAAACGCAGTAGTTGTTTCCAGTTAAAGCGAAACCGTAGACTGAAAGAAAAATGGATGGATGTAAGTCAATTTTTGACTTCCTGGTATCGATATCAAATAAGTTGTTTTCTTCGTAAACTGAATTTTGAAGGCTAACTAAGTCCTTTGATTAAATGGTATCATGGCTGAGAGTAAGAACTACAATTATATCTATTAGAGCCAAACCCGAAGCAAAAACTATAATAAAAGGGCTGAAAAAAATACAGACATACAGGCAGATATACAGACACACGCACAAGCATCTTGCATTATATATATATATATATATATATATATATATATATATATATATATTATCGATTTTCTTCACTATTGTAAGAACTGCAACCTTGGAAACTTCTGAATAAGGTTTCTTATGTTTTTGTCTATGAGTGTATCAAATGTGATTAAAATCGAACCACTTCTTCTATAACACGATATTTTCGATCATCGATTTTCCATATTTATTGGGGGTACCACGACACAAAACCTAGCTAAGAACACTCGTAGACACTTATAGTACAACTGTGTAAATTTTCAAGAAAATCGGTTCAGCCGTTTTGGAGTCTATAGGTAACGGACACACACATACACAGACACACACACAAAGTTCCATTCATAAATAAGTTTAGATATTTATATAAATTATTTAAATTTGACCCTGATGATGAACGATGACGTTCAAAAGTAGCCGGTTAACTTATGGACAATATGTATATAAATATAATATTGAAATAAAAAAAAATATGAAAACATACAAAGGAAAATCAGCTACACTATGTCGTCTTTAATGTTTAATACAACATGTTTGAAAAAAAGGATGCTGCCTAAATACACGTATATATATATAAAGAAATATACATATTATCCTACGTTTTACGCACCACTTTGTTTTATGCATGTTTTCAGCAATCATCGGGTTCTTATTATATTATACTGGATTATTTTCGTTTTGAATTAAGTATTCGCGTTCTTTTCTTAATGTTCTTTATGGTATAGCAATGTAGGTACTAATATCTTTAATTTATTAAAATATTTGTGTTAAGCTAATAGCTAAATCTAAAAATGGAATAGGATACTAAAAACGCGTAGAGAGAAAAGAACAAATTTTCTATTTAATAATAAATATAAATAAAATAAAATAAAATCTCGTTAGTGTTAAATCCTGGGTTTACTGGCGGTAAAAGACACACAAAATATTATGATTTTACAATATCAATATCAGAATCTACTTCTTAATCAACGAAGTGTCGTTACTGGAGTACATTTACCGTCCATTAAGTTTCCCCATTTCTTTATTTAAAATATGTTTTATCTTTTACAAAGATTAAGATTTGAAGAGTTTGAAGTTTATTTTAAAAACACTACCCCTGATTCAATGGACAAATTCTTTGCCATTCACTAACAAAGGAAGATTACTACTATTTTCTCCTTTTCTTAACAATTTCTGACCAATATTACTCACCACTTCCTTTTATTAACCTTTGCTTCTGGTACAAAAGTTTCTTTATTCTACGGTCGACTGGGGTTGAAAATGGATATTTCGATCTGACATGTTGAAGTAGCTATCCCACCACTAAATATGATCTGAATTTACAGACGAAATAAATGCATATATGCTCTGTAATTAAAATTTACACCGAGCTCTCTGTTAGATCAATATTAATAATTAACCAATAATACTAAGATCTTCTGGGAGTATTTACCAATCTTCACCTGGACGTTTTACTCATATATATATATATATATATATATATATATATATATATATATATGTGTGTGTGTGTGTGTGTGTGTGTGTGTGTGTGTGCGTGCGTGTGTGTGTGTGTGTGTAATAAAAGCATATTTTTAATGTATAAGCTATTTATGGGTTAAAACTGTCAATACAGGGGACAGAGCGCACGTAAATTTAAAGTGAGCTGCGAGATCAATGCACGTAAGAACTGGCACTCGATTCTCTGATTCCATAATCCAAGCCGCTAGCCATTACTGTCTGAACTTATAGGTATGTTTTATTTCTCAAACACGCTCAATACATTGTGGCTTCGTTCTTGGTTAATGCTACTGAGTGCTAGCTTTTCCGTTATTATTCTTAGGGTTTCCATTATTTTTTTACATGTTGATGAGTTGATTATACTTGTATTTTCTACTGGTATATTTTGGATAACCGGATATGTAAAATAAAATATACTTATAAATTCATTGAGATACATAGAAAAAAACAGACATAAAGAAACTCCTTACATTCAGTTAAGAATTAGAAATGAAAAACTATATTCCTCCTTAATAATGGCTAAAAGAATCGCCGAAAGCGCTCGGACTTGTACAACGTTTTGATATTATGTATCCAGAAAAGAAAAGAAAACTCTTGTACGAACTTTAAAAATTTAAATGAAAAGCTTAACTGAAGTACTCTATTAATTGGCTCTAACAAAACATTTCTTAAAGAGCGATTGATGCTCAAGTACACAGCACGCACACACACACACACACACACACACTTACACACACATATATATAAGTGTGTGTGTGTGTGTGTCTGTGTGTGTGTGTGTGTCTGTGTATGTGTATGTGTATTAAGGCAGCACATTTTCCTTTAGGCAGAATACATAAATTGCAAACATTGCGTCTGCTTATTTTTAATAAAATCCGTTTTAACTCCCGGATTATCTTTCGTGTATTAATTGTATTATATTATAAACCTAGAAAACAACAAAAGAAAACTACAGATCATCAAGGCAATATTAATTAAAAACTTAAGTCGTCAATTAATAGAATCAGCTGTGAATAATGTTCTAAAATTTTTATAAAAAGAACTGTTTATTCATGCTTTAACACGTTCATGGCCATAACATTACGACATATAAAAAAATTCCAATTTAGATAATTTTCACACCCTAATGAACGCTAAGCAATTTGTCAGCCGTTTCATCTGAAGCAAGAAGAAAATTTACAGTAATTTTTAGCAACACATCTTTTCGGTTATATTTTGTTACCACTACTCACACCTCTAAAAATTATCATGAAAGGAGATTAAATGCACATGGGAACATCGATAAATGCATAATAAAACCAACTGTCAAAGTTACATCTCACTTCTTACATCTTTTAATTATAATACACGAAAGATTATCCGTGAGTACGAACGGATCCTATTAAAAATAAGCAGACACAATGTTTGGTATTTATTTAATCTGATATATATATATATATATATATATATATATAGAGAGAGAGAGAGAGAGAGAGAGAGAAACAAATTGTTTCACAGAAAAATATAGCAGTCGAGGATATTTCTAGAAGTTAATTATTTTTGTCATGGCAAGACATCTTTGTAATTATAATGATCTCCATCAGGGAACAGACATTAACAATAAATAATAAATTTAAATTTCCACTTGTTTTGTCTGCACTCTGAGTTTCGTCGAAATGACAGCCACTATTCAGAAAATTTGATTGTGAAATTGAATTTATTTCTGAAATCATATTTTTCCTACAAGACGTTAATTACATTTCGTTAAGAGACATTAATTTATTCTCTAACCTTATTTGAATTTTGTTATTTTTGAATTCGTTAATCTACGTAGTATACTTATTGAAATTTGTTCGATTGTATGTATTATATAATCTTTTTTATATTAGCGGAGGTTACATATTAACGTGACCTTTACAATTATATGTGTAACAAGTATTTCCATTTTTGATATAGAGTGAATAATGATTTGCTATGTAAATTGTTTACCTAAAGTTCTAACTATTTATACTGTATTATATTAAAATAAAATAAACGAACGTAAATGTAACTTAACTAAAGCATTATTCAACTTAGAATGAATCGTGTTCTATTGGACAATACCTATAAGGGGAGATAATGCATGCCATATACATATACATACCTGCCTGCTAGGTAAGGATATTTACCCTATGCGGGAGCGAGATGTGACACAAGGTCTTTTTTAAGGTGGGGACCCAACTGCGTACGGAACGGACAGAGGAGCAAAAATTCTCCAGTACCCACAATTGCCGGTTGAGCTGGGCCCAGTGACGAGAACTTGGACCACCCCTCTGCTGCAATGGGAAGGCGCGGCCACGGGACACTACTTCCCGGGACCGGGATCTGTCAGTGTAATTATTTGAAAAACAACCCTGTCCTCACGAACGGCGCTACAACTGAGCGGTACTTTGTTTTCGATGACAGAGACACAACTGAGAGATGATTTGGGTCCCTACCCGACACAAAAATATGCCAAGTAAGTATCATTTATTTGTTGCATCTTTGGGGAGAAAGTGGCTAAGCTGTTTCTGTCCGAGAACGGATATGCCTCAGAGAAAAAATAAAAAAATGTGAGGTGTCCAGTAACGGGGAACAGATGTCTGAAGCTGAAAGATCCCGCTGCAGTTAATGGGTAGATCGATGATCGCCACCGGCGCCTGGGCAACCGACGGTTGCCAGGGCTCGGTAAGTATTGTCCCTGGCCTGAGAGTACGAATTAGGGTTGCCCTTCTAAACCTCGACTTTCTGTCACATCACGTCTCTACAGAGAGACGAGATAATTCATATCATATAGATACTATACTAGAATTGTTCGTAACAATTCAAATTGAACTCGGTATTTACCAGAGCATCCCCACGAAGGCGGGATGTGGCACCAGGCCAATTTTTACATGGAGCATTTTGAGAGAGTACGCTCGACTAAAACTTCTCCGTAGACAACGCATAAACGGAATCGGTCTCTTGTCTGCTTTTCTCGGAGAAAATTTTGCCCTTTTGGCAAAGCTTCATCTTAATTCCTCTCCACCCGAAGGCAGAGAGATATCCACCACGTCGCTGCATGGGCAGATGCTTGAGGTAGATTCTGTACAAGGCCATTTAAGTGGGAACACAGAGTATTTAAGCTAGGACAAAAATTCCTGTCTATTTTACCCAGACTGGACTTTGCCCTTCGCCGGAGCTTCGTCTGGGTTCCTCTCCGCTCGAAAGCTGAGTGTTCAAAAAGCAGAGTTCTCCTGAATATATGTATCTAGGACAGATCTACTAATTGAGTAAATGGATAATACCACATTCTCCCCTGATTTATTCATACAGACGAAAGATTCTTTGAATTAGGTATAAATTCTTTACTGTCTGCAAGGGCGTGGCGTATTGCCAGGAGTATTATGAGGTCTTTCATTTTTCTCGGTTGAATTGGATTTAATCCTGATGTGTTTTGGTAGTCTACCAGTGACTTGCTCGTTCTTTTCTAAAGTATCAGTGGTTGAATTTGCTCTCTTCTGAGAAATCCGTTCGTCGCCACTGAAGGGATCAGAGTTCCATGGTTCCTCATAATCTTTCTAAGAAGACCATGACTCTGTCTCTTCAAAATCCATTGATGTCTTCTGTGGACAGCCCTCTCTTATGAGGACAGCCTTGTCTTATGACTGCGGGTCCTGATTTATCCCCTGCTGGACCCAACATTTTTTAGTGGGACTTACCCATCGAGTAACGGTAAAGCTTATACTGAGTGTTGACATCTAATAGCGCTACTTGATTCAACCAGGATAAGGTGCCATTTTCGAGTATTCTTTGTTTGATATCCGTTTATGAAAGCATTTCATATCAATTCGGCTGGACAATGTTCCGCTGATACCGAAGTGGTTCGTTTTTATTCAGTGAACGTGTCATTTTAGGAATTATCATTCCCATTTTCGAGATCCAGCAAGGTAGAGACGCACCAGTTGAAATACTTTTGGGAAGATAGAGGAATCATTCATGGAGTGTTGAAGTAACGGTTTTACTTAACAGTGTTCTAATAGCATGCAGAGATTCTAGGAGTAACTGTTTCCAATTCTCTGCAGTGCCCTTTTATAAGCAGCATTTTTTTTCGAGATTATTTCATTACATATCTCACACTGGTCATTGCCTTGAAATGTTCTATTTATGGATACTACTTGCTCGTGTACAAATCGTCGTACGCGTTTGGGCACAAAGGAAGCCTCTCTGACCGAATAAATATACGCATGTATCCAAAAGACCAGAAACAACTGAACAAAATACCTGTAGGAACGTTGTAGAAGATACATCTGGGCAAGATATGGCGAAGGGAAAATTAAATAGTTCTTCAACTATTGTCAGTATGAATTTCTTACTAATTCTTTTTACATAAGTGTGTCTTTGAAGTCCAGTGCGATTCTTTCGTAGCGTTGCGTTGGCTTTTATTAACTTACTGGTGATAGGAGGGTAGAAACTGGGTTTATTTTCAATGCAAGTCTTATTTGAGTTGGTAATCCCTTTCACAACCTCTGCTGAGTTGGGAAGGTTTCTGATTTTCATCATGTGGACAATGCGTGTAATTCCTCAGAGGCACAACTCTCTATGTATCGCTTTAATTCTTTTTTGCTCGGAGCCTATCTACATCTGTCCACTGTTGCGTTTACTTTACAGGAGCTGTATGTTACGCCAAACGATTAACACGAGAGTTCTATTCTCTACCTGGTTATTTTTTTTTAATTTTTTATTTTGCTTGTCGTTTTAGCGTTAGACATGAATGCCACTGATTTTTTTTTATCTGTAATTAATTTAAAGTGTCGTCTGACCAAATAATGCCTCCTTTTTCTCAGCGATTCGACAATAGCATAGGCTCCTTTCTTTATTCAGAATGTCTACTTTCTGGCCAAGATAAGGTTCTGGAAAAAAGGCTATGAACCTTCCAAATGTTTTAAAATGGAGGCTTTGACACATTCTGAGGCGTTTGTCTTGACTAGAAGAGGTAGTTTATAGTCGGACGTAGTGATGGCTGCTTTTGCTATCGCATTCCACGTTATACGTTTTATCTACGATGGGTGATAACGATCATGCAGTTGTTAGAAGTTGGATCAATATGAAACAACAGTATCCAATAAGCATAGTGTGCGAACGTTACTAATGCCCGGTGAAGAGTTGGCAAAACTTTTGTGTCCAAGTAGTTTTATACTCTTATCCCTAAAATAACATTTTGTCTTGGTACAGCGTCAGCTTGTATCTTTTAACAGCGGCAGTGAATAATTTGAGGTTTCTTTCATGTTCCGCTCGATTTTTCCTGCAAATGGTGACATTATCGATGTAAGCATAGGTGCCTTGCAGATTCTTTTTCGTTATTATAAAATCTATCATTTCTGTGCTTCCTGTGCCAATCAATGCTTGTAGTGGTTGTTCGTTAGCCGTGGTCTGTATTGTTGAAGTTGATAGACAGCCAAGTGTATCCACTGATGTCGGACAAGATACCGTTTCGTTCCACTTTGTATTTCTACAATCTTTAGCCCGGTGTCTTTGCTTTTCTGTATATAGCATTTATCCCTTCTCGCAGGCATAATGACTTTGCAAATCTTTTGCCTCCACAGAAAAAAGAAAAAACTGTGCGTTCAATCATGGCTGTTTTTTGGGAGCATGTTTCTCACAATTAAAGTTATTTTGTGTGTTTGTTCTTTTTTTTTTTTTTTTTTTTGTTTGTTTTTTTTTTTGTTTTTTTTTTTGTTTTTTGCTGCTTTTTGAACAGCTTGTTTCTTATACGTTCGGGGAGTAAAATAGGTGAAAAAGTATCTGACGTTACTGCATTTGTATTGCACTTTTTAGTATTTCTTTTCATAATTCTCGTACTTTTGCCTTATTTCCTCGCACTTCCCGCCTGTCGGACGCGCTTCCTTATTCTTGCTTTCCTGACGGCTACAACCTCCAGGAATTCAAATGCAAGGTCAATACTCATCTCTTAACCACTTGACCCTAGATCTTTCTTCATCACCGTGTATATCCTTTTCTTTCTCTCCATCTGTCCATCTGTTATCACTCCTGTGTTCCCTCCCTTCTCTTGCTTCTTTCTAAATGGTTTGTCCTTCTCTTCACTTTCTTCTATCTAGTGCTTTTACTCTTATATAGCCCCCTACACGTCAGTGCCGTTACTGTCTTGCTCGGGGTGATATGATTAAAAAAGTATCATTGGCTTACTGTAATGTTTAGTTGCTATTCGCGAGTATTCTTTGTTGAACATCCTTATATGAAAGCATCTCGTATCATTACGCCTCGATAAAATGTTCCGCTGATACCGAAAAATAGTACAGTTTTTAATTAGTTTTACTAAATCTTCATGGAATCTCTCAACTGAATATGAGGGCAGTGGACTTCTCGTGACCAGTATGTGTCTAGAGACCATTTCATTGCTCTCTTTACGTTGATTCTGTCTAGGTTTTTTAAAGCTTATTCGTAGGAAGATTCGTTTGCAAAGTGCTCGAAACTTGTGCTGAAACTTATTTTGTGAGTTAATGCAGCTTATTAGGACTTTAGTTGTTGTAAATACGTAAGAGGTTTATGTAAGTTCTTCTCTAGTGACGATGTACTAGATCGGCGTCAGACACGCTGGGTTCAATAATAAAGTTTCAATGTACAAAATAAATTAGCCATTATCGAAAGGAATAACAACAAGAATTCATTATGTCAGTAGAAATTGTTAGAGACAATACGTATTTGCTTCAATGTAAGATGTAATGAAATGATATTCACTACCTTCCTACTAGAAAGGGTTACCGAGGAAGATGCAAATACAAAACCCATTTAAGTGTGAATCCGAGCCCTTATGCTCAGCCAAAAATATCCGTTAGACCCTGACTAAGGTCAGAGTGGGCTATTGTCTACTTTTCACCAGATGGGACTCTACATTTTGGTGGAGCCTCGCCTGGATTCCTCTGAGCTCGGTGACAGAGAGTTCGACATAGAGATAGCTTTAATGAATTGATATTTGCTACCTCTCTAGTAAGGATGAATGTTCGAGGTGGATGTGGCACAAGATCAATTAAAATTGGTATCCATGCTCTTAAACTTGGTTAAATGTATCCCATAGACCCTGCTTATGTATTGTTCCTCAGACGAGACTCTACAATTCGTCGGTGACTCGTTTGGGTTACACTCAGCCAAGATAGAGATTAAATGAGATTATATCTACCACCTTCCCACTAGGGTGAATGCGGTACAAGGCCAATTAAAGTGATCATAAACTAAACCAAAAATATCACCTTGACACTGTTTAAAGCAAAGATGGGCTCATGTTAATTGTTCCCCAACAGAGACTCTACACTTCAGTGGAGCCGCGTCTTGGTTTCTTTCTGCTTGGAGCGAGAGAGCTGATCAAGATAGAGCTCTAGTGAGCTGCTATTTACCACTTTCCTAATCGAGCGATTGCCTGTGGAGAATGCGGCTCAAGGTCAATTAATATGGGAAACCGAGACCCTATGCTCGTCCAAAATTATCCCGTAGATTCTGCATACGACAGAGTCGTAGTCTTTTCTATTTTCCCTAGACGAGACTATACCCACGGCGGAGATTCATCTCGGTTCCTTTGCGACCGAAGGTAGAGGGTACGACATAAAGAGAGATTACATAAACTGGTTTGTTCTACCTTCCCACTATAGTGAATGCCCTAGTAGGATCCGACACGAGGCCAATTTAAGAGGGAATCTAAACTCAGCCAGAAATATACCGTAGACTATGCTTAAGGCATAATCGAGGTTTTGTCTATTAAACTTAGATTGAACACTGTCCTTCGGTGGAGCTTTGTCTGTGTTCCTCTTTACAGGTAGGCAGACAGCTGATCAAGAGAGATCTTAGGTGGACTGGCATTTACAACCTCCCTACAAGGTCAACTGCCTGAGGCAGATGCAGCACAAAGTCAATTTAAGTAAGAATCTGAGGTCTCCCGTAGATCCTGCTTGAGCAAGGTTGGGCTCTTGTCTATTTTCCCTCAAACGATTCTCTACCCTTCGATGGTGTGTGGTCTGTGGTCCACTGAACTCAAAGGCAGAGGGTCTAACATAGAGCTTTTACTACCTTCTCTCTTGGGCTGATGCCCAAGGCGGATGCAGATAAGGCGAATTAAATTGGGGACTCCAAGCCCTTAAGCATGACAAAAAAATCTTAATACCCTGCCTAAACCAGGGTTGGAGAGAGAGAGAGAGAGAGAGAGAGTACTGCGGCGAGCTCTGAATACTGAATTCAGGATAGATCCATTAATAGGGGAACAGGATCAAAGTACAGATATAATAGACTTTTTGAACTCTTAATATAACAGAACGAATTCTTTTCTGTTTATATTATCATAATATTCAAAACGTTGGCAAGTTTTCTCTCAGTTTAATGATTGTATATTTTATTAGCATTGTTTGCTAATTCAATTACTGAAAAAATGTTGATTTTTTTCATATACCTTTCTGCTGATCTCCCTAATTTAAATATATATATATATATATATATATATATATATATATATATATATATAGCCAAGCGTTGCTCGGATGTAATGAAAGCTTTAAAACTAATACACGGTCCTGGAGCTCAAACTCTTTGGACACTGGCACGAAAGACTAAAAGGTAATAGTGGTTTCCAGTTAAAGCGAGACCTTAAACTGAAAGAAAAATGGATGGATATGTCAAATTTTGATTTCCTGGTATTGATATCAAATAAGTTTTTCGTCGTAAACTGAATTTTGAAGGCTAAATAAGTTCTCTGAGTAAATGGTATCATGGCTGAGACTACGAACTACAATTATACCTAATTAGAGCCTAAACCGAAGCAAAGATTAAAATAAAAGGGCTGAAAAAATACAGACATACAGGCAGATAAACACACACACAAACATCTGACCTTTTATATATATATATTATCAATTTTGTGCACAATTGTAAGAACTGCAACCTTGAAACTTCTGAATATCATTTCTTATGTCTTTGTCTATGAGTGTACCAAATTTGGTTAAAATCGGACCACTTCTTCTAACCCGATTTTTTCGATGATCGATGTTCGATATTTACCAGGGGTACCTCGACACAAAACCTTAGCTAAGAACACTCGCAGACGCTTATAGTACAACAGTGTAAATTTCCGGAGTCTATAGATAACGGACACACACACACAGACAAAGTTCCATTTATAAATAAGTTTAGATTATATATATATATATATAAGGTCAGATAGATAGATAGATAGATAGATAGATAGATAGATAGATAGATAGATAGATAGATAGATAAGGACAGAATTAGATAGATAGATAGATAGATAGATAGATAGATGTGTGCATGTGTGTATTGTTGTGCGTATGTGTGAGCATTTGTGTGTATGCCTGTTTATGTGTGTATGTGTGTGTGTGTATTAATGGTGAACTCCTTCATCGATTTAGAATGACGAGCATCCAACAATACAGTTTTATATCTGAGACAACTCAATAACTCACAGAGTAGATTTGATTTTACCAATGCAGTTTTGTACTGAATCAACCACACATGCAGAAGAAGTCATACCAGAAAAAACAAAACTAAATGTTTACCATATCTAAGAGTGTCTCTCCTTGTTGCGATTCAAAGATTCCTTCAATGAATAATCAAATATTTTTACAACTTCCTATTCCTTGTATCTCTTAGTAAACTTTGTCTTTTTACTATAGTTCGTAATACCCGTTTGCAAATCCATTTACACAAGAATTTTAGGTAGATCACTCGCTGGCTTCCTATGTCCCTCTTAGATTCCATATGCCCTGTGAATGTCAAATTTTCCAATCCTTAGAATAACATTTCTAGTGAATCAAGTCTCTTCTCCATCAGTAATGAAATTAACATTATTTATTGTCCTGACTTTCATTGCCATCTTTACGAAGTTTTGGCTTTTGTACGCTCCGGCCTTTTCCAGGTGCTAGTAATTTTGAAACGAACCTTTTATTCCAATTATTGAAGTAGATGACACGTCTAGATGCTATGTAGTGATCTCTCTTTAATACAACTCTCTAAGTTATGGGGGATACCTCGAATTGGTGTAATGGTTAACAAGCTTATCTCGTTAGAACTCTTACAATTGTGTAGTGAGTTAGATCTCACTGGGTGTCTCATACTTTTGGCCTTGTACCACATCTAAGCTTTGCTTTGAAAATCACCTCTCTAAGTTATAGATTCACCAATGCTGTACTGAACTCACAACTCTTTGGGTAAATCAATGCCTATATATACTGGCTCATGTGTCCTAGATCTCACATCGTCAGGTCTCCTCCTTCGGTCGCAAACAACACAGACGAGGCAACGCCAAAGGGTAGAGTCTCGTCGAGGTTTAAAAGACAAAATCATGACTATGCTTTAAGCAGAGATTATGTGATAGTTCTGGCAGATCTTAAATGCTAGGATTCCCGCTTAAATTGGCCTTGTGCCGCATCTGCCTCACGCATCTTCATTGTGGGAAGGTAGAAACTACCAGCTCATTAAAGCTAACTCTATATCGGACACCCTGTCTTCAGTGGCAGTGGAACCCAGTCGAGGCAGATGCGGAGCAAGGTCAATTTAAGTATGCATCAGAGTATCTCATAGACCTCTGCTTTGGCAGTATTGAACACTTACCTATTTACCCCAAACCAATCTCTATCTTTTGGTGAAGCTACTAGTATGCTTAGTGGCAATTCTCGCCTGTACAATTCTCGCCGTTGTTTCACTGACAGCTATAATCTCCAAAAATTTAAATGGAGCATCTTTAGCCAACTTCTACCTTCTTAAATCCCAATGATCATTTATCCTTTCTTCAATACATCCTGTACAAAGTATTTTCTCTGACTCTAACCCCGCTTCACACCAGCTGCGGTTTCGCCTTCCTTGGGTTGAAATGATTAAAAAAGATAGTAGAGTAAATATAGCCTAATAATCGTTTATACGAAGAGAAATATTTGGGTAGTGTTTTATCATAGAATCTCAAAGATAATATCAAACTGCAAAGGATTACTGGAATAGTGAAATAAATATAGAAAAAAAAAACTAAGCAAAGTGTTAAGAGGCAGAAAATGGCACGGAATGGCAAACAATCTTGCTTATACTTCTAAGATGAGATAGTATTTACATTATTTACATAGTTTGAGAGCCTCGTCCGTGTTCCTCTTGGCCCAGAGGTACATAGAGAGAGATTTAATGAGCTGATATTTATTACCCCCCCACCCACTAGAGCGGATGCACTATGCGGAGATGGCACAAGGCCAATTAAAATGGGAATCCGAGCTCTTAAGATCGGCAAAATATATCCCGTTAGGTTGGGTCACAATCTTGTCTATTTTACCCCAGATAAGATTTTACACTTCGGCGGAGCTTCATCTGTGTTCTTATCCAAATAGAGACAGAGGGTCTGACATAGAGAGAGCTTTAACTGTTATTCAATACCATCTCCCTAGGGCATATGCCCTAGGCGGAATCAGCAGAAGGAAAATCAAAGTAGGAATCCGAACCCTAAAGCACGGCCAAAAATAACTCGTAGACCATGCTTAAAAGCAGGAACCCTTTCTTATCTGTTTACCTCAGACGATATTCTGCTTTTCGGTGGAGCCTAGTCTGGGTTCCTTTCCGCCTGGAGACAGAGAATCTGACATAGAGCAGGTTTTAATGAGCGGGTATTTACCTCCTCACTATGGTGAAAGCCAAGTCGGATGAGCCACAAGGTCAATTCTCAGCCCTTAAGCTCGGCTAAAAATATTACGCAGAACTTGCTGCAGGCCGGTTCGGGCTCTTGTCTATGTTTTTCTCATACGGAGGCTCTACTCTTTGGCGTAAATTTGACCGGGTTTTTCTCTGCCATTAGGGCGAATGCTCGAGGTGGATGCGGCACAAATTCAATTTAAGAGAAAACCCGAGCCCTTAAAGTTGGCCCAAAATATCCCATAGACCCGGCTTAATGCAGGGACGTGCTCGCCACATTTCTCAGCTAACTAGTTATTTCTGCTATTGTTTCTATTTTAATGTTTCCAATTTTACAGGATGGCTTTTATAGGTCAATACTTTACCGGTTTTGAACTTGATTCTCGATTCCCCTAGATTAAATAATACGTTCTATTTAACCCAATTTTGTTGGGAAGGTTTGGATTCATATTTTCCTAAGTGTATTTCTACATATGTAAATGCAATGAACTCGAATGAAATTCAAACTCGGATCTGGGATTTCTCATTCGTAGAAGCTATCCATTACACCATCTGCACATCCATAAATTAATTATAGATGCAAAAATGACACCCTTAGTAAATAGGATAATATAATGTTGTCAGTTGTTATTTCTACAGCTGAGAATGAGCAAAATTTTAATCAAAATAACAAAAGGCAAATAAGTTCAGAAGAACATCAATCAATAGAATATTATTCATATTAATAAACTTCGATTTCTGTCAGAAAGGATACTAGAATTGTCAATTAGGAACACAATACACCCTGTTCGGTTTTCATTAAAAATATTTCTAATGACATTTATATATTGTAGTTTTCTCTCAATTAGTATTATTACTTTCTATTATTACAATTTACGAATGCATGTGAGAACTTGAAATCATAGAACTTAAACTTGACTAGGTCGGGATGAGTTTCTTTGCAAAATCTTGCAACCGTAAGTAATGCACAATAATTACCTCAGATAAATCTTTTTCTTAATATATATATATATTTTTTTTAATCATCTCACCCCAAGCAAGGCATTCCACTGCCACTATTGCGCATGGGGCTACATAGGGGAAGGTAAAGAGAAGGAGTGGATAGACATAGGGAATGTCAGGAGAAAGGTGACAGATGAGTAAGGATAGCGAGGATGAGGGTCGGGCAGATGGGAAGAGTGCCTTGATAGAATGGGAGCAGGTTAGTGTGTTAGGAGGTGTGTATTGACCTTACATTTAAACTCCTGGAGATTGTAGCCGTCGGGGAAGCAATCGTTTGGAAGAGAATTCCACAGTCGGGAAGTGCGAGGAAAGAAACTGTTGGAGTAGAAGTTACGGCTGCATTTTATCGGTTTCACTGTAAAAGGGTGGGATCTAGTTGCTAATCTAGTATCTCGTGCAAATTCGTGTTTAGGGGGCACCAGCGATCTAAGTTCATCGGAGCAGAAGCCGTAAAAGTATTTATAGAATATATATATATATATATTGATTATTTGACAAATTTTTAGGATATTGTCTTTCGGGGAGTTAACTCATATGCAACTTCTTTTTTCCAGGGAGTTAACTCATATTTGAATTCATATAAAGAGTCGATTTATTAAAATGAGGTTTAAACGTAATTGAAATATCATCAATTCATAACAAATATTTTCAACTTCACTCCATTTTGGACAAAATATTGACAGTATTGCAAAGCAGAATACGAAATTTACTAAAGCGAAAGCTAAAATACGTTTTGGACATTATTTTCAAACGAAAGATGTCATTATCGTTCAAATATATCATTACTTTATCTCAAAGGGAGTATAGAGAATAGAACTGAAGTAGTTTTTCCTAGCAACTGTATAAATTTGCTTCACGTGTAACAATTAGACATTTAAGGTTAAACAACATTATATACAGACGCACACACGCAGCCATATTCATACACACATGCGCACACACACGTATATATGTGCCTGTGAATTTGTCAAACTTACAAAAAAAACCAATCTTCTCGATATTTTGCAAGAATGTTTCTCAAATACTCCAGCTCATAATTCGGAGATGCACATTACATTAAATTTTAAGTCATATAACCAACTTTTAATGATATAAACAAACGTGAATAGTGTGCATGGCGTTTTACATAAACTTGCTTAAATATTATTATTATTTTGTCATTTCTTATCATTATTCAATTTCTGCTATGGTCCCACAACCTTCCATGTCTGAGGAAAGACCTAAGGCAGGTAGTGCTGTGGTGTTATGGCTACATTTCATGTTTTTCTATCTCTCCTGATATCCCTAGCGTTACATAGTTCTTCTTAGCATGTGGGCTGTACTTAAAATGACATGTTTTAATATCTTTTAAGCTGGGTTTACTGGGATTCATTCAATGTGTTAATTTTGTTCCATTTTTTATCATTCCAAGTGCACCTCCTATTACTGGTGCTATTCTTGTTTTCAATTTCCACATTTTTTCCATTTCAATTTCCAGGTTTTTATATTTTGATAGTTTTTTCTAATTCTTTGGTTGCTATGTTATAAACCACTGGACAAGCCATAGAAATAGGCAAGATTCTTTTTTCTTTTTAGTTTCTAACAATAATGTCCAGCATGTTTACTTCAATTTTCCTGTTTGTGTAGATGATGTAATCCCATAGAATGGTGACATCTATTTCTGTAACGGGTGCTGGGTGATTTCCATACCAGTGTTTGTTTACTTAGTTTTCATAGTGTTTGTACATTTTCCAGTGTAAAGATTGCCCAGCTCTACTTGACAATTATTATTATTATTATTATTATTATTATTATTATTATTATTATTATTATTAATTCCTGGGATTTCTGTTCTATACACCTTTCTTTCCGGATCCTAATCAGAGACTTGTAGACATCGATTATGTTTATTAATTTGAATTTATGCCAAACATAACCTAAGTTTTTACAAGTTAAAATTATCAGAACGTTGGAAACATAAAAGTATTTTGTTTTGTATAAAAATGATTTAAAACGTATTTACCGAACAGCATAACATCAGTTCGCATGTATCAAATTATTATCTGTGAAAATGCTCTAAAAGAAAGTGAAGTATGGAGTTAACAGATTTCAGAGTTCATTCGTTTTAGCGAAATGTAATTTGTACAGAAAACCTAAGTCCATGTTTTTGCCGTGTGTATCAACGAAGTAGCAGAAATATGTATTCCTCTCATTAGTGTTCGGCGAGTAGGTGAGGAGGAAGAAGAAAAGATAAAGAAAACAGCACGTGAGAGAAAGTGAGAGGGTGCGAATATAGATCTCCGTGGGCGGCGTTATTATTTTCTTGCTACATTGTGTTCACCATGGATTGTCAAGTGCTTCCTCATCCTCTGCTTGCATCGGCCGAGAAACATGTACAAATAGCTAACTCAGATTATGTGGTCAGCTCCTAACAGGAACTCTTTTTGGGGCGGAAAGAAACATGGCACGGGTCATTGAAAGTTCAGTTTGTTGTTTTCTGCAAGTCACTCTCCTTTCATTGGTTAATAAATATTTTCACAACTGCTTGCTAAATTTTTTCCTCAACACGGAGGTAATTTTTTTCCTAGTGATCAAAAATTAGATTTTTACACTGGCCTCCGAACTTGCGAACAATAAAGAAAAGAAGCTTATTTTTATTTTGTACTCACAACAGCGAAAGCTCAAAAATAGCTTCATGACAGTTTCAATTGCTCAAAAAAAAATCCTTCACTAAGATCATATACATTTTTCATAGATAAAGCTCTTCGTATTATGTGAGAGTCCTTTTTTGTATTTCTTTAAAGTATGAGTCTGTCGGAAAAACTTTTCCAATCAATCATGGGTCTCCAACTATAAGTGGAATTATTGATATCCTCTTGTACAACATTTTTTGATCTCCACTTCAAGATCCTCGTATTTTGGTAGTTTATTTTATTTTCAAAGATGCAGAGCCTGACATGTCAATAAGAAAACACATAGTGTTTTTGTGATTTTTCATTGCAATCTCAAGGCGATTAACTTTCATCGTTCTGTTTGTATGTATTGTAAAGTCCCATAAAATGTTTACAGTTCCAATCTCTGTAATGTGTGTAGGTTATATTCGTACCAGTTTCTTGCAGTTTTCTACCCGAAAAAGTTGCATATTTTTCAGTACAAATATTGAACCATTCTATATGCCGAGTCTTATATTCAATCTGATGCAAGATGGTAAATTGTTTTTGGATATTTATCGCATAATTCGCATTTCGGGTTAACACATTTTTCAATAATCCTGTATTGCATGATTAACACAAATGGTTCAGCTTTTAACCCAGAATTACATAACCACTGGCCGGGTACAAGTTTTGTATCAATCATCTTGTTTGTTAAGGCGCTGACAACGAAGAATCTTATTTTGGCATCATTTCTGCTTTGTGTCCATTGCATTTGCTTTTATTTTCTTTTTTAAGTTATTTGCCACTGCAAGAGTAATATTATGGTTTGTTTGCAATTCATCATCCATCTTAAATTCCTTTTGAAATGTGTTGACTTTCTTTATTATTGAATGAAGGTTCTTATTACTTTATTCTTCTTTAACACAGATAATCGTTCAGGCTGATCTATTTTCCCGGTATCTTTCATGTCCTAATCCTCTGCTTCTTTTGAATCTAGACATATACAAATGATCAAAGTGTAAAACGGCCGAAACATCGCGAATACAAAAAAGAAACTGAGGACAACAGTCCTAACAATGTAAATAGGATGAATACTTACAAGTAAAATCAATCTAAGAAATATAGATAGCTACACATATTCTTACAAATCATAGTGACTTTAACCAAATCTGTTTGAAATACAACCAAACAACCAACATAAAAAGAACTGTGATAACGTTAATTCATATAAAATCCTATAATTTACAGAGTAGTAATTATATTTCCAAAAGATGATTTCAACAAAACTACAACACATCCCACCGCCTGTAATAATTATGTACACAGATATATGCACAAAAGCTATATAGTCCTGAGTATGACGGTAAATTGCATCCGGAATCAAGGCCTCTGATTGAGAGATTGTGAGGAGTACGGAACCACCTCTTAATTGCTATTGTTCTAGGTCGATCCTGACCCAGAGTGGTAGCACCTGTTCTATAACAGGTGCTACCACTCTGGGTCAGGATCGACCAGCTATGAGTAAATAGTTAACCCATAGGAGAGGTAAGAGGAAAAAGAAAAGAAAAAGAGAAGGAACGGGGGATGCCGAAGAAAGAATATGAGAAAAATGGGAGTCAAGTAGATAGAAAACAGCAGGTTGAAGTTGCATTTGAAATTTTGGAGATTGTATCTATCAGGGAAGTAAGTATACGAAAGGGATTTTTAAAGATATTTTCTTTACAAATACATATGTGTGTGTTCGTGAGTGGGCGGAAATGTTTGTTTTGGTGTATCACTAATTAAAAAGACATTAAATATGACAAGCAAGCATGTGTAGCAAATTTTTAAGTAGAGAAACTGTATTTTTATACATTATATCTGTGATAAATTTAATTCATAAATTCTGCAAAGTGAGATTTTAAAGAACAATAAATAATCAAATATTACAATTATGGCAAAATAATCTTATGGCAATTAAGTGACGGAGAGAAGAATCCTTCCATTTCATATCTGTTCACAAACGTGGCTTTCGACCGTTGTTTTTCTATGTATTTTTCAACTCCTGAACTTATATATATATAAATAGAACACTTTACAGCTTCATATATGGCATTTCAAAGTTTCAGTGTCACATTTATGATATCAGGATGTAATAAAAATCAGAGGCTTTCTTTTATCAATTTACAACGAGCAAAGTGATGATGACACATAGGAGTTCTTGGGTATGAAAATAAACTGCATCCTGCAGGAAGAATTCTGATATGAATGTTGTGAGAAGCATTAAACCAGCTCTTAATTGCTGTTGTTTCCAGGTCTACTCTGACCTGGAGTGGTAGCACCTGTTAGGCTCCCAGCAATGGGCAAATATTTAACAGCTAAACAGGGGTTAAAACAACATGAAAGTATAAAAATTTACTTTTATAGAAATATAGACATTTTTCAAAGAAAAATATTACCAATTATACATTTATGAAGAAAAGAAATGATTGCCATAACAACTTTTCTAAGGAAAAAATATTCTCAGCAAAACATATTTTAATACAAATCTAGAAGACATTTTCAGTTTTCTAAAATAAAGTAGAATAAAAACAAAAAGAAATCTTTGAAATCTGACGAAATCAACCTCCTCACTATAACTGAACATTAAGAAAATACCTTAAAACACCACCTTTTTGGCATTAAATAACCCTCAGATGTAGTTATGCTGTTAAACAAAACTCAGACTGAAACAAAAGCTGGGTTTCATCTATCATATCTTCAGGTTTGAATTCAGAATATCATATATATAATATATTTTCATTACTTCCAAGCCCCCAAGAAAATTAAATAATATGACCCATAATGAGTTGATATGTCGTTAAACAGAAAAATCAATCCGTTAAGAGATGTCAGTAATATCTAAAAAATTAACTAACATTTGCATTGCTTTTGCGAACATAGACATTAAATCGTTATGCAGAAATGTGTTAATTTTTTCTACTATTTTAGGGAAGTTAGCATTTCAGTTGAGTGCAGCCAGCATGATGAACCATTTAAAAAATACAATGCTTTATAGAAGATAGAGTGCAGAATGTTATCATTGTGATGCAATAAAAAATTATAAAATCGACTAACCGTATAAATTTGAAAAACTAAATTTTCGAGTCCAAGCGAGAGCACTCTGAAAGATTTCAACATTCGATAACTCTTCTTTTATATATTATATCCTATTAGAAAGCGTACAATCATGGTTCTTCACAACTTCTTCAGCGGGGTCCATCTTAATTGGTTTTCCTACAATTCTGATCTTACCTTGGACTAAACTTATGGATCAACTTCTCGCCTTAACTATGTGTTAAATAGTTTAGTATCCCGAAATTATTATTAATCGCACAAAATATTCATACAATCTAAAGATATTTTCTGAAATTAAATAACCTTCAAGTAGTTGTTAAACGAGACGAATCAATCAATGAAATCTTTACCTTGAGTGGCTCTTAGGACTTGTATTTGATGAAGAACAGTATAAACAATGCTTGAAATTGTGTATGAATTTAATGCGCTATTTCTTTCGACTTCGGGTTAGTTATTTACTCATAAAAATCAGTTAGCTTCTAAAATAGCAAAAATAATTATAGCGAAGATATTTATCGTTCTCAAATAATAAATTTATCTATATCTAGCTGCTTTCCAATAATTAAACCGAGCATGGATATCTGACATGTCAATTAAACAAAGCTTAGTTTTGGCCAACTAGCAAGGGCAGATAAATTATATTTCAAATTATTTATAATAGGATTGTTATGACGTTCAGAAATCCAACTATTGTAACGTAACAGAAAATAATTTAGTTATCAATCTTCTAATACTGACTCATACATTCAAATTGCAAATTTTATTATTCCCTAATGAGGCCAGGTTTCCTGTTGTTTAATAGATATCGTGTAATTACGTAATTTGGTTGATAGAAATTACATAGTCCAAGTAAGATTCAAGCGATATAAATAAACCCTGATCTTAGAAGGAAAATAATTAGCTTCAGTGTAATCTACTTTGATAATGTATTGTGGTGTCACTCGTGTTGACATTAAGATTTCTATACGATATTCGTATTAATTCAGAAAAGGAAGAAATAGAACATTATTCCTTCATAAATATTTATGATGATCAGGGAATCACTTAGATACGGATAGCATTGGCTTGCCCTGTCGGCCGCTCTGTTCCAACATCCGGGGAAAAACGTAGCAGAATTACGTACTCGTAAGATTGTCATTAATATCTAAAACTTTCTTTGACAAAGAGACATGGTCATTCAGAACCAGCGCATGAAGGAAAGCCATCCTTAATGGCTATACACTACTTTATAAGTTACTCAAAATAAAGAGCAAAACAATAATATGAGTGTCAACATCAAAGACGATATAAACTGATTTTGGAATTTTTGAATTAAAAAAATAATATTAAAGAAACTGTATGTATAACTGGGTGTGCGTTTTGCTGCCGTGAATATCGGCTCGGATTTGAGAATTCGGAGAGCCGAGTTCCAATTTTATTGGAATTCCTTGCATTCTCTTACGCGCAAATACCATTGGAAAAGGTACATTCTTCCAGGTATGAATTTATAAACAGGGCAGATTGGGTTCTATAGCGTTGATGGGCGACTAGTCTACCGCGTTGATCGGCAACCAGTCTACAGCAGAAAGTAATGGCAGGAAAATTTCTTAGTCTCTTTCGAGACATGATCGCCTAAGCGTGTATATGGCACTTAACTGAATCACTGTATTTATGACTGCTGAAACTAAAATTAAGTACACGTACACACACACTACTCTCTCTTTCTCATTATATACATACACACACACATACACCCACACACACACACACACATATATATATATATATATATATATATATATTTATCCTTTTGCCCAAAGCAAGCCGGGGTCGCTAGTGGTGTGCAGGAAATTACAGTGAGAGAAAAATGGTACAGTGGTTGTCGAAGAAAGAATTTGAAATGTATGGGTTTCAAGAAGATAAAAGATGGCAATAACTTTTGAGAAGTGTAATTATCAGAGAAGCAAATAAACCAATGGGAATTCTACAGGCTGGAAGTGCGAGAAAATAAACTGTTTGAGTAAAAGAGGCACTTAGATTTAAATATTTCAAGTGAGATTTAGACGTCTATCTGTTTGCATGCTTAAATTCACATGGTCGGGAACGAGAGAATAATAATAAATAAATAAATGCTTGTCAGTACAGAAAAACATGAAAATATTTGGGTGAGAAAGTGACTGGAGTAGAGATAGGGTAGAGTCGATTATCTTGCAGGTCATACTTTCGATGTTGTCGATATATATGTGTACGCGCGTGCACGCACAAAACAAAGTGTGTCTGTTTAATGTTTCTATTTGTAACATATTTGAAGGAGTTTTTACGATTCTTGCTCCAAATTGTGCGTCAGTCAGTTAAGTGCCATGCGTGATACACGCTTGGGCGATCATGTCTCGAAAGGGACATGACTGACTGGGCAGAAGATTATCCCGCAGTAGGTTGCCATTGCTTTCTGCGGTAGACTGGTTGCCGAGCAAGGCTATAGAACCCAATCTGTCCTATTATTTAACCCATGGAGGGAAGAGACGGATTAATACCTTTCCCAAGGGTATTTGCGCGTAAGTGAAGGCAATGAATTCAGCTGGAATTCGAACTCGGTTCACCGAGTTCTCGTTCCGAGCCGATATCCACTGCGCCACAATGCACATCCGCAAAGTGTGCGTAAACTGTCTAAAAACCATGTTCTTTTCAATTATTTGAAGTTTTTAGCCTCATTAGCTACAAGAAGATGTTCTCATATCGGAGACGATGCTTTGGTTATCTACATCTTAGCCTTGTTCTATGATGCTACATTTTAAACTGAAACATACTAGTATCGAGTAAATGAAAGTACAGTGTATGTAAATATTTGGTAAAGTTACAAGTTCTCTGTATAGGGCCAGGAAGTTTTTCCTGTCTGAAACACTCCTGCACACATATAAATCTACCATCCCCGCGTACATTGAATACTGTTGCCATATCTGGTCGGGTGCTCATGTTATCGACCTAGGTGTCCTTGACAAAATCCAACGGAGAATTTGTAATGTGATCGATCCCGACTTGGCAGCTCAGATACAGTCATTTTTTCACCGGCGCAATGTGGCTTCCCTGTGTCTCTTCTACAAATACTTTTACGGCTTCTGCTCCGATGAGCTTTGCTCACTGGTGACCCCTGTATATGAATTTACTCGACCCACAAGATTAGCAACTCGGCCCTAACCTTTTACTGTGAACCACTTGACTCTAGTTCTTTCTACACCACCCTGTATATCTTTTCCTTTCTCTCCATCTTTGCAACTGTCATCGCACCTGCATTCCCATCCTTCTCTTGCTTATTTCTAACTGGTTCGTCTTTCTCTTCACTCTCTTCTACCTAATCATTTTACTTATGTAGCCCAATGCACATCAGTGGCGTTACCGCTTTGCTCGGGGTGATACGATTAAAAAGAAAAAACAAAAAAAATCATTTAAATGTAAACGCAAATTGTACTTCATCAGCTTATTTTCTCGCAATCCCTGCCTGTGGAATTCCCTTCCATTTACATGCTTCCCCGACAGCTACAATCTCCAAGAATTGAAAGGTAAACTCAATAGCAATCTTCTATCTTACTAACCTGCATCCTCTCTCGCATGCTCCTTTCTCCATCCACTCCACTCTCATCAGTATTCTCATCATTCTCTAACCCACTTCCTTACAATCAAGGCAGTACTCTGACTGGTGTACAAGGGTTAGAGTGACAAGAGAGGTAAGAAAAAAAAAGAAAAAGAGAAGGTACTGGAGATGTCGAAAAAAGAATATGAGAAAAATGGGAGTCAATGAAATAGAAGATAGTAGTTGACATTGCATTTGAAATTTTGGAGATTGTATCTATCAGGGAAGTAAATATACAGAAGGGATTTTTAAAGATATTTTCTGTAAAAGTATATATGTGTGCGTTCGTGTGTTGGCGGAAATGTTTGTCTTGGTGTATCACTAATTAAAAAGACATGAAACATGACACGTTCGCTTGTGTAGCATATTGTTGATGTCTCTTGCAGTCATCAAGTATAGAAACTATAAGTGTTTTTATACATTATATCTGTGATAAATTTAGTTTATGAATTCTGCAAAGTGAGATTTTAAAGGACAATAAATAATCAAATATTACAATTATGGCAAAATAATCTTATGGCAATTAAGTGACGGAGAGAAGAATTCTTCCATTTCATATCTGTTCACAAACGTGGCTTTCGACCGTTGTTTTTCTCTGTATTTTTCAACACCTAAACGTTTATATTTTCTGTTAAATGGAACACTTTACGGCTTCATATATTGCATTTCAAATTTCAGTGTCACATTTATGATATCATGATTTAATAAAAATCAGAGGCTTTCTTTTATCAATTCAAAATGAACAAAACGATAATTTCTCTAAGACACATAGGTGGTGTGGTCCTGATTATGACCATATACTGCATCCGGTAGTAAGGCCTCTGATTAGGAGGTTGTGAGGAGCATGGAATCACATCTTAATTGCTTTTGTTCCCCGGTCCACCCTAACCTGGAGTGGTAGCACCTGTTAGGCTCCCACCTATAGGAAAATAGTTAAAACACTATGAAAGTATAAAAATTTACTTTTATATAAATGTATACATAAAAAAAAACTTTTAGAGAAAAATATACATTTTTGAAGGAAACATATTACCAACTATACATTCTTGAAAGAAAGACTATTACCATATACTTCGTCTAAGGATAAAAATATTCTCAACAAAACATTTTTGAATACAAAACTAGAAGACATTTTTAGTTTTCTAAAATAAACAAAAAATAACAACAGAATTTTTCATTGAAATCTGACTAAATCAACCTTCTCATTATAACTGAACATTAAAAAAAATAACTAAGCCCCACCTTTTTGGCATTAAATAACCCTCTTAGATTGATATGTCCTTATACTAAACTCAAACTCTAAGACACATAGGATTAACCTAGAAGGAAGAGAATGAGAAATATTTATCAACTACCCGAAATCCAATTATTAACAAAAAACAAGAGATAACCATCTACTTCTGTACTAAAGACCGTAGAGGAGTTTGAACCAGGCGATAGGTAAGACTATCTACTCATATTGAGGAAAAATAAATTTAAAAAATATTAAATAAAATTGAGGTGAGGTGATGAATTTAGAAATATAGATTAAAGTAAAGTTTAGAAGGAACCAGGAATCCAATCCCAAACAGGAAATAATGGATAAACCTCTAATTTTTTTTCGAAAGACCACGGAAGACCAATAGTGGTTTCTTTCTCGGTTAAACCGCGGATAAGTTAAACTATAGAAAGCGAACCCACTGGTTAGTTTACGTGTTTTGCTGATTGTAAACTATTTCTAAAATAAAAAGAAAATGAATTTAGCTCTTCTTTCTTAGTGATTTTTTTAAAAATATATCTAGAAATATTAAATTTCGTTTGCAGTCAGTCAATTATTATAAGATATACTAAAATCTAAAACTCTATTGGTACGTTAAACGCAGTAAAGTTAAACCAAGGAAAGAAAATAACATTAGTTAGTTTGTCGTGATCACTAATATAACTAATAAAATATGCAGCATATTTCACATAATAAAACTAATTATAAACTTAATTATAAAATTATTAGTGGGAAGCATTTTCGGTTAAGAATAGCGCCATAAAATTGAAACACGCCTACACAGTATTTGTAAATCAATTATACGCAATAAAATGCTTACATCTTAAAACACACAAATTAAACTGTTTAATACAAAACCAAAGAATACAAACCAAAATGTTTGTTTCATTATTCATCCTAATTTAGGTACCTACCGCAGAAATATGGCGCGGACAAAGTTGTAGACATACATGTGGTATTTTAAGGTTTATTTGGAATAAATAAAATAATTCTTGAGCCGATTCCTTAAAAATGTATGAAGTCCGGTCCCAAGAAAGAGACACACAAATGCCACCAATGTTCACGGGACTCTAGCTGCAGATATTAAAAACAACATTCACGTCCACACTCGAAAGCAACACCCAACTCAACACTTACCAAGCAACAAAGAGACCACCCCAGACTACGGCGCCAACGTCGGCAGTAAGAACAATATTTTACCTATTTCCATTGTCCACACAACTGCTACGCAAGCATAAACAAATTCTTTTGCACAAATATATATGCAATCATATTTCACTGTTTCTACATGCGTACGCAATACAGTTTATATCCAACAACTTTACGAATTACTTAAATGCGTTCAATCGACTTTTTGTATTCTCGTTATTATATAAAATTAATTTTATTTGTTCATACTACGTTATTTTTTGTTACTATAGAAGTCGCGGGTATTTCGAAATGACCGAATTACGAGCAGTTCTGCGAAGATATTTTAATTTATTTTATTTAATTTATTTTATTCATTTATCGAATCCACCCCCTCTTAGAATTATGACGTTTAGGGGAAACGTTAGTAGAAGGAACCTTACATGTTTACGTGTGATTGAAAGTTATCTCTAAAAGATTTTAAAAAATACATTTAGCGTACTTGATTTTTTTTTTTTTTGCTTTTGGTTTTATTTTTTATTTTTATTTTGGTTTTGTTTATGTATTTAAGCAGAAAAGAAGCCCAAAATGACAAAGTCGGGAATACAAAAATCGAGCAGGTTCCGGAATTTAGATACTTGGGTATTATCCAGATGTGCGTTGTGTTGCAGTGGATATCGACTCGGAACGACAAATCGGGGTTCCGAGTTCGAATTCCAGTTGAATCCCTTGCATTCACTTTCGCACAAATACTTTTGGGAAAAGTATTAATCCGTCTCTTACCTCTAGTTATGGGTTAAATAATAGGACAAACTGGGTTCTATAGACTTGGCTGGCAACCAGTCTACCGCAAAAAACAATAGCAACCTACTGCGGGATAACCTTCTACCTAGTCAGTTATGTCAATTTCGAGACATGATCGCCCAAAGCGTGTATCACGTATGGCACTTAACTGACTGAGTGGGTATTATTCTCAAAGATGAAGGAGAGCTTGGAATTAAAGAGAAATGTGGTTATACAAAAGGATGCTGAAGATAAAATGGACCGAATAGGTAAGTAACGACAAGGTTTTGGAGAAGATGCAAAGTAGAAGGAAGCATTATTTTTAATAAAATCACCCCGAGCAAGTCGGGAACGCCACTGATGAGAAGGGGGCTACATAAGAATAAAAAGACTAGAGAAGAATGAGGAGAAGGATGAACCAGTTAGAAAGGAGCAAGAGAAGGAAGGGAATACAGGTGTGATGACAGTTGCGAAGGTGAGAGAAAGGAAAGGATCTACAGGACAGTGTGGACAGTTGAGAGATGAGAATCGACATTGCATTTAAATCCCTGGAGGTTGTAGCCGTCAGGAAAGCAAGAATAAGGAAGCGAGTTCCACAGGCGGAAGTGCGGGAAAAGAAGATGCAGGAGTAGAATTGTTGTCTACATTTCGTTGATCTAACTGTGAATGGGTGAGACCCAGTTGCCAGTCTGGTTGCACGAGTAAACACCCGTGACGGAGGCACCAGTGACTCAAGCTCGTTGGAACAGAAGCCATGGTAGTATTTATAGAACAGACAAAGGGAAACCACATCTCGTCGGTGGGAAAGTAGCTGTAGTCGAGCCGCCAAGTCGGTACTATACTTAAAATCTGGAAGAGACAGCTGAAGTTTTTACGACACGTAATAAAGAAGGAGAGATTAGAGAGTCTAATGCTCACGGGACAGATAGTGGTAGGGAAAGATAAGGAAAGCAACAGAAAACATACTTGATGGGCTTGAGCAAGTAATGCCAGAGAAGGGTTTGTGAGAGAAACCAAGAAGAGAATTGTTTAGAGCGACAAGGAATAGCGGTCAGTGAAAGTCCGGAAGAAAAACCGGACATAAAATAATCTTAAATATATTTTTAAAAACTTCAAAACACATTGGCAATTAGTTAATTTTTCACACGATCCTTTGGAATATGAAATACTCATGAAACTATAATTATCAATGAATGTTTTCATTCAGAAATATAAAATAAAAACAAGTCCTCCTACCTTCTTAAAAGTGAAGATTAATATCAACACATTAGACGCAGGTTACGATGTAGAACTGCGCACAAAATATAGAGTATTTGTTCCGGCGAAAGAATCTTTTTTTTTTTTCATTCTTTGTTGAGAAGCTGAAGTTGTCTGCCTCTTCAACCGGTGACAGACTTTTTTGTTGAGTCATAGAAAGAAAGCAATGTGTTATAATCACTTTTGATGGCATCTTTATAGACACAATACATCTACTCTGTTGTTACTTTCACTGTTTCTTCTAACCCCTTCTTCCCTTCTATACAACATACTCTGTCTATTGTTTTATTCCCTTTCAGTTGTGTGAGGCATTTAATATCGGTTGTATATTTGTACCATTGTCCACTTCGACACCAAAATACACATCGCCAGCAAAGCAGACATACATACATTTATATGCAATATATAGTTCTTCAAAGGTTATTTTAATGGATATCCGTGTTTGAAATAGACGGCCGTTTCATTTCATTTTAAAGTTTAAGAGATTTAAAAATGTCGGAGTAAATCTATAATTATATAACAGGTATTTTTATGTAGATTTTAAAATCGGATTTTTTTCATTTTTCAATCATGATTTTCAGCAGTTAGACGGATTGAGAAGACGATCAGTTCATTTTTAATTTAAAAAGTATTTATTTCGTCTACCAATCTGTGTACTCAGGAAATAAATATTATTTAAATAAAGATAAAAACGGAAGACATACTCAATTAAGGGTATCCAATAAACATAACGTTTTAAGTAATAAAAATGCAATATATATATATATATATATATATATATATATATATATATATATATACTACATTTAGAATACAACAAGTTATGAAAATTATGAAATCATCAGGTGCATATTTATATATATATATACATATTTTATAATGTGCGTATTGGCATATCTATAATTATTGATTCACATACCTATATTTGCATATATATATATATATATATATATATATATATATATATATATATATCGCCCGGTTCACACTCCACCCACGTCTATTGAACAGGTTAAGAGGCTCATCCCTTGTTCCCTGTTTAGGATATGGTTTCCGGCTTTCACTTTTCCAATCTATTCACTCTTACTCAGCCCCCCGCGCACCAGTGGCCTTACCGCCTTGCTCGGGGTGATATGATTAAAAATATATATTTATATAATTTGAAAACGAGTTTTTTTTATCTCTGTTTGGATGATCCTAGTAAGTATTTATGGGTATAAAGTGCTCTAAGCTCCTTAAATACTTCATCCCTAGATTTGAAAATTTTTTATTGTTGGAAATTTCATGTTGAAGCGTTCGAAAAGCGATAAATTTAGTTACTGGAAATAGCCTGAAGATGCGGAAAGTTTGGAAACTATGTTGCGAAAATAATTAATTTCCAAATGAAAATATTCAAAAGTTCTATGATTTTATTGAACACACACACACAAATATGAATCCTGGGTAAAAAAGCAATCGGAGTCTAACCGTACTGATCAGCTGTGGTACGGTGAAACAGATCTGTCTGCGGATGTCAATATATATATATATATATATATATATATATATATATATATATATATGGGGACGACGATATCAAATGACACATTTCGTAAAAACTAAAACAAAACTAAAACAAAACTAAGAAGTAAATATGAAAGTTCTGCGCATAAAGCTTTACTGTCAGGCTTTTGACGACTGGATGAGCTTTCCGAAACTCTAAGCAAGGAAATTATATATTAAACTGACCTAGGATAATATGTCTATTTATAAATATAAAATGAATAGCTCTGTTTATACAAAATTGAACATTGTTTTACGGTCACAAAATAAAGAATAATTTTAAACGTATGTATATGTATTCCCATATGAACATTTATTAGTTTCTATATGTCTCTCTCTGTCTCTCTCTCTGTCTCTCTCTCTCTCTCTATATATATATATATATATATATATATATATATATACTCACAATGCTCACACCCTGTTTGAGCACTCTGGAAGAATGGTAGACTTTGAAAAACAGTAGCTACCCTGGCATGTACACATCGCTCATTCACTAATGAATTAGAGCACTTTGGCTATTGGGCGTGTATAATGATAATATATATGCTAAAATGTCTGCATTCTTCTACGTGCGCTCATGGCCCAGAGGTAG
>JBBBDQ010000292.1:250000-425000 GCA_037127315.1 Ascarosepion bandense
TAAATTGGATAATATCTTTATTAATATATATTTAATAGCTCTGTTATATTAAACTCAGCACTATTTTATTAACTCCAATATATATGCGTGTGAACCTAGAGTTTGTAATATCGATGATCAGAATTAAATAGACAGATAGATAGAATAGCCAGTAACATAATGAACAGAATTAAATATATATGTATACACACACTCACACACACACACATATATTTTTTTTGTGTGTTTACATCACGTGGTGTGTTTGTTCACAGCATGCGGCACGTCCGTAGAAAAAGTCTGTTTGTTTTAGATAAAAATTTCTTGGAATATCTGAAAATATTTTTTCCAGATATTCCAAGAAATGTAATGTGATGTAAACACAAAAAAAAATATTCGAACGCTATCGTGAAACACGTTTCTAATTCAAATTTAAAAATCACTTGTTTCTGATGAAGGACCGAGGGCGGTCTGAAATATAAAATACAATAATAAAAATAAACAAATACTCTCCCAAAAAAGTACATCTTTAAATTCAAAACTTTTTATTAATATTCTTTCCTATACATATTAAGACAGTATACGTGGATCATCACTATGCTATATATATATATATATTGTGTATCGAGGCAGCAGATAATTTACTACAGATATATTGTTAAATATGACTGACAATGAATGTCTACTATGTTTAATCACGGGCCGTTCCAAACATCGTTTTTGGGCTTTAATTTTAAGTGAGAATAATGACAAAAAAGCTTTCGTCTCACATGAGCCAGGTTCAGAGAGGTCACAGGGACGTCAACAGAAAGGCATCTAACATCAAAGATGATATCATCTTGTGTTGACATGCAATGCAATGTAATGTGTTGTGACCTGATTGAAATGATTTTATTATGTTTGGGCAGCTTTGATTTAATGTAGATAGCCTCCAATATCTGAAGATTCTTTTTACTGTGTATGTGTGAATATTATTTTGCTATCGACCAACATCTGTCTAATATTACCTACATGGCTATGTTTTTTTTAAGAAATTTTGTTTAATTGAACTATGATCAGAAAGGTGGCAGCTAAGTCACCGGGAGAGCGTGGTTGTAGTAAAAGCAATATATGTAGAGGATTTATTATTAGTTCCATATATATATATATATATATATATATATATATATATATATGTATATATGGAATATATATAAGTAAGTAGCTAACCTAGAGCCAACGGACCTACCTAGGTTTCCCCCAATGGATCATCAGGGCAAGGTGGTTTTGTTCTTTCGACTAGTATTTGACTAATGTTCAAGTGCTTAGTTCGTTTCTTTTTTTAGTTTCCATTTTTTTCCCCTCCGCGTTGCTACACGGTTGGTTTTCGAGACGTGTTTAAAGATAAATTTACAGTTATATATATGTACGCATTCAGTAAAAATGAATTTGAGCACTCTAGCTATTGAGCGCGTAATATGATATGCGCTAAAAAGACCGCCTTCTTCCACCGAGCGCCCCTTGGCCCAGAGGTAGAGTCGCCGACTGACGCCAAATCGGTCGGGTTTCTAGCCTGGGTTGTGTAGCAATCGGAGTCTAACCGTACTGATGAGCTGTGATACAGCGAAACAGATCTGTCTGCGGATGACAATATATATATATATATATATATATATATATATATAGAGAGAGAGAGAGAGAGAGAGAGAAGAGAGAATGAGACAGACTGACAGATATTGGCGGAAATTCTTACTAGAAACTTCACTTTTCAAAAAAGATATAGACATTATATGTCTATTAAATTTATTGATTTTCTTTTCTTTTGTATGTATAAGGTTTCACAAACATGTAGTTGATGTGTAAAATAACACATAGAAGAAGATAGATACACTAGAAAGTGTACTCCAAGTTTGAATTACGAAAAACGAAGTTTGACTATTGTATACATCAACTTTACTAATTTTCCAAAAACCTATACTCTGGAAAAGAAGAACAATACATTTAAAGTACATAAAATGTTAATATTTTCAACAATCTATCTCTTCTCTCTCTCTCTCTCTCTCTCTCTCTCTGTCTCTGTCTCTGTCTGTCTGTCTCTCTCTCTCTCTCTCTCTCTCTCTCTCTATATATATATATATATATATATATATATATATAAGCACAGTTATGAATTTCCCCGTAGTTTTTAATATATAAAATCTTAAATTTCAGTTTTATGACTGAGACCCTAGACTTCGCACAAATATTTTGCATATAAAAGTGACTGATTCTGAAGAACCAGCTCCACCTTTTGGGAGATCTGATAAATCTAATAAATAACAAATGATGTATATATTTCCACAAAGTTTCAAAACAGGCGATGTCAGATTTCAATTCAATGTTTTCCTTCTCCGTGCCAGTTGGTAACTAAGGATGTAAAGCACTGATATTTAACCCATAGCTTTAGTGTAAAAGAAATGGATTTTTCTAAGTGGATGGTCATCAGCAAAAAGAGCAGCTCCAAAATGCCAAATACAGATGGGGGATACTAAAATCAAGCAGGTACGAAAATTCAAATACCCGGTAAGTGTTCTAACAAAAGACAGAATGTATGAGACAGAGATCCGAAGGCGAATTAGCATGGCAAAGGTCACGTTCCAGAATTTGAGTAGCATATTAAGACATAAGAAAATTTCACAAGAAACAAAGAAGAGAGTAGTGGATTGCTATTTTATGTTAGATCTTTAATATGGCAGTGAATGCGGGCTAATATCATCAAAGATGAAAGAAAAACTTAAAACAACTGAAATGTGGTTCTACAGAAGGATGCTGTGGATATCATGAACCGAGCATGTGACCAATGATGATGTTTTGTAAAGGATGGAAACGAAAAGAAAATTAGTATTAACTATGAGGAAGAGACAATCAATGCTTCTGTGATATGCAATGAGGAAAGAGGACTTGGAGAACCTGATACTAACAGACTAGATAGACGGAAGGACAAACGGGGAAAGCAGGAGCTCAGCATGTGGATGACAGAACGGGGGTTGCGTGGTGTTACAGGAGAAAGCGTGATAAGAGCCACCATAGACAGGGAGAACCGGAAGTCCATGATCGCCTACGTCCTGAAAGGATGAGGCACATAGAAGAAGGTAACTGTTCATGTCATTCGGCTCATATCTATGAATACACACACACACACACAAACACACACAAGTACACGTGCGCGCGCGCGCGTGTGTGTGTATGTGTGTGCGCGTGCGCGAGTGTTTCATGGGTTTTTATAGTAGATATTTTTATTTGAAAGAGACCACTCATCTATATTTTTTTATATTAAACTATTTGTTACGTCTGTCAGTATTAACATTCCATACATCTTGGTAGATGTGTTATTTTTCGCAAAAAGGATCGAACCTGAGGTCTGCGTTTTCAATTACCAATGATCCTATATAATACCGTTTGATGTCGTAAAGCTGTCGGATTAATTATGTTTTTTCTTCAGCAAAAAACACATATTTGCAAAAATGCACACATTATATATATATATATATATATATATATATATATATATATATATATATATGAGAGGCAAAGAGAGAGATAGTAAAATCTCTTAAATTCTAACAGCAAAAATATTCGCAGTACATTTGATTTATTCACATTGGAATGTTTGAGAAGCCATTCATTTTCTCTATGTCTGTTTTATTCCGTGTACATACACACAAATAAACATCTATAAACAATATTTATGTGTATTTCTGTCTAACGTTCATACTTAAATAAACACACAAGCACACATATTTTAATATATATATAGATCAGAATATGTTTGTTTTGTATATCATAGAACGATTTGTTCTTATGTACATAATAAGATTTGCACGCATATACACAGTCCTGTGTTTGAATTAGTTTAGGATTATATATATATATATATATATATATATATATATATATATATAATCCTAAACTAATTTTTGATACAATTTCTGTTTCTGCTCACCTTTCGAATGTTAGATAAATGTTATATCTAACTTCTGAATATAAAATCCGTTCTATTTTTGGACTCTCACGCTATGTACGCGTGAGATTCTCGCGTGAAAATACTTTGTGACGCATTCGAAGGAGTTGATGCTGTGCTAATTAACTTAAAAGAAAAAAAAAGACTTTATTTAACGAACATCGGACAGGTATATATATTCCTGTTCATTTCATCTTGGGTTTTGAATGGATTTTTCCATATTATTGTTTCGTGTTTTTTTATCTTAATGTTTTTACATTATGTAATATCCGTCTTTAAATATAATGAAAGTTGGATACTAAGATTTCGATCACATTGAAGGAAAGTAAAGAAAATCGGGTAAAACCTACGCTAAAATGTATAATGATGAGGTTCTTTCTTGGAAACTTTTCATTAGTACTAATCGTAAAAAGTTCTAAAATGGAATCCTAAAAGGAAAACAGGAATACAAATGTAGAGCCTGAAAGCAAACGAATAAATCGTTGTATATGAATGACGTGCTTTTGAACAATGGGATGTGAATTCGAAGACATTTTGAATTTTTTTAGTTTCTTTTAACTACCTAAAATCCGATAAACTGAAACGTGACAAAGAGCAAGCGCAGATAACTAAAATAAATACACACGCAAACTCACACAAACACACACGCACACGCACGCACACACACACACAAATATATATATATATATAACAAACTAATATTTAAATTTGTGCAATATTAAGAAAACATTGTATAAAAATCTCAAAACAATCTCCAAATATTACAAATTTATATATATTCACAATATGAACATATATATGTAAAAATGATATAAAGTATTTTCGTAATATAAATATAGATATATATATATATGAATAAATATTATATATAATCATTTAAAATCATATTCACTATATATATATATATATATATATATATATATATGCATGCCCACATTTATATGTATAGTATCATGTAAATTCATATTCGCAATATATATATATATATATATATATATATATATATATATATGGATAAAATCGTATACATATATACATATATATGTGTATAAATCATATAAAATCATATTCACAACATAAATCTATATGTATATATTTACAGATATATGTGCATTTATGAACTCATTTTCACAATATAAATATATACCTATGTTTGGATAAAAATATATAAAAAAATGTAGAATCATTTTCACAATATATATATATATATATGCGTGTGTGTGTGTGTGTTTGTGTGCGTACGTCCGTGTGTATGTGTGTGTGTGTAAAATCATATAAAATCGTATCCGAAATATAAATACACACACATACATGTGTATATATAAAATTATATACTTACATCCGCTCATTCTACCGAGAAAGGATGACTGTGAACATTTCCCACTAATGAATGGCAATACAATTTTCAAATAGACTGCAAACAAAGGGACTCTCTGCCCGCGTCATGACCTTCATGATATCAGGAAGCCATGTCCATGTCAGGAGAATTGTCTTCCGTGTATGGCCGAGAAATAATCTCCCAAACATCCATTATTCTTTCTCGATTACTTCATGAATGCCGGGGAAGGGACGGACTAGAAATGCGGACAGCTGCTGATCGTTCATCGCCACCTGATGTTTGACAGGGTAGGCGGTGAATGATCTTATTATTTTCAACACCTTCGCCGTATCGCGATTATCTCAGATTCAATATGATTTTTAGGCTAATCCCATCAATAACATTACTATCATCGTCGTCATCAAGGTTGTCCTTGGTTCCGTTATTGACGTCATCAACATCATCTTGCTTCCGTTTCTTTTGCCACCTCAGGCGCCGCCTGTTTTATCATTAACATCGCCAACTTCACTATGACTGTCATCCCTTTCTTCACGATAATCATCACTGGTTTTGCCCCCGAAACCATCCCTCATATAGACACTGTAGATACCGTCTCCGTAACAATCAGCATCATAACTAACATTAAGCTGCCCTAGCTACATAATATTGTCGAGTTAATCGTATTGAACTGCACTAATGGTAATGGGATTATTTATACTATTTTAATAGAAAAACTTTGGCAATCAGTGACTGAAGAGCCAGTATTACTGATATTAGAAATCTAGAAATATTTTCTCAGGAAACACGTTTTTTCAATTTCACTAATTGCTATATTTCTTTCTCTCTTCTTCTTCTTCTTCTTCTTCTATAAGCTCTGTCACTTCAGAATATAGGTGGCCTTCCACATCTCCCTATCCTTAGTGGCTCTTAGCTTGCCTTCCTCTGTTACCAATTCCAAACGCCGCATTGTCATTCACTTACTGAATCCCCTCAGTTATGTTACGCATTGCTTTCTACTGTCTCTCATTCTCTCTATATGACCTGTGAGTATTAAAGTTTCCTTATGATATGTTCCAGGAACTTCAGCTGTCTTTTTCTGGTCTTAAATATTAGTTTCGCTTTCGCTTCCATCCTCTGAAAACCCTTATAGTTGCTCAAATGTTCCGTCCCTGGTATTCTCAGCATCTTTCGGTAGAGTCACATTTCTGTTGCTTCAAGTCTGTCTCTCGTTCATCTTTGAAAAGCACGTTCAGCATTCAGTTCCATATTGAAGAACAGACATCACTTAGCAATCGAGTACTCTTTTCTTTGTTTCTAGTGAAATGTTCCTGTCTCTCAGTACGCTACTCAGCATCTGGAATGCATCCTTGGTCATTCCAGTTCGCCTTCGAATCTCAGTGTCACACTTTCCGTCTTCTCTTAGAACTCTCCCCAGGCAGTTAATTTTCTGCACATGCTTGATTTTAGTATCCCCGGCTTGTAGGTGATATTTTGGGCTCCTCTTTTTACTGATAATCATGCGTGTAGTTTTTTGCTAGTTTATTTATAGTCCTTGCTTCCGCGTTGTTCAGCTACCGTTTGTAAGAATTCTTGTAGTTTCCTTTCCATGCTTGGTATCAACATTGCATCATCTGCGTATCTGATGTTGTTCTGATTGTATCTGCCAATCATTGTTTTCAAATTATGATGGGGGTTTCCTCCCTATCGTTTTGTTTGAAGTAGTGTGGATGTCAAAATTTTGATTACGTTATTATGTTCTTTTTTACTGACATGTGTGTTAGCGCTCTCTCCACCTTTGTATTATAATGGACTGTTCCTACCACTATATTAAGTGGTAGTAGAAAGACCTCGTGGGTTGTAGCGTGGTGCGTCGCGTTGAGCATTGCGTTAGCGTTGACTGTTCAGCTCTATACCAAGTCAGTCGAGTACTTCCGGTAGCGAACCGGAAGTGTGCTATACACAGACTCTACGTCTTATTACTTTACTAAACCATTGTTCATGAACTATACTAACAACTCTGTTGTACATACTATTTTCCGGTAATATATTTCATTTACCTTATTTCCGTTGTTTGTGATTATTTATTCAACTGTTTCTGTTACACACAACATAACAATGTGAGATCTACTTTAACTGCTCATGGTGTTAAAATACTTCAAATTATAGATTTTTGTCCTCTGGTCTAGATATTTGTAGTTCTGTGGGGCCAGTCTTCAGTGTTCGAATGAGTGATGTCT
This sequence comes from Ascarosepion bandense, assembly GCA_037127315.1. Classification (NCBI taxonomy): domain Eukaryota; kingdom Metazoa; phylum Mollusca; class Cephalopoda; order Sepiida; family Sepiidae; genus Ascarosepion; species Ascarosepion bandense. The sequence goes on from JBBBDQ010000292.1 coordinate 257,514, forward strand.
TAGTAAATCTACATAGGTTTTACTCGCTCATAACTCTTTTTAATTATTGATCTTAGATATCGATTGCATACAGCTGGCAGTTTAGATATTTCTAAACAGGTCTGGAAATCTGACGAGATTATGAAAGAACATGCATTTTTAGTTTAATGTTTTGGTTTAGTAGCAACTTGCAGTATTGGGTGAAACTACATCTAGCACAGCCTAGAATCGCATGTATAATGACAATGGTAATATTAGCTGTTTTTGTTATAAAAAAAAAACATTCAGCCAATGTTTATATGCTATGATTAACTATTAAGGTGGCTAGACAATCCCTGTTGCAGAACATGCTCGCGCACATTTATATCTGTTCAAAACTCACAGAGCTCAGTTGTATTTCATACTTTGATCTGATTCTCATGATAGGAAAAAGAACTATATAACTACTCGAAGACGATCCTATATATAGCTTCTTTTTTCGTAATTCCCACCTGTGGAACTTCTTTCCGTATACTTGCTTTTGTGACGGCTACAACCTCCTGGAATTTAAAATGCAATGTCAATTTCCATCTCTTATTCACTTGACTTCAGTTTTTTTTCTACATACCCCGCATGTCTTGTTATTTTCCTTTCTCTCTATCTACGCAACTGTATTAATACCTGTGTTCCCATCCTTCTCTTGTCCTTTCTCTGACACCCCCTGTAACTGGTTCGTTTTTCTCTTCACTCTACTCCTGCCTAAACATTTACTCTCTTCAGTCGCCCCTGCTGTTCATCTCAGTGTTCTTGACAGTCTTCAAAGGAGAATCAGTACTGTGATAGGTACCGACTTGGCGGCTCGATTCCAGCCACTTCCCCACCGACGGGATGTGGCTTCCCTTTGTCTGTTCTGTAAATACTTTCATGGCTTCTGCTCCAACGAATTTAAGTCACTGGTGCCTCTGCAACAGATGTTTACTCGTGCAACCAGACTGGCAACTGGGTCTCACCCATTCACGGTTAGATCAACTAAATGCAGACGACAATTCTACTCCTGCAGCTTCTTTTCTCGCACTTCCCACCTGTGGAACTCGCTTTCATATTCTTGCTTTCCTGACGGCTACAACCTCCAGGAATTTAAATGCAATGTCAATACTCATCTCTTAACCACTTGACTCTAGTTCTTTCTTCACCACCCTGTATATCTTTTCCTTTCTCTCCACCTTTGCAACTGTCATCACACCTGTATTCCCATCCTTCTCATTTTCTTTTCTAACTGTGTCGTCTATCTCTTCACTCTCTTCTACTTAATCTTTTTATTCTTATGTAGCCCCCTACACATCAGTGGGTTTACCGCCTTGCTCGGGGTGATTGGATTGAAAAAAATGTAGCCCCCTGTGCATTAGTGGCGGTACCGCCATGCCTAGGGTGAAATGATTATATATAACGTAATGGTTTAGTGAATAGTAAGACGCTCTTTTGTGAGTCTATGTACGTTGTGAACTTTATATTTAAAATGTCTGACTGAATCGATTCGACTTTTCTCCCTCTTGTTTTTTTTCGCATATCATCCTAATAATCGGTGCTTTCAGTTCCACCACCGCCAACTACAGATACGAATAAAGATAAAATCTACTTAGAACTAGACTTGCGCACATTCCAGATAGGGTGTGGTTGTTTTGAATTAATACTAAACATTAAACTACTTCCCAATTTTATAGGATTTCCACGCACGCAGCAACGTCCCTATAGTCGTTTTATTTTTAAAACTTTTAACTCATAAAAGTTTCTGCTTACGTTTATATAACGGTGAGAGTACTAATACTTGTTTGATCACCGACGTTACCACCAATAATCTGAAGCATATTTCGTTTCAAATTAATTTAGCAAGGGTTGCCAAATAGATTTGAAAATAATGAATTTATTGTTTTTATTTTTTATAGATATGTATTTACACATTTATTTTTAAATAAGTAAAATATTAAAAGCCAGATATAAATTTAAACCTTATGAAAGTGTGGTGTTATATCTAATATTATGCAAAAATAGAAGGGGGGTGTTTTCTCACTTCTTATACAATCTAAACAGCTAAGCAATTCTGAGAGAACTAGGCGTCCTGCCAGGATATGTCACTGGCTGTCACAACAAATATAAGACACAGAGATGACACAAGTCTGGTAATAGACACGGAAACTACAAGGTATTCTTCATAAGGTAGTAACAGAACGCGAGAAGAAAGCACCAAACATAATCTAAAAGAAAACTAAGTGTATAGTCATCAGCAAAAAGGACCCACTTACCAGCTACAGGTCGGTATACTAAAATCAGGTACAAAAATTTAAATACATGGAAATTGTTCTAACAGATGACGAAAAGTAAAACTCTGAAATCCGAAGGCTTTTTGGCATGGCCAAAGACTCATTCCAAAAGCTAAGTAGCGATAGATAGGAATATTTCGTTAAGAATTAAGAAAAGTGTACTGGACTGTTATGTAATATCTGGCCGCCTATGTGAAAGTGAATGCTGGGCAATCTTCTTAAATATGAAGAAAAGCCTCGAAGCAATAGAAATATTTCTACGTATTTTTTCTGCTCCAGTTTTTGCGTAATTGTGCCATCTATGGCTAGGCCCATCTGTCAACCATTTTCATCTATTATTGCCTCTGAAGCCTGCTGCCTTTGATGTAATCACACTTCTGTATACCATGAACCGAAGATGCGGCAAATGATGGGATTTTGGAAAGTGTGAAAACGATAAGGAAACATAATTCACAATATGAAGAGACATCTGAGACACGCAATGAGGAAGGAGGGCTTGCAGAAATTGTTACTCACATGGCGGATAGATAGAACGAGAAACAGGAGAAAACAGCGACTATCATAATTCACGGGCTTAAGCAAATGGATGATATATAAAATTAGGGAGAAATAACAAAACAAAATGTATTAAGATCTACGAGGGAAAGAGTTATGGTAATCTACCCATGCACTAATGAACTCTTCCAAATCATATAAATAAGCAGCAGTTTCTGCTTCAAGTGTAGAGAGATAGGCGTCTATTCAACATGAATGTGTGAGACCATTTAGCTGCAGCAAAAGAAGAGTTCAGCAAAATCACCATGGCCAGGACTGGTTCACCAGATTTAAATAAAAATGGCGCAACTTTACGCAGGGAGGGTCTCAGTTTTACTCTATCCCTCCTTATATTGGGTATTAAAGCTAGAATACCCTACGGGATGGTCATGGATGGTCTTGGATGGTCGAAATATAGGCACTGGAAACCTGGGACAATCCATCGAGTCCTCTCAGCCAGAGATTTCTAGCCGGTATGTGACTAAAAGCTTTCCTTTTTTTCTCTTTACAGACTTAAACGATGTCTATCAAGATAGCCAGATTCAAGGCGAGGAGCTTCAGTGATCGGGATAAGCCTGCCCGCCTGCTTCGTGAACTCTTTTCACTCCATGTGGATGTCGCTGCGATCCAAGAGAATTACTTTGTTTGCAACGTTGATGCCTGTGTGCCGTCTAACGACTTCGTTGTCTATTCAGCATATAAGAAACGATTGGCCAGAGATGTTTCTTTGCTGGTCAAGAGTACCTTGGACGCGAAGGTGGACCTCGTTCATGTCGGTGCCGAGGGCCGGTTGATCGTGGCCGATATTGCAATGAAAGGCAGCTCGTTTTAGATGGTTACGATCGGGAGAAACATGGTTCGCTTTTACGGCGGATGAAGTCCTTCCTGATGGACTCAATGCGACTAGTCAGTGGGGGACTGGAATGACGTCTTGAACCCAAAGATAGACAGGGGGCGGGTAATTAGAGGGAAGAGAAATGATCGTAGCCTGGTTGATCTGATCGACGAATTCAGTCTCGTCGATAGCCGGGTCGATCAGCCAAGTCGATCAGCCGGGTGGGAAGATGTGGACGTGGGCTCTTAGTAGGCCTTCTACCCAGTTGGTTAGCTACCTGGATAAAATGTTAGAGAAGCCGACATAGATATTTTAGATTGTTCCACGTTCCACTAGTTAGGCTACTCGAACCACAAAACTCGTTTGTGACTGAGTGGCGTTAGAAACTAGACCTACAATGGCTGGCTACTGGAAGTTCAAGCTGTCCTTACTGAACAAGCGGGACTTTTAGTAGTAGCTAATTAATGTAGCGCAGCGGGAACTAGTCGTGGCGGTTATCGGGAACAAGTGGTGGGAGAGGCTTAAGGGTATGATTAGGTCCTTCACCACTGAATTTAGCTAACAGCTCAAACTAGATAAGGCTAAAATTTTGATGGCTCTTAAAGACAGCGTGCTTCGGGCGGATGCTGGGGAGGATCCCTTAGAGATAGCCTTAGCTAGGGAGGCCCTGGTGCGTTTAACTGGCAAGCGCTACATAGGTCAGGTAATTAGGCATAAGCTAAGTAAGATGTCTTCCGAAGCCGGCTGATGCAGCTAGCTGTGGAGAGATTACGAAAGGTGAAGTCTACGCGGCTTTAAAGGTCGGCAATGGCAAGTCTCAAGGTCTTAATGTTTTGCCCTATGAATTGTACTTAAGGCTGCCGCACATCTTTGTCCCGATTTTGACTGCCGTGTTCAACGATTTGTTTCGGCAAAAGTCTATCCCCAACCGAATTACGGGGCACGCTGTTGAGAAAAGACAAGGATGTTGGGAGGGATTTCGATGATTGCAGGCTTATAACTCTGCTAAAAACTGAGTTAAAATTTTTGACCAAGATCATGCAGTTAGTTACCAAGATTCTGTTAGGATCCAAGCATACTTGTGCTGTGAAGGGCCGAACAATTCAGGGAAACTTGTACTTGATACGCACGATCCTAGCGGATGTAAAAGACGACGAGCAAGCGGCACTGATCAATTTGGATCAGTCCAAGGCATTTTATCGTGTTCATCGGTATCTGGCAGCACTCCTGCAGACCACTGGATTCCAAGCCGACTTCTGCAAGTGGATCAGTCTGCTGTATTGCTCCCCCATTGCTGTGGTACAGTTAATGGAAAGCGGTCGGGCGCTTTTGCGCTGTTTCAATCGGTTGGTCAAGGTTGTTTTTTATTTTGGTTTTATAATTTTTTTTGTAACTGTAATCGGTTTATTCCTTAAATAAAGGACAAGGGTAAACATGGATGAATTTAAATCCACCATGCCCGAATTTCTGTCAAGAATTCGTAAGCGTACACCAAGATTCGAAAAATATCGAGAAATCTGAAATAGCTCACATAAGAAAAGTACGCCAAAAGCAATTTAATTCTCCCTCTAATTCAAACCAATAAAAAAAGAAACAAGACAACTTGCATCCTAACCCTTGTTACAGTCGTGAGTCACTACATTGGTATAAGGATTGTTTTAACCGGAATAAAATATGCCTAACTACTAACCGTGTCGGAATTAAGAGCTCACATTGTCAAGCGAGAGCGAGAAAAAAGGTTAGTAGCTGAGTAAAAACACAAAATTAGATTAACAAGACGGGTTAAATATTAGGAAGTATGTGCAAGTAAAAATTCTAAAAATATTAAATTGCAGTTGAATTCTGGTTCAGATTTAACAATTATAAATCTACACACTTGGGAAAAGTTGAGAAAACCAACCTTGCTAAGAACTAATAAAATGACGAGGCCGGTGACAGGGGAGGAAATCAAATTTACGGGAAAAATTATCAGCAATATAACTTTTCAAGGAAGGACGTTAAAACTAAAAATGTTTGTTTTAAATAATACAGAAAATTTATTCAGCACCGACTAGATAGAGAAATTTAAGGGAGATGACAATTTCTGGGACATGATAATTAATCTATTTTGTTAAGGACTCAAAAAAACGACTACTGAGGTAAATTATTTAATAAAAATATTAAAAGAAACTTTTCAGTATGCCTGTGCATACAGCCAATAGACTGCGGAGATGGGGAACAATTCTTTTAAATCATAAATTTAAAATAGTTCCTACCGTCTAAAAATGCTGTCATGCCGACGGACTGTTCAGTTTAATTCCAAAACACAGAGAACCTTTTGAAGATACTGTGATTGCTTCTCTGCGGATAGTAAAAGAATTTAAAGCCACATGATTTAACACATTAATTCAACTCCCTATAACTCTTGACCAAATCATACAAGAAGCTCGAAATGATGAGTTTATCAGGCAAACTAAATAGAAAACGCAGAAATTCTTAATACTTAAAAGAGTTTCATCTAAAAATGTCAAAATAAAAAAATGACGATGACAAACAAATAAATTTATTTTATTTTGTTTAACTACCTTACTGAAGAAGGCGTACATTTATATCAGGTTGAAACAAAGCCTCCTACGTACGATCACTGGAGTTAAGCAATGTCAAGCCTGATTAGTACCTTGATGAACGACCACTTAGGAATAGCAGGTGCAGTAATATAAGATGGTGGGGTGTAATGGAAAATCGTTCGGAATTGTTCATCAGAGAGCCGAATTCCAATTCCAGTTGGGTTCGATATATTTACTTACACACGAATCCTCTTGGGAAAAGGTAATGATCCTCTTCTCTCCCCAGCTATGAATTAATTGGTGAAACATGCATAACTGCATCTTTATTAACTCAAAAAAAAACAATTCTTACAATAAAAAATATTTTCTGTCTTTAAATAACCTGCAAGCTTGAGAGAAAACTCATCAATTAATCAATGTCTTCAGTAACTCTTTTTTTCTTTTTTCCTCACTTCTAAAGTCCCCTCATTTTTTTCACACCTTGTATTCTTTTGCATCGTAGTGGCATTATCACCTTGTCTGCGCCAAAATGATTAATATATATATATATATATATATATATATATATATATATATATATATATATCATCCGACCGTGCATAGAATACTGTTATCATATCTGGTCATGCACCTGTTCTCATATCTGGTTATGCGCCTTAGTGTTCTCGATAGGCCCCAAAGGAAAATCTGTAATGTAATTGGTTCCGATCTGGCAGCTCGACTCCAGCCACTTCCTCATCGGCGGTATGTGGCTTACCTCTGTCTCTTCTACAAATATTTTCATGGCTTCTGCTCCGACTAACTTAGGTTAATGGTGCCCCCTTCACAAGAATTTACTCGTGCAAGCAGACTGGCTAAAAGATCCTACTCTTTTACAGTTAAATCAACCAAATGTAGGCGGCAATTCTACACCAACAGCTTCTTTTCTCGCAATTCTCGCCTGTGGATCTCCCTTCCGTATACTTGCTTTTCTAACAGTTACAACCTCCAAGAATTTAAATGCAATGTTAATTCCCATCCATTATCCAATTGATTTCAGTCCTTTTCTACATCACCCCATGAATCATGTTCTTTTCCTTTCTGCTTTCCTTAGAAACAGTCTTCTCAACTGTGTTCGCATTCTTCTCTTGCCGTTTCCCTGACACCTACTATAAATGGTTTGTCTTTCTCTCCACTCTCCTCCTGCCTAACCTTTTACTCTCTTATGTAGCCCCCTGCGTATCAGTGGCGGTACCGCCCTGCTTGGTGTGAAACGATTATAAAACGTTATTGATAACACATTAACCAGATTAATTAGTGTATTTCTACTGTGTGGGCGTTGGAATAAGAATCAAGCACTGTTCCGCTAAATTGACGTTTACTCTCGATAAATAAACACAAACGCAGTTTGGATCAATAGACAGTTAATAGCGCCATATATTGTGTGCTAATCAGAAATCGGCTCGCTGTACAAACACATGATTAATTTTAAGAACTATGGACGATTCACACATCCTGTTGACAAGTAGTGTCTGATTTAGACGTTTATAAATTTGAACTCGGAGAACATTCATGTGCGCGAATCAAGGCGAATCCACGCGAATTGACATCCTTTAAGAAAGCATACGCTTTTGTGTGGGCAGGGTTTGAAACAACACAAGTTTATATCATTACTTGTTTTATCCTGCAATGGTGTGAAGATAGATATTTTTCGCGTTTTTCTAGTTGGAAAAACATTCTCATTTTCCGATTCCTGATTTCAAAAAGTATATCTGTAATATAATTTTGTAACCCAAGAAAAATATTATTGACATCAAACGCAGGACCAACAGACGTGTGGTCCTCATTGAAGTGAGAAAATATAAACAGGACCGACAGAAGGGTGCTTACATCAAAGGCAGCAGGCTTCAGAAGCAATAATCGACGAAAATGATTGACAGATGTTCCTAGCCATAGATGACACAATTAGGCGAAAACTCGAGCAGACAAAAATACGTAGAAATGTCAGCTTATATGAGATCGTTTTTTTTTTTTTTTTGCTGGCCGAAAGCAGAAAACTGGGAGAAGATCAAGAGAATGCAGAGAATAGAGTAGAAGAAAAGACAACTCCCGCAAGTCAACCACTCCCGACAACTCCCTCGTATGAAGATGATTTCTTTTGACTACCACTCCATACAACTGTCATCGAAGAAGAACAAAAATATGTTTATATTTATTATACATACGTGGCCTTGTTCATTCTTATATTTCGAAACTTACATCATCGTTATTATCCAGAAGCAGGCATTATACTTAATATCGACCAGGAATTTTGTAAAAAAATTAATATATTTATAAAGTGTACCTTAATGGATTCAAGTCTACCGAAAATGGAATCGGTGAGTGAATTTCAAATTCTAGCCACATCTGTAAGTTGGGTTCTGTAAAGCGTAACAATTTAATGTTTAGTCAGAAACAATTGGGCACAGAAAAATCGCAAAAATTTGCAATAATTAAAAGTGCTTCATCCGAAAATCTATAAATAAGAAAAGATTGTTACAAACGAATTTATTTTATGTTGTCTGAATACCTTACCGTAGAATGCTTACAGATACATTGAAACATGATTCCTTCCCGTACAATCACTTGTCTTAAGTAACGTCGAGCTTGATCATTAACTTGGGAACACCATTTTCTCTGAGCTTGCAATGCATAATCGCACGGAATTTTTAATCAGATTGTCGAAATCTAGTTTCCGGTGTTTTTTATATACATTATGTATATGTTATATACCCTAATGTGCAAATATTATTGAGAAATAATCGAACTCTGTTTTCTATAGCTATGTATTAATTAGTAAGACTTTTCTAATTAAAACATTACTTATATCCAAAAACTTTTTACAATTTAAACAAGAAATGATGGATGTAAATCACCCTCTTAATACGCCGTAGTAAGTGAATCGATCTTAATAGGGTATTTTAATCTTTAAAATCGCTTTATATTAATGACTAGAAGAGGATAAGATTGTGGTGATTACAGAAACACACACTCGGATGTCTGTTACGAAATGCGGCATCTCATAGGAAGAATTTCCCTGAATAGAACATACTTCTAACCAGTGGAATACGAAGCGAATGCAAACGGTTCGCCCTTGTGAATGTGACATGGTGATTGTTATCTGTAAAGGCCTGGACTAGTAGAATTAGATGATATAGCGCCTCTGGACTTTCTCTGTGAAAACGGCAGTAGAATGGCTATCGTCTTTTAACGTTTTACAGTGGGAAAGTGGTGACAATTTTGAAAATGAAAGAGCTGTGAAAAAACATTTGAACTCTTTCAAGCTGTAATGATTGGAACAGATAGATAGATAGATAGATAGATAGATAGATAGATAGATAGATAGATACCCTACGCTTGCATGTCCTACTAATTAACCAAGATTTGTTGAATTAAGAGCTTTAATAATATCTTTCCCAATGGTATTACCCATATGGGAAAGCGTTGGAAATTTTGAAAATTAATGTTGCCTAATAGACCTCGAAACGTCATTTGAACTCTGTCGAGCTGTAATGAGTAGAATAGATCAACAGATAGACAGACAGATAGATAGACAGACAAAGTCCTACCAATTAATCTGGAGCTGTGGAGATAAGAAATGGAGTCTTATTCTTTCCAATGGTATTTGCACATAATTTAATATAACGAACCTAACTGAAATTGAAACTCGGATGTCCGATTTCCAATACCGAAGCGTTATCCATTATACCACCCGCACATTCAAGGTCAAAAGACCTGCTTTTTCCAGCCTTTCATCCATCTAGTTACTGACAAAGATTTGTTGATCGTATAAGAAGCGATATTGCAATGAGATATCGCAGTAAGCCTACGTAAGGCTTTTCAAATAGCTTTCCGACCATAAGACAAGAGTATGAATTATACACCATGGTCATTTTATCAAGATGACCTCTTGATAATGTCAACATGAGGAAATTTACTCAGTGTGCCACATGAGAACCCATCCTGCGGGTTAATCCAAACAATCTGAGTGAAATTGGGTAGACCATAATAGTCCGAATGTTGTCGTAGGATGTGTGAGCATGAAGTTCTAAGTGCTTTCTTATCCGAACTGTAACTAAGGTTTGTTCCGTAGACTTGCTGTATCAGCCTAAATTTGATTTTGTTCGTTATGAATAAACACATACTTGCTTGCTCTGTTGTCTGCTGGTTGCTCTATCAGATGAGCTCACTCGTAAAACGAGCGGCTAGCTATTTACGAATTACTTAAAGAAATAAAATCTGTATAAGAGAACGTGCATACATGCGTAAGGAAAATTTACATGCGTAAGGAAAAAACTTTTCGAAATATTTTAGTTGTGCGTTCGAAAATAGAACCTACCTAAAATATTTACGATGCTATTATTACATTTCTCTCTCTCTCTCTCTCTCTCTCTCTATATATATATATATATATATATATATATATATACACGGATAGCGTCATTTTATATTTGATTTTGATTTAACTTTATCGAAAACCAAAAGCCTATGAATCATTAAAATAAAGAATATATCTGTCAAAATGAAAGCAAAAATTTGTTTTGTTAAAAGTGAACAATAGAAAAGAAAGAAGGAAAGAAAAATTACTTCAAGGAATCTGTTTTTATTATTATTTGACATGATCATTTTCTATTCTTTTTATTTTATTCTCCAGAAATTAAATAATGGCTTTCAAAGGTAAAGCGGGAAAGAATTATGAAAAGTGAAATAGGGAAAGAAAGACTATAAGGAAAATGGATACGACGAAAACGTATGAAGGATTAAGCAAATAAGGATGATGCGATGGGTATATTGTCAGAAAAGACAAAATGCTGGAAAAGAAGAAGAAGGAAAGATGAATAATGATGAAAATAAAAAGAAGAAGAAAGCTTGGATTAAGAAGGAGAAGAAGGAAGTGTTGAAAAATAGAAAACACAGAAGAAGAAGGAAGCCTTTGAAGAAAAAAGTGAAAGCTTTGGATTAAGAACAAGAAAACCTTGGATTGAGAACAAGATGAAGATGAAAAATGAACCATTGGATTAAGAACAAGAAAACCTTGAAAGAAGAAGTAGAAGGGGAATGAAGCATTGGAAGAAAAGAAAGAGGAGAAAGAAAGACTTGGATGAATGAGAAGAAAGACTTGGAAAAAGAAGAAAAAGTTGAAACCTGAGAAAAAGAAAATTGTTTTAATAAGAAAAAAACCCTGAATAAGAAAGAAGATGTCTTGAACGAAGAAAGAAAATACCTTGGAAGAAGAAATTCTCGAAGAAGAAGGGGAGGAAAAAACGTAAGAAGAATACAGAGACAAAGAAACATTTCAAAAAAGAAAAAATAAGCTTTGGATTAAGAAGAAAATCTAGAATGAAGAAGTAAAAAAAATCGAAGGAAGAAAAAAATCTTTTGAAAGAAGAAGACAAAAGTCTTAAAGGTAGACAAAAGCTTTGGAAAAAGAAGAAAAAGAAAGAGAAAGTCTTGGTTTAAGAAGAAAACCTTGAAAAAAAAGACAAAAGTAGATGGGAGCGGCGGATGAAGAAAAAGAATAAAGTTTTTGAAAATGAAAGAGAAGGAAGCGTTGAAGGAGGGAAATAGAGAAGAAAAGGAGAAGAAATTCTTGGAAGAAGAGGAACAAGAAAAAGGGAGGCTTGGATTAGGAAAAAAAGAAGAAACTAAGAAAGAAAAATAAAAGAAGATGAAGGCGACTTGGGAAGAAGAAAAATAAAAAAAATAAAAGCTCAGATTAGGAAAAAGAAAGCCTTGGATGTACAAGATGAAGAAATCTTTGGGAGAACACAAAGCGAAGAATAATTTTTTTTTATTAAGAAGAAAGATAAGGGAGTCGTGAAAGGAGATGAAGGAGAAGAAAGTATTGGAAGAAAAAGAAATAAACCTTGGATTTTAAAAATTTTAGAAAAAAGCCTTGCAAGAAGAAAAACAAAGAAGAATAAGTATGAAATGAAAAAAAAAGTCTTTCAAGAAGTAGAAGAAGAAGAAGAAGAAGAAGAAGAAGAAGAAGAAGAAGAAGAAAGCCTTGGAATAAGATAAAGAAGAACAAGAAGAAAATCAACCAAGGATAAAAGAAAGAGAAAAAGGAATTGAAATCATAAAAGTGGATGGGAGAAAAGAAAAAGCGTAACAAAGTGGCAAAAGAATGGAGAGTAAGCGAAATCGTAGTTAAAAAAACACACGACAAACTGAAATATATATTCAAGCGCGTGACAAGGTAGATAAAAAGGAAATAGAAAAATGATGATAGTGACAATTGGAATGAAAGAAATAAAAAAAAATTAAAGAATTATGAATGAATGTACAAAACTAATTAATTATGATAGGAATTGTAGGATATGAAAATATTAAACTACTAAAGAGCCTGTAAAAAAATAAATCACAACTAAACTACTTAAATTTTGTAATACATCTTAATATTTAGTGAATAAACAAGTTTATTTCGAATCCTCCGTCTTAAGATCCTTGTTGGAATTCCACTGTAGCATTGTTACATATTTGTGCTTAACAACTTTAACAAAATATTGCAATAATGACCAAGAGGTATTGCTTATTCTATTTTCTTTATTTCTGTCTTTCTTTATAAAAAAACAAACAAACAAAAAAAATCACATCTCTAATATATCTTTCCTCCAACACAAAATAGTCTGATACTTATGAAGTATTTTCATAGTGTAACGTACATATTAACTAACAAAAGAACCAAATAACAAACAGAATTATAACGTTATTAAATATATTTCAGCTATTTCAATATATGCATCTACTAACCCTGCATGTGCGCTGTGGTGCAGTGGATATCGGCCCGGAACGAGAAATCGGGAAGCAGAGTTCGAATTCCAGTTGAATTCAATGCATTCACATACTCGAAAATACTCTTGGGAAAGGTATTAATCCGTCTCTTCCCCTCAAGTTATGGGTTAAATAACAGGACAGATTGGGTTCTATAGCCTTGGCTGGCAACCATGCTACCACAGAAAGTAATGGCAACCTACTGCGGGAAATTGTTCTGCCCAGTCAGCCATGTCACTTTCGAGACATGATCGCCCAATAGTGTATCACGTATCGCACTTAACTAACTGAACTCTGCATTGCCAAGTTCAAGTATGTCTCCTACTTTTCCCTATTCTTCTTCTTCTTCATGTACTGTGTCCCTTCTGGACATAGGCAATCATGGACTTCCACTTGGCTCTGTCTCTTGTCGCTCACAATAATTTTTCTCTTGTTATGTTATCTCTTCCAAGCCCAGCTCTGTCAACCATTTCTTCAGGCCTAACAAGTAAATCTCGCGTTGCTTTCCCCTATCTCTTGTTGCATTTATCCGACCTGTGAGTATCAAGATCTCCAGGTCGTTCCTCTTCATTACGTGTCCCAGGAATCTCATTTGTCTCTTCCTGATATTTATTATCAGTTTTCTTCTCATCTGCACTCTTTCCAGCACCTCATCGTGGCGCATGTGCTCTGTCCATGGTATCCTCAGCATCCTTTTGTAAAACCAAATTTCTGCTTTCTCAAGCCTCTCTTTCATCATTGATGAGATCGTCCAGCATTCACTTCCATACAGAATGGCAGATATCACATAACACGGACAGAATTAAGATGATATTATACACTGGCAAATAAGAAAACAGAAAAACGGATACTCTTATAACCCGACGCTCTTTAACATTCAGCCTCTGCTGTACCTCACAGAAAAGACATTTTACAAGAAATGATGAAAGTGCAAGAAATACGATAGCAACGTCGTCAGTCAATGGAAATAACAACGACTCAAAGGAAGACGAAGAATAGAGGAAAATGAAGAGGAAGCGGAAAAGGTTAATCTGGATAATTACATCTCTAAAATAAAGTGCAATGGACGACCGTCTGTCCATTTTTGGATCTCGTCGAATCATCAACAACCTGAAGTAACAGTAAGCAAATATTGTAGTTACACACGATTTAAAATTAAATAAGCAATACATTTAAAGTTAAATCTGAATTATGAACAGAGTGAAAGGTTTAAAAAATCAATTATTAAACTTAAACTTCGCTTTTTGTCTCGAATGCAATTGATATCATTTACTTAAACAATAATGAAAACTTAAGCGGGGAAGGCTAAGTTGCCTATTGTTGATTTTTTCTTTTTCTAGCATGCGAATTGTGGCGTATTCAAAATAAAACATAGATCAGGTTTTCTAATGTCTTTTAAGAGTGACTTTATGTGAAGGGATCACAAAGAATTGTGATTTTGAAAGAAAATAAAATTGTACTTAAAATAAATGTAAGCAAACTACGGAGATCGGTTGCATATACGAAGATAAATTTTGCAGAATTATGGTGTGTCTAATAAAGACAAAATGATTGTATTATTTCTAAATTCTTAAAAGTTTTACGTACATAGGAAACTGAAAGTAAAATGTAGAAGGCTTAAAAACCCTCTACAGAAGCTAGCCTAAAGTCCTCCCAAAGGTCGGCTTCTAGGTAGTTAAGAACAAAAATTGAAGCGTTGACAAATCTAAAAGACAATGAAACAAAAAAAAAACGATAAACTTGTTTTTTTTTATAGAATAAATACGAGGGTGAAATAAATTAAGAGAAAATTAAAACGACGTTGTAAAAATAAAAAAAAAGGATTCGAAAGAATAATAATTTCTAAAAATAAAAATACGAATCTTGATGAATCTAAAATGTTATCATAACGTTACGAGAAATTGGGCAACTTGACGTGGTGTAATTTTTACCAAGGTTGTTTCGTACTAAATAATGAATTCGATACTAACTGGGAGCCCGAAACATTCAACTATACGCTACACGTAAACTCTGCTTAGAAAATCATCATAATGTTAAGAGAAATTCTGATCTTAACCATTATTCATATTATTACAAAGGTGACTTGAAGGTTTAAGGAATTCAAACAAGTGTGAGCAATAATGGCTCGCACCCTGCTTGTTAATATGTGATCCACAATTTTTTTATCAATTCACCCCAAGCAAAGCGGTACCGCCACTGATGTGCAGGGGCTACATGAGAGAGCTAAAGTTTTAGGCAGGAGGAGAGTGAAGAAAAAGACAAACTACCTACAGGGAGTGTCAGAGAAAGAGCAAGAGAAGGATGTGAACTCAAGAGTGAAGACAGTTGCGAAGGTAGAGTGAAAGGAAAAGATAAACGGGGTGATGTATAAAGGACTTGAGTTAGATGGATTAGAGATAGGAATTGACTTTACATTTAAATTCCTGGAGGTTGTAGCCGTCAGGAAAACAAGGAATTGTATTTGAAATATCCATCAATAAATTTTTATTACTTTTTTCAGAAAATTGTAATCGATTCAAACAGAAATGACAAGAACAAACACGAAATCCACATGTATTTAACAGCGAAATCCTGTTCTCAGGAAACTCACTTGCTACTGAATCGACATATCACGCTCTATACTACCAGAGGCATCTTGATTGTTACGTACCACACTGTGCTTATGACAATACCCAGTCATCTCTACAGTGCGGAAACAAGGTGTCTGTGTGTACACTAACTGAGAATAAACATGTGGTGTCCTTTCTGCGTTTCGCTATCAACGACTCACGAAAATTATCACGAAACAATTTTTTTAATGAAAACAAAGGAGTTTTCTCCCGATGCATAAAGCACGTTACTAGGTATAAGTGGATTAAACAGTATATTAATTTCTCATGCATTTGTGATATCTGTTCACAAAATGAGCCCAACAATCTAAGAAATATAAAACCTGAGAAATATAAAAATAACATCAACACGATTATTCTTGATATTACCATTGTGAAAATCGTGTTGTTATTGTTAAGCGACCGGCTTTATAGAGAATAGACAATAAAGCGGCTCTTCCGAGAAAAATGTTTGCTCACGCTTTTATTAGAAAGAAATCGATATAGAAGCGTTAGCCTTGCTTAATTAATAAGATCATTGCATATTTATCACCGACGCCAAGGATCAGTGTTCGTATCTAAGTAAAAGGTAAAATTTGGAATCCTGATTTTCAGACTAAGTTAAACTAATTTCAGTTTAGTTTGATTAAGATATTATCAGTGAATCGCTTGCTGTTTAGCTGTAATGTGAACAGATATATGAATAATAAATCGATATTAGAGAAGTAATCTCATCATTGTGTATTTTTCTGTATTTCATTCCATGTATTTTCATCATTTTCTCTCTCTTTAGCATCATGTCGAGAATTAGAATCAAGCAGGTACAAAAATTTAAATACCTGGGAAGTATTCTAACAGAATACGGAAAGTGCAACACAGAGATCTGAAGGCGAGTTGGCATGTCGAAGGACGCATTCTTGAAGCTGAGTAGAATATTAAGAGACAGAAAAATTCCTCTAGAAACAGAGAGGGTACTGGATTGCTATGTGATGTCAGTTCTTCAATATGGCAGTGAATGATGGACAATATCCTCAAAGATGAAAGAAAAACTTGAAGCAACTGAAATGCGGTTCTACAGAAGGATGATGAGGTTTTGGAAAGAATGAAAACGAAAAGGAAATTAATACTGAGCCAGACAGATAATGTTACTTGGACTTTCAATGAAGAAGTAGGGCTTGGAGAAAAGATACTAACTGGCCAGCTAGAGGGAAGGAGAGACAGGGCAAAACAGCGTGTAACATACTTGACTGGTTTTAGCGGGTGGATGACAGAACTATGATTGCGTGGTGTAACAGAAGAAAGCGTGCTGAGAGAAACCAGGGACGTAGGAGGCCATGATCGCGTACCACCTGGAAGGGGAAGGCCCATATGAGAAGAAGAATCTCATCATTGTCAAGACTATGATTATGGTTTGTAGAACACAAAGATTATGTAAGAAAAAGGTGATTTAAGAGACACGGAGTGTGGCAAGAGAAAATTCAACACTGAACATATTAACAAAGATAACGAACACCAGAAAGGACGAGAAGGCATGTATTTTTTTACAAATTGGAAAAAAAAGAGAGAGAAAAGAAGATAAGAGCGAGTGAGTGTGTGTGTGTGTGTGTGTGTGTGTGTGTGTGTGTGTGAGAGAGAGAGAGAGAGAGAGAGAGAGATTTAAAATTCAAAATGTTTAGAATGGCGAAAGTTAACAATGATGTTGTTGATGATGTTGATGCAAAGAAAGAAAAAAATGGAATAAGAATTTTTAGATAAAGAAATAAGTAATGGTGAAACGGATGTGCGTTGTGGTACAGTGTGTATCGGCTCGGAACGAGAAATCGGGGAGCCGAGTTCAAATTCAAGTTGAATTCATTGCATTCACTTACGCGCAAATACCCTTGGGAAAGGTATTAATTGGTGTCTTCCTTCCAGTTATGGGTTAAATAACAGGACAGATTTGGTTCTATAGCCTTGGTCGGCAACCAATCTACCACAGAAAGCAATTGCAACCTACTGCGGGATAATCTTCTGCATAGTCAGTCATATCTCTTTCGAGACATGATCGCCCAAGCGTATCCCACGTATGGCACTTCACTGACTGACTCACTCTTTTCTAATTAATCTTCTTACAGTTATGTAGCCCCCCGCTCATCAGTGGCATTTCTGCCTTGCTCGGTGTGAAATGATTAAAAAAAAACAACTATTGCATGTTAGTCTTTCGTGCCAACGTCCAAAGAGTCTGAGCTCCAGGACCAAGTATTAGTTTTAAAGCTTTCATTACACTCGAGAAATGCCGGGCTATATTGCTAGTGAATAATAAGGAAGAAGGTCTTTGGGAATCTGATGCTAACATGAAGGATAGAAGTAAAGAGGTTTTGCGAGAAATAATAAGACAAAATTTATGAAGAGTTAAAAGAAAGAGAAAGAGGTGGAAGACCATGATCGCCTACGTCCTGATGGCATGGCACATAAAAGAATATTTTAACCTGTCAAGAATTTTTGTATCTTTTTATTAAATATAAATTAGTTTTTCAATAGAATTATCCTTATGTTATTACTAGTAACAGACAACTTGAAACGATAATTTACTTCGGTATTCTTATCTTTCATCTTCTTTTTATTGATTCTTTCTTTCTTGCTTCTTTATTTCTACATTTCTTTCCGCTTTTTGCATTTTTTGTTTGTTTCTTTATTTCTTTGTCCCTCATAATGAACCTTGACATTCACATATTTTTCTTTCTTAACGTTTGTTATTCATAAACTTTTATATTTGAAGCTATTTCACCTTCCGTTATCACTTCTTTTTCCAAGTGCGATGACAGATACATAGGTGGAGAGAAAGGGAAGGATATACGGGGGTGGGGAGAGAGCTAGAGTCCAGTGGTTAGTAGATGAATATTGACATTGCATTTAAATTTCTGGAGGTTGTAGCCGTCAGGAAAGCAAGAATATGGGAGCGAGTTCCACAGGTGAGAATTGCGAGAGAAGAAGCTGCAGGAGTAGAATTGTCGTCTGCATTTGACTAACCTGACTGTGAATGGGTGGGACCCACTTGCCAGTCTAGTTGCACGAGTAAACACCTGTTGAGGAGGCACCAATGACTTAAGTTCGTTCCGAGCAGAAGCCATGAAAGTATTTATAGAACAGACAAAGGGAGGCCACATTTCGACGGTGGGGAAGTGGCTGCAGTCGAGCCGCCAGATCAGTACCTATCACATTACAGACTCTCCTTTGGAGCCTGTCGAGAACACTGAGGAGAACGGCAGGGACGCCTGACCATAAATGGCAGCAGTACTCCATGCACGGACGGATGGTTGACTTGTATATATGCAGGATGGTTTCAGGCGGAAAAAACATCCTGGATCGACATAGTGACTCAACCTTTTTAGCAGTAGATTTAGCAATGGATTCAATATAGTGGTTCCATTTGAGGTCTGAGGAGAGAGTAAGGCTGAGGAGGCGTAGTGTATTGCTCTCAAGGAGAATCGCTTGGACACAAAACCTAGCTAAGAACACTCGCAGACGCTTATAGTCCAACTGTGTAAATTTTCAAGAAAATCGGTTCTGCCGTTTCAGAGTGTATAGGTAACAGACACACACACAGAGACAGACACACACACACAGACAGACACACACACACACACATACACACACAGACAAAGTTCCATTTATGAATGAGTTTAGATCCCAGAAACTTCAACTCTGCCTTCCATATGTATAATTTTCTTTTCTGTTTCAATTCGCTCCAATATATCGTCGTTGCTCCCATGTTCAGGTCATGTTGTTCCAGATACCAAGCTATCTGCAAACGATATTTTATATTAAGATGATTCAATAGGGCGTAAATGGCATTGGAAATAAGACAACGACACTGGAGTTAATAACAATTAAAACATGTATTATTAACAATAGTTTACATACAGTTGAAAGCATGCAAATAATGAAGAAAAAGTTGTTTCCCTTGTAACGTTAAGAAACATAAGAGAAAGTCAGAGAAAGTCACTTGTTGAACGTAATTAAAATGTTCATGAAGAAAGTAGAATTAAAGTACATACTATTCTTGAATTGAAATGCTCGATTGAAGTTTGTGTAAACAACATGTATGTATGTATTTTTTAAAATAAAACTGGCGCCTAATTGCTACCTGCAATTAGTGCGGGTGTGCGCGCGACAAGAGTCAAACGAAGTTTCCTCTGCCATATCGGATAGCAGTGGGTCTCCTCTCGAGCTGGGAAACTGCTGCACATTCCTTCCGCTTCGTCGGCTGAAAGCGGAGAGCCCCACTGTCAGAATCCCGTATGTCCGCTGGTTAAATACCAAACCGAACTGCGCAGAAAAGATACACGTGATAAATAAATGATTACCGCGTGTTTCAAGAATGAAAACACGCCAGACAGTAATTATGTGTAGGTGTGAAACACAAAATATGTAAATGCGTGAATACGTATGTAGTTGTTAACGTTCAGATGTGTACGAAAGTACCATAAAGTTATCCCCAGCATCCATCTGTATAAACACATTTTGGTTGCTTAGAGTCTCTTCTTCATCTTTGAAGAGATTGTCTAGCATTCTCTGCCAGGACAAATATCCCGTAACTGTTGAAATAGAAAGCCATAAAATAGTAACTGTGTCAGGGAGTGAAAAGAAATTGAACAATTATTGGAACTGGAGTTGTTATGGCTTGTGATGAACTTCATATATTCATAATCCTGACCAGAGCATATGTGATGCAGTGTCATTTGACATCGTATAGAATATTTCAAAAGTAAACCGCCTCTGATCACGACATAAAAGCGCTGTGCTGTAACTTCCTGTCGGCTTTTAATAGACATTTTTACAGTTATTTTCAGTCATCGCTCTTCAACATTTCCCGTTAAGTATTACACGCCTTAACTTAAAATTCTTAATCCATTTCGGTATTTTAACACTATTAAAGACTTACTTATAATGGTATGCAATAACGCTCGTACATAAACAATTTCAGACGACGTGATCATTGACCATTGTTACGGGGAAAGGCACCTAATCTCTCAGATAATGGACTCTCCTTCCTATATTAATAAGAGTTAACAGGAAGTTAACGGGAGGAGTTCTTGGAAAGTTCTTGGAATACTTAGAAGTTCTAGAGTGTTCTTTAGAATTCTATTGGAGCTCAGTAGAACTACTAGTTAGTTCCAGTTTGGACATAATTGGACTAAGGCAGTTGATATTAGTCGGCATGTTGATATTAGAGTTTGTAACCGTCAGGAAAACAAGTAATTGTATTTGAAATATCCATTAATGAATTGTTATTACTTTTTTCAGAAAATTGTAATCGATTGAAAACAAAAACAACTAGGTTTCACGCATATACTGACCACTTATGTGACATATACATAATGGTGTCCGCTCGCTAAACGATTACGAATATACCTGACAAGACTGGTTAGTAGGAGTAAGAACGACAGTAGTTCATGAAGCCTGAGATTTATTGCAAAGCTTATTGCAAATATGACAAGTCATATTAATCTGTACAGAGCCTGGGATATTTTGTAAATTCTTTTCAGTTGGTTGGCATTGATTAGTGACATAACAAAGTGTATGGGTTATGTGATGCTGAAATCTAAATATGTTGAACATTTTATGGCTTCAACTACAGATAAATTGTATT
Organism: Ascarosepion bandense; assembly: GCA_037127315.1. Lineage (NCBI taxonomy): Eukaryota > Metazoa > Mollusca > Cephalopoda > Sepiida > Sepiidae > Ascarosepion > Ascarosepion bandense. Next base: position 278,717 of record JBBBDQ010000292.1, read on the forward strand.
GTTAACGGAAATGCTACTAGTATGCAGGGGCTTACAAGGGGTGACAGTGAAATAAAATACTGAGTATAGTAATTTTTGAGAAAAGAACAAAAGATTAAGGGTATTTCAAAAAACAGACGGTGGCGATTGAACTTGCTTTTAAACTTCTGAATGTTGTAGTTATAAAAAGATAGAAAGGGGTGTAAGAAAAGGGTGTGTCTTCTCACCAGATCTATTCAACATATAAACCGAGACAATTTAGAAAACACTAAAAGTCAGAACAGGATTCGTCCTTAATGGCCATAATCTGAACAATATACAGATGATACAGTGCTGGTAGCAGACACGGAATGAAAACTTCAAGACCTCCTACAGTTGTCAAAACCGTTTTCATGAAACTATTTTCAGAAAAGATAGATGAAATCCGCGCTTCGTAGGTGAAAACCTGACCGATGTCGAGAGGCCAAGTCGGTTCTTGCTATAAAATATATTATTAGTAATTCTGCTTTATAATGTACTCTTAATATGTATCTTTGGTAATATTTTATATTAAAGTCTATTGCTAGTTGATTTACTATGAAAATGGATTTTTATATTCCCATAGTGTTTTGTTTGGAGAGTCACCATTTGCACATTATTAGAACCTTAACAGATGCTACCTCCAGTGTCGGACAGTATCAGAAAAAAAACTGTCTTTTTGCTATGTCTCATTAACCCTGTGTTTTTAAACATTGACACAAGTTCGTTAGGTAGGTTAGGACCTGCTTTCCTCTGTTTCTTTTATGTCTTGTATCAACTTTTCGAAACACGCTTTCCTTATTATTTGCCCTAAAATTTCAACTGTAATTTTATGATATTAAACATAAGCGTTCCCATTTATTTATATTTCTCTTAAAATTTCATTTTTGCTACAATGTTCAGTTCAATTCTTTTGCTTTTGAAGAAGGGATTTAGGTAAATATTACAAGAATTCTCAGATCTAAAGACGTTATTGCAAGCAATGCATTTATATAATTCCGAACTCCAAATGTAGTACTTAAGATGATTATGGTATTGACAGTTGTAATCAGATGATTCTACTTTCTGGAACGATGTCTGATTTGTGTTTGTCTTAAGGTCAGAGATGATACAACTAATTCAATCCTCGGGTTTAATTAATTTGTATGAATTAATTTGTATTTGTGCCAATGAGAACTGCAAGAAATCCATAAATTTGATCGTGATTCTTTTATGTCTCTTCCTTACATCCGTATTGAAAGAAAGGAGTAAAGCTAAATATCGCACTAGTCAATGGCATTTATTCAGGCACAGGCATTGAATTTCAAGAGTTGATCAATATATTTAAAACGGATTCTCAATTTCTGATTCAAAGTCATCAGCCATTCAATTATCTTTGTAAGATAGAGGACCGAGTCCTAGGTATGATGATAAACTACATCTGGCAGCAAAGCTTCTGGTCGAGAATTGCAACTTTGAGTAGCAAAGAATCACCTCTTAATTGCTATTAATCCCAGGTGAACCAAAAGAAACTCTATGAAAGTATAAAAATCCATTTTTAGAAAAAAACTTCAACAATACTTTTTCTATGACAAAAGGAAGAATATTTATAAGAAAATGACCAGCAATAGATGTTATCGGTAATTTAAGACATAAAACTGCGTTTAAAATTAATTTAGTTGACACCATAAAATTGTGTTCCAGTTATTTAGATTTCGTCATTTAAAAAATCATGGATGTTAGTATGGTGCTAAAAGAATCAACAAAATCATCCAACGATACAGGACACAAATGAGAACAACAGATGTATAAAAAATGTGTTCTCGTTATTTTGCAAGTAAAAATACAGTGTAACTGTCGATTTATTAACATATTGTTAATAGAGAATACACCTAATACATGGGAATTACTGTGGGGCATATAATAAATATATCCGTTACTTTTGCACTCAAAAGAATCAGTCTTCGAATTCCTGGTTAGTATTCCGGCTAAAAACCAACATGAAAAGGCGAGGGAATATGTAATTATCCACATCACTAGAAACCTATAGGAAAAGCTAAGGCGGTCTTTTAAGAATAGAAGACATAGAAATCATCCTGAGATAGATCCTTGCAGTAATCCAGACGAAAATTGGTATCGTCGAACCTAGTTTAAGTTTTATAATCGTCTGCCTCGTTCACCCGAGGAATAATATATTTTGGGAAAGCATGGATTTTATATATTTTCTACTCGACTAACTACAGGTTACATAGCAGTATAAACTCTGTGTTCTTTCTTTAAGGTGATGCCTACGTGTGTGGATTATTTTAACTGTAAACCCACTGATAAGCTCTCCTCTGACTTTGATCTAACAGCTTATTGAGGAATACTTGACTGGTCACATTCAGTGTCTCGAAAACTAAACCAGTCACGATAATCGAATGTTCCCTCAGGGAGGTCTCTTGCATACTGGGACTTAAACTTCACCCAGATCTCAAGTGAAATTTGTACATTAAGATTTATCGCTAAAGATGCTGAAAAAATAGTCGGTTCCCTGTACTACTCTCTTCTCCTTATATCCCCTTCCTTTACAGGAGATATATCAAGTCGACAATGAAGTAATCTTGCTATATATTAGCAGACGGTAACCAGTTTACACTTTCCAGTTTTGATAGAGTCCAAAAGCGTCTGTTTTCCTCCCTAAAACCCATTTTCATACAGAGGAAATTTTGCCAGTCTTTCTCTCTCTCTCTCTCTCTCTCTCTCTCTATATATATATATATATATATATATATATATATATATATATATACCGCTTTTTTCCCTTGAAAGTCTTCTAACAAACAGCATTCCTTATGACCAGTTACGCAATGCACTTTGCAGTGAATCACATTTTCTTCGTATTTCATTAGTCGTTCTTGAGAACCGCTGGAATGTGGTACCAACTTCCAAGAAGATGATTTCCCGATTATTAAGCGCTTAACCTATTAAAATTTGCGATTAATCGTTATCTGCCCTACAAATCTGTATAAATTGTGTATTACTCTGTAACACACTACCTGAAGTGTCGCTTGGAATTTGAACAGTATGAACAGCAATGTAAAAACAAACACACACACACACACACACACACACACACACACACATACGAGGCAGCCGAAAAAAATATTCCCAAGAATATCAAATTGCTAGAAATAAACAGCTGAATTTATTAGTACTCCCAAGTTGGGTTATCGGACGATGGGTGAAACATTTAATTTCTATCGGATACACAGTTAGCACTTTTGAATATAGAGTCATGGAATTGGTCTTAGCTCTGGGTCCTCATTTCATAATAACAACTATCATTTTCCTTTGATAATGCAAAACTCGTTTTTAATGTACTGTTAAAAGTCGATGCAAAAGTGAAAGGTCAATCTCTGTTTAAAAGACAAGATGGTGGAATGATGTGCTTGGTTCACAAGCGAAAACACACGACGAACCCAACTTTACAAGTTATCTTAATTTGCTGGAGAACCGTTGAACATGACACATTAATCTGTTACGCCAGATCTTTGATACTTTGACGTATATCTAATTCAATGGGACCTTTGAAAATTCTTCCTTGCGAGTTGATTGTTCTACGCTTTGGGCATGTCGGATATGTAATAATCTTATTTAATAATAATATGTAATAATAATATTTCAAAATTCTAAAACGTTTAAATTGCAACAAAAATTAAAGATGTGTACACTGAACAATGTTTTTAAATACCTCAGCGTCAGTAGTACTATTTTTGAATTCAACACAATAAACAATAGCAACATAATGTTCAACAGCCTCTCTAGTTAAATGGTTGCTAAAGTAGGATTTTATCAATGTGTGCAAGGAGAGAGAAAATGATGCCAATTATGAAGTTATGTAAGATAGATAAGCTGAGTCTAAATTTGAAGTTATGAATACAGAGATTGGAGAAGCATCCTCTCCAGACTTTGATAATACAACTGTTTTAAGAAAAAAGTTGTGCCAGTGAAATTTTCTTCAAACCAGTGGAATATGAAGGGAATTAGGATGACTCATTGTAGACTGACTGGTCTCAGATGTGAAGGTGGAATCAAGAAACAATACATCAAAATATCAAGCAACGTTTCGCCTTAGTTATTTGACTCATAATTCATAAAAGTGATATATGTTACTTTTCCTACACCATACTACTATCTGCAGAATGTTTGTTTTTATATTTCGTCTCTCGGATATTGTAGAAGACAAAATGACATCCCTGTTCGAAATAAATGGCAGCAGCTGCAACTCCAATCTGAGGTGAAAGTCTCGGATTTTTTACTTTTCATTCCCCTGAACATCAATCTTAGCAACTGTAGATAAATAATATTTGCCAGTGTATTATTTTTTCTAGTTACAAAACATAAATTACTTTGATAATATTAAATCATCGGGTTAGCTTCTAGTGATATTAGGGGAAAGCATAAAAATTAAGTTGAAAGAATATTCTTATATTTAGGGAGACACATAAATTCCTAGCGCATTTTGTAATCGTGCCAGTGATTTTAGATGCCTATAAACCATTTCCAGTTAGGATGGGTATTTTTTGCATGATTTCTTTTTCGGCGAGTTAACGTGGTCAACAGTCAGTAATATTTATGATATAAATCAAGTAATGAAAGCAGAGGAAAAACCATTGCACTCACATATGAATGCGTTGCTATATAGATAATTTTGTCGTCATATCTATATATTCATAAATGTAAAATAATGTGCTGAAAAGCCCTCACCAATATTGATGTGTGAATCGAGTTAAATGATTTTTTAATCTACTCGTATATATATATATATATATATATATATATATATATATATATATTACCTGCCATAATTATTAGGCCGATCCAGATTTAAAAAGAATGATGTGTTTTATACTATTATTAATATCTATTGCCAAGTGGATAATTCTAAATGAAAATAGAATGAAACTTTGTTAATACTGCACTCATAATATGTACATCAAATACACTTAGAGCTCATGGTTGTAAAATTTTACCGTTAATGTTAAGAATTGGAGCGATTCATATACTTATGAATATATATATATCGTACAATAGAGGATTGTCCTCTAAATTACGCAATAATGAAAATAATCATTTTAACTAAAACATTTACCAAAGGTGAACAAACATATTTTGAAATAATGAAGAGTAAATATATTCAATAAAATCACTTCAACCAGGACCACTAAATGAATTCGGAATCTCCTGCAACTCTTCTGAAGAATAATAATAAAGGAGCTTGCAATCTCGGTTGTTAGGAGGACAGATATATATATATATATATATATATATATATATATATATATATATATATATGTGTGTGTGTGTGTGTGTGTGTGTGGTGGAGTGGTCGCAGAAATTGTTTGACAATTATGACTGGGTTCTCCTGCTTGTGTGGCATAATACAGAATCTTGTTGCAATTCATAAGTTCTTCCAGCGGCCACCCTCTTTAAGTCACGTGATGAAGGCCTCCAGGTTGAGTCTGAATGCCTATGGGAAGACAAATAGAGGTATAATGGCGCCATCCCTAATGATCACTGCAGACACCGTGATTTTGACTGGGGATATCTTCCAGCTTTTCCGAATGGTCTGCACTGTCCTCAGATTGACACCCAAATACTCTGAAATGTGCGTATTGGAGCATATAAAGCAGTACAGCACGCTGTTTCCAAATTTCTGTGGCAGTATATTACCCCATTGTGTTCTTTTTCTCACAGACGGTGCCCAACTGACACTACTATACTGGGTAGTCGAACAAATCAAAAACAATTTTAAATTAAAATGAGAGGAATTAAAATTAGCGGCAATTTAGCCATCGCACTTTGTATCTGTTAAAATTAGATGTCCGTGTTATTATTTTGCGTAATTTAAACAACAACGTACCCTGTCTGTGTATGTTAGTGCTTGTGTGTGTGCGTGCGTGTGAGGGCTTCGATTTATGTATGTGTGTATGTATATTCACTTATATATATATATATATATATATATATATATATATATATATAAATATATATATATATGTTCGTGTGTGTGTGTGTGTGTGTGTCCAGTTGCAAAAGAAGGGTGGTCTTCGTGCAGTTTATTGACGTCACTTCACCAATGGCATCCATTTACTCAATCATATAATTCACGTCTTTTGAATATCATTGAACGCTCCATCGAAAATCATGAATAAGATTTTATGATCAATAGCAGGAGGAGCCACCTCGTCGCCTAACGGAGTTTAGTAGGCTAAAGTAGCCAATATCTTACTTTAAATAGCTTTAACTAGTAGATGCAAGTATTGAATAGACAGTGGACACTGTATGAATTGTGAAAAATATGTCTAAATCGGTATGTATAGCATCATTTTAGAATAAGACTTTTCAACATAGCATTATTTGGGTTTCATCGTCGAGAAGATATTTGTAGTTTTGTAAGTATTTTTTTTTTTTAATCATATCGACCCAAGCAAGGCAATAACGCCACTGATGCGCAGGGGGCTACGTAAGGGTAAAAAGAATGGAAAAGAGAAAGGCGGAAACCACATCCTAAACAGGGAACAAGGGATGCGCCTCTTCACCTGTTCAGTAGACGTGGATGGAGTGTGAACCGGGCGATAGTTTAGTCTATCTACTCCAATTGAAAAAAAAAATAAAAGTGAAAAGATTGGAAAAGAGAAAACCGGAAACCGCATCCTAAACAGGAAACAAGGGATGAGCCTCTTCACCTGTTCAATAGATGTGGGTGGAGTGTTAACCGGGCAATAGTTTAGTCTATCTACTCCAATTGGAAAAAAAAATAAAAGAGTGAAAAGATTAGAAAAGAGAAAATCGGAAACCGCATCCTAAACAGGAAACAAGGGATGAGCCTCTTCACCTGTTCAATAGATGTGGGTGGAGTGTGAACCGGGCGATAGTTTAGTCTACAATCTTATTAGTTTTATTCTTCTAACATTACCATTGGGTAATACTTAACTTATTGGACTGTCATATAATTATTTTAGGGTAATGAGTTCTAGCGGATTTCTAGTTTACAGGGAATAACTTTTATTAAAAATATTGTAAGGTTGAAACGATTTCATTCGATTTTTTTACGGCTTATCTATCTATTCCGAGTTATTTAAAACCGAGGTATATTTTCGGTTGTAATATCAATTCATATTTTTAGATTAACAATTTTATTTGAGAATGAGATGGATTTTTTTTTCCGGGTAGTTATCCTACAATTTAACTCATAAAAGAGGAAAATAGATATTAATGCTTTTTCAAAGGAACCTTTACACGTGCATGAATGTAACGAAACCGACTGGAATTCGATCTCCAGCCTCTGATTTCTAATTATGAGTCACTTTATATTACACCACCCATACAGAGAAGAAAAGATAAAAATATACAACGCTTTTAACTCTGAAAAAGCTGTGAATGAACACGCCATGTCATGGAAATAATGCAGATGATGATGATGATAATAGTGAATATCGTATATACATAAAGAAAATGTATTATTTAACATTGGTCTTCGATACTTGAATTTCAATATCCTTCATTAGAATTTGTTTTCTATTTTTCCGACATGCAGCAGTTTTCATTTAAACTTATCCCATACCCTAAATCAGTAATCATTAACGTGGGTGGCATCAGCGCCTGGGTGTAGGGGTATATACACTCTCGTTTTATTATTCAGTGAATCTAACGAGAGCTATAATGTTGAAACTCTACTACGATGATGTATCTCTTTAAATCCTGATTGGAATCTTTAACTCAAAATATACACGTATTTAAAAAAAAAAAAATTTACCCATGCATTGACATTTTTGACGTGTTTAAAAATATGTAAAACCAAGTGAAAATATAATAGGCAACCGTTTATGTTTCATCTCACAAGCCTTTCAATAAATTTCGCAGTCTTACCAGCTTACGCTGCCCAAATGAAATGCCTCCACCACACTGCAGTATCGGCAAAATCTCCACTCAAAATATACAGGGTCGTAATGGCGAAAATTTGTCAGTCACATTACAAAACTGATTGTCAGAATCCTGATGAATAGAGCGAGAAGCAGAATCAGGCCAGAGATAGGGCAGGAACAGTGCGGGTTCGTCAAGGACACTGGAACAAGGAACGCCATATTCATGATTAGGATGCTCTTTGAAAGGGCATTACAAATGAAGAAAGACTTGTACCTATGCTTCATTGATTACGCGAAAGCATTCGACAAAATACGACACAAAGAATTGATGGAAATGCTAGGCAACCTCGACATTTTCGGCAAAGACATAAGAATAATCAAGAATCTCTACTGGCAGCAAACGGCCTGCATACGGACAGGTAACGACCTCAGTAGATACACAAAGATAGAAAAAGGCGTAAGACAAGGATGTGTCTTTTCACCGGATTTGTTCAACCTATACAGCGAGAATATTTTGAGGACCCTAGATGACACACCAGGATTTGTTATTGGAGGCCACAACCTGAACAACATAAGATATGCGGACGATACAGTACTGATTGCGGACACGGAAAGTAAACTGCAAGATCTCATACAGAAAGTAGCAGTGGAGAGTAACAAGAAAGGATTACAAATAAACTTTAAGAAAACTGAGTGCATGGTCATCAGCAAAAGATACAACCCAAAATGCCAAATACAGGTAGGGGATAACAGAATCAAACAAGTCCAAGAATTTAAGTACCTAGGAAGTGTTCTAACAGGAGATGGAAAGTGCGACACGGAGATCCGAAGGCGAATTGGCATGGCAAAGGACGCGTTCCAGAAGATGAGCAAAATACTAACACACAGGAAAATCTCAATAGAAACGAAGAAAAGAGTGCTAGACTGCTACGTGATGTCAGTTCTTCAATACGGCTGTGAATGCTGGACAATATAATCGAAAATGAGGACAAAACTGGAAGCGGCCGAAATGTGGTTCTACAGAAGGATGCTACGGATATCGTGGACTGAGCATACAAGCAACGACGAAGTGTTAGAAAGAATGGCAACAAAAAGGAAATTGATGCTTAGCATCAGGAAGAGACAACTAAAGTTCCTGGGACATGCAATGAGGAAGGAGAGCCTGGAGAACCTGATACTGACTGGACAGATACGAGGAAGGAGAGACAGAGGAAGGCAGCGGATAACATATTTGCAGGGTCTGATCAGGTGGATGACGGAACGGGGGTTGCCAGGAGCAACAGGAACAAACATACTAAGAGCCACAAGGGATAGGGAGACGTGGAGATCCATGATCGCCTACGTCCTGAAGGGACAGGGCACATAGAAGAAGAAGAACTTATCCGTGTTTGGTTATGGCTGCAAGGCAGTGAAGGTTTTAAAAATATGCCATCAGTTGTGAGTCATGCATGATACACGCTAGAACGACCATGTTTCTTTCGATCAAAAGCATAAAAATTTCCCGTGTAAGTTACCATTTCTTTTTCTGGTAGAATGGTTGCTCACCAAGGCCATTTATCGGCAGAAACTTAATATAGGGACATTTTTATGTGAACAGTATTTTCCTTTGAATCAAAATCATTTATTTAAAGATAATCCGTATGGTCTGAATAGGTGAATATTCTACTACTAATCTGGAATTCTTCAAACCTTTTTGGAAAGGGATTTATACTAAGTATGTACTTAATATTTACATTCTTTCATTTTTCCCGTTTCTACCCGTTATTTTTTTTTGTTATTGTTATTTGTTTGTCTGTGTCACGGGATATATATATACGTTTGTGTGTGTGTATTTAGGTAGTAAATTTTCTGTTAGACATGTCAGATTAAATTAATTGTAAACATTGTGTCTGCTTATTTTCAATAAAATCCGTTCATACTTACGGATAATCTTTCGCATATTGTAATTGAAATATGTAAGAAATGAGCTGTGATATTATTATTCATTTCTTAATGTTCCCAAGTACTTTTAATCTTTTTCCGAGATCATCTTCAGGGGTGTGAGTTGTGGCAACAAAAATAGCCGCAAAACTGTGTTAATCATTTCTTACATCTTTTAATTATAATACGCGAAAGATTATCTGTGAGTTTGAACGGATTTTATTGAAAATAAGCAAGCACAATGTTTGCAATTTATTTAGTCTGATATATATATATATATATATATATATATATATATATATATATATATAACTGATGCTGTGTATATATATATATATATATATATATATATATATATATATAGTACTATATATATATATATATATATATATATATATATATATATATATATATATACACCATCAGTTCATCTTTGGTGCTATAAAGAGCTTTGTTGTTTTCTCTTTCTCTTCTGCGCTTCACGCATAATAATCAATGAGACTGCAGCCTAGCGAGTAAGATAGCCAGGGGTATTGCGTGATGTAGTCGTAGAAATTTTCTCACGGGCATGACTGGAATCTTTTACGTCTCAAGGAATAGTGTAGAGCCCAGTTGCCAGAAAGAGAGGCTTTCTGTAACCCCTTTTTTGACCCAGGGTAGCAATAACTCCTCAAGTCACCTGATATAGTTCTTCGTGTCTAGTACTCGCCAATACATTTTGGAATTTTTTCATATCAGAACGACCAGGGTAAGTTTTCTGAGCTGCCGTACCTTCGTAATTACAATGAGACTCATCAAATTCTTTCCGAATGCTCTGCACTCTCCTCAGATTGACATCCAAACACTCTGAAATATTTGTGTTGTATCTATCTGGTGCGAATGCCAAGCAGTACATCCTGCCGTTTCTCAAGTTTCTGGAGCAATGATTTGCTTCATGATGGTAGTTTTCTCACAAACGTTGTCCAACTTACCCTACTCTACTGCTTAGTCGACAAAATCTAAAACAAACCACGATCTTGCGAAAAACTAAAAATGAGTGCTAATTTTAAAAAAAGGCGAGAATTTAACCTTTTTCACCCTGCATACATGTTTGTACATGTGTGCCTGAAAAGGTACTTAGGAAGAATTAAAATTGCCAACAAGTGTTTAGACCCCGGAAAAGTGTCATTATTCATTTTGCGTGAACTTTCAAAAAAGTTCTTAAGTTGCGAGAATTTTTTAGATAATATGGCTAAAGAATAAAATATACATTGAATGTGAACAAGATGCTATAATTATTGACGACTTAGTGTTTGTCTACCCAATCTTGACACTGGAAAACTACAGAGCAATATAAGCGGGATATATATTAACTAGCAGATATGTCAGCATTGCAAATTGCTTCTTGTTTGAAGAACAGCATGTACATCACTTTGAACCATAGAAAGCCATTTAATGACTACTCTTTGACTTTTCCATTCGTACTTACATGCATTAAAGGCTAATAGATTAGAAATTGCAATTACCAACCACAAAAAGCCTTTTATAGATATGCAGTGCTATTAGGTATTAATATTACTGTTGTATGGAATAGAATAAATATAAGGACCTTGAAAGTGAAAGTGAAAGTTAAAAATGTCGCACCTTAAAAGTACTGTAATAGTAATTAGAGTCCTGTACATAGACAGTTCCTACACTTATTGAAAAATGCTGATGTATATCAGTTCTCAGCTCACTAGCGGCTAAGATGCTCGGTAATAAAAGTTATGACTGAAGGATTTACTCTTTCTTCACAGGAGCAGGTCCTGGTTACAGACACCTCCATGATAAAATCTTACGTAATATTACGGACCCAAAATGAAATTTCTGAAATGAATACATAGAAAATATTGATCTCTTTATATAACGAACCTCAATAGTCACATTGCATGAGTAGAAAAACTGTCATGACAATATAGATCAATATCTCAATTGGATAATCTGTCATTATTAAGGGATAAAGACAAAAACAATACACTAGTTTAGATATTTTTCTGACACTGCGGTTCAGGAAGCAAATGTTACTATTCTCTGGGGTTTTTCTATCAATACGAATAAAAAAAATTCAATCAAATTTACAACTTGTTATTTTCAAAGTCAGGAAAGAAAAATGTTGAAAACTAATTGGCGTGAGGATACAAAGGTGACGAAACTTTTTTATAAGTAAGTATAAAGACCTGAAGACAGAAATAGAAAGTTGGAGCTTTAGTTATGATAAAGTAAGTACCTCTATAAAAAAAATTAACAAGATCTCTGGTGAACCATCATTCTACATAAAACCCCAAAATAATTTAGATTAGAATATATTGGAGAGTCAAAGGGAGATAACTCATGACTGCTAGAAGTGGCTTCGGACAAGGAATTAGAATGACATACCCAAATGATAGAAGACCGGAGCGTACAACGGCCGAAACGTTGTAAAAATGACAACAAAGATCAGGACAAAGTCGAAATAACGTTAATACTCTAAGTACTACCTCATTTCAGAAGTATAGACAAACACTGAAGAAGAGTCTATACTTAGAAAAAGTGTTTTCAGTTAAGTTTTTTTTTGTTGTTAATGGCCAAGTTTTCATTAATTAAGTGAGAAAAAAATCGAAGTGTTCGCTTACACTAGGTACTCGGATTTGATCTGACATATGAATCTAAACCTAATGCGGGTAAAAAATATAAATAACTTTCAGTATAGCCCGGCGTTGATCGGGTGTAATGAAAGCTTTAAAACTAATCCATGGTTCTGGAGCTCAGACTCTTTGGACGTTGGCACGAAAGACTAAAAAGCAATAGTTGTTTCCAGTTAAAGCGATACCGTAGATTGAAAGAAAAATGAATGGATGTAAGTCAAATTTTGATTTCCTGGTATCGATATCAAATAGGTTTTTTCGTCGTAAACTGAATTTTGAAGGTTAAATAAGTCCTCTGTGTAAATGGTATCATGGCTGAGACTAAGAACTACAATTATACGTACTTAGAGCCAAAACCGAAGCTAAAACTAAAATAAATGGGCTGAAAAAATACAGACATACAGGCAGATAAACAGACACACACACAAACATCTTGTCTTTTATATATATATATATATATATATATATATTATAAATTTCATGCACTATTGTAAGAACTGCAACCTTGAAGCTTCTGGATATCGTTTCTTATGTCTTTGTCTATGAGTGTATCAAATTTGATTAAAGTCGGACCACTCCTTCTATAACCCGATTTTTTCGATTATCGATTTTCGACACAAAACCTAGCTAAGAGCACTCGCAGACGCTTAGAGTACAACTGTGTAAATTTTCAAGAAAATAGGTTCAGCCGTTTCGGATTCTATAGGTAACGGACACACACACACACACACACACACACAGAGACACACACACACAGACAAAGTTCCATTTATGAATAAGTTTAGATTATGTATAAGAATAACAATAGATATTTCAGTTGTTAACTCTAACGTTAATACGGCCTCATCATTGTAATCATTGTACCTCCTCACTGTGTTTCTTTATCTGTCCATGTATCTTATAATTGTAATGATAATACCAGGAGTTTCCTTTAAAACCAAACATTTGTATTAATTGAGCGATTAACTAGAATTAATTCGGCTGAAATCTATTAAACAATTCTTCGGGCAAATACATTTATCAAGTCAAGTAGCTGTTATAATTCTTTTCAGTATTGATGGATGTTTCCTTTATATTCTTTTATTTGAAGAGTAGAATGCTGTACGTTTTAGCGCAGTGGATATCGCATCGGAATGAGAAATCGGAGGGCCGAGTTCAAATTTCATTTTAATTCGTTGCATTCACTTACGCGCAAATAATTTTATAATTTTACGAAAGTTATTAATCTGTTTCTTTACTCCAGCTGAAGGTTAAATAACAGGACAGATTAGTTCCATAGCCTTGGTTAGCTACCAGTCTACCGTAGAAAGAAATGGCAACCTACTGCGGGAAAACCTTCTGCCCAGTCAGCCATGTCTCTTTTGAGACATGATCGCCTAAGCGCTTAACTAAATGAATAGGCGCAATGTTAAGACTTTGATTATGTCATTATTTTTCTTTTTGATCTAATGATATTCATTTAGGTTTGTAGCTGTTGTTGATCATCTTCAAGTGATGTGGTTTCTGTTATTTGATCGAGTCATTTGTCTATAATAGTGTAGCGCGAGTCCGCAATGTTCAAAGAAATAAAGTCTTTGCCAAGACTTTCAGTACTCAGTCGCTTTTCAACCATTGATCCTAGAAAGCTGTTGCATGAAACTGACAGCTTAGATCTTTCTATACGAATTTGGCGTCAAGCATGACATCCATATGAAAATTTTAATCTGACAAGGCTGTTTAAGAGTATGAGTCTTGTTTCCATGATGTATTGTTTTTGTATTTATTCAGTCTTAGGGAAAATTACTCCCAGCTCTGTCTATTCTATTTTCAAATTCATTTTCTCCTATACTAAATATTATATAACGTATCTATAGATCAAGTAAATGGAAGTGTTTAGTATTTACTAAATCTACATCCTGAATATTTATGATCTATCTGGGGTCGTGGTGTAGTGGATATTGGCTCGGAGCAAGAAATCGGGAAGCCGAGTTCGAATTCCAGTCGAATTCCTTGCATTCACTTACGCACAAATACCCTTGGGAAAGATATTAATCCGTCTCTTCCTTCCAGTTATGGGTTAAATAATAGGACAGATTGGGTTCTGTAGCCTTGGTCGACAACCAATCTACCGCAGAAAGCAATGGCAACCGACTGTGGGATAATCTTCTGCCCAGTCAGTTATGTCTCTTTCAAGACATGACCGCCGAAGTGTGTATCACGTATGGCACTTAACTGACTGACTGGGGTAGATGACATCACTATTTTAATTTTCAATTCAAAACCATAGTTTCTCTTACGGATGTCTTATCATTTATCATTATTTCTCACAATATTTAGTTGAGGATTGTTATCCATTCTTACTTAATATCGCACAGATACATGTGCTGAAATTTGCCCTTTGATTCTGTTTAAAGTGCAAATCCTAAAAGCGAGTACACTTGCCAGAGCTATGATCAAAGGGAAGTAACTCTGAAACATCATACCAGTTCGTGGTTTGATAAAATCTTTTCGTTTGTTTCGGCGATAGAAACTGTTATAGTGTATGTTCTTGCAGGCGCGCTATCGATTTTCCTTTAATTGTTTCACTGCGATGTGTCGATTAAACGAGTTCTGGCGAGTGAAAAGCAATGTCCCTACACCTGTAGCATTAACGTTTCTTGAATCACTACTTTTGTTTCTGAATACAGATGAAAACATCTGGTCTCTTAAGATCGCCGTCTTAGATAGCATCATATTTTTACTGCTAATCTTTTATAATTTTGCGTCAGGACAATTTCGTCTGTGCGTCTGAACATCGCACGAGTAAAGCAAAATAGTCCGCAGAGTGGTTGCCAGACTTTTATATATACTGCTAATTAATAGAATTGACAACGTAAGTGGTAATATCCAATTTGCTTAATTTTTTAAAGAATTTTTTAAAGTATATTTTATTTGTGAAATCAATTTAGTTTAAATTGCTGTATATAAACAATATTTCTGTTCATGAAATTTTAATTTAAAATTAGTCTTGATTATTAGAAAGAATTTATATATGCTTTGTTAAAATTCAGTCGCAGTTTATAAAAACTGCAGCGTTCATATTACTCATTACTGTCGTCTGCTATTTCTCATAGTATAATTCAGTGGAATTGAACCGAAATAATATTGAAATTATCTAAACAATACAAAGTAATCTGTTTAATTAGCTTTTCTTTAAAATATATCAAATTATTTAATCGAAAAAAATATAAGTTTTACTGAATTAAGCCCGGTCAGATCAATACTGTTATATACAGGGGGTGAACTAAGTAAAGCAAAAGGTTGGGTCACTATGTCGATCCAGGATGTTTTTTCCTCCTGAATCCATCCTGCATATCCCGGAGGTTCTTGGCAAAGCTCATGCTTCATGCGACATTGTGAAGTGGCGCTACAGAATGACAAAGAACTGTACCAAATAATAGAATGCACATCATTTGAGTACAACAGCAGTAACAACCAAAATGAATAGCTAATAGAAACCAAAGAGCAAATAATAAGTTACTCAAGAGGTTAACAGTCCTCATTACTTCAAACAGACGGTTCGTGAGAAAAAAACTCATTAATGCTGGAAGGAACGATAAAAGATTGAAAAACTTTTAAAAACTTGTAAAACCTGCTTTAAAAAAATATATCTTGAAAAACTTAAAAAAAACTTGAAAATCCTGTTTTCTTGAGAATGTGTTTTAATAGAAAGACTATGTATTTCAATAGCCTTTTCAGTACTGGAAAAAACGATAAAAATTTTTTTTAAATTTCAAAACAAGAAAAACCTGTTTTTTAAAAAACAAAAAACTTGAATACTTGAAAAACTTGAAAAAAGGTTGAAAATTCTGTGTTCTTGAGAATGTGTTTTAATAGAAAGACTTTATATATTTCAGCCGATAATAGCACCGGAAAAAAACATAAAAGATTGAAAAAATTTTAAAAACTTGAAAAACCTATTTTTAAAAAACAAAAAAACTTGAAAACTTGAAAAACTTGAAAAAAACTTGAAAAACCTGTTTTCTTAAGAATGTGTTTTAATAAAATGACTTTATATATTTCAGCCGATAACAGTACTGGAAAGAATGATAAAAGATTGAAAAATTTTAAAAACTTGTAAAACCTGTTTTTAAAAAAACTGAAAAACTGAAAAACTTTGAAAAAATATTGAAAAGCCTATTTTCTTAAGGATAACAGTACTGGCTGATTTTTTTTATATTTTCCCTGCATTGTTCTTCTTGCTGAGTTCAAAGATTTGTTTTTCATAGATTTTTTTATTTTATTGGTGAATGTGTTCCCCGTTTCGGTGTTTTAAGATTTATTTTCATATTTTTCTTATATTTTGGCACGTGTTTCTTGTCTCTTGGTTTCGAGCAATATCTATATTTATATATATCTATATTTTCTTAACATGGTTGCATGTGTTTTTTAACTGTGTTTGACGCCTTTTCTGTATTTTTATGACAATATTGTATTTGTTCGTTGCCTTAACGTTTATCGCATTCTTCTATTTAGATTGAATTAATTAATTCTTGTCACAGACCTTTAAGCAATTTAAAAGAAAAATTTCCATGGACTCTTACATGTATTTTTTTTTCTTAATCATATCACCCCAAGCAAGGTGGTAACACCACTGATGTGCAGGGGGCTACATAAGAGTGAAGAGATTGGAAAAGAGAAAACCGGAAACCGCATCCTAGACAGGAAACAAGGGATGAGCCTCTTCACCTATTCAATAGATGTGGGTGGAGTGTGAACCGGGCGATAGTATAGTCTATCTACTCCAATTGAAAAAAAAAAAACAAAGTGAGAAGATTAGAAAAGAGAAAACCGGAAACCGCACCCTAGACAGGAAACAAGGGATGAGCCTCTTCACCTGTTCAATAGATGTGGGTGGAGTGTGAACTGGACGATAGTTTAGTCTATCTACTCCAATTGAAAAAAAAAAAACAAAGTGAAAAGATTAGAAAAGAGAAAAACGGAAACCGCATCCTAGACAGAAAACAAGGGATGAGCCTCTTCACGTGTTCAATAGATATGGGAGGAGTGTGAACCGGACGATAGTTTAGTCTATCTACTCCAATTCTTATGCAGTGCTGTTTTAGTGAGTATTTCTTTTCCTTCTTCTACGTTACCGTTGTGATCCTGTTTCAATCATTTAAAAAATCCTTACATTGTTGAATATTCTATTGTATTTAGGTTTCATCGTTGTTATTCAATGGATATCGGCTCTGAACGAGACATCAGGAAGCCGAGTTCGAATTCCAGTCGAATTCCTTGCATTCACTTACTCACAAATATCTTGGGAAAGGTATTAATGCGTCTTTTCTCTCCAATTATGGGTTAAATAATCGGACAAATTGGGTTCTATAGCCTTGGTTGGCAACCAGTCTACCGCAGAAAGCAATGGCAAACTACTGCGGGATAATCTTATGTCCAGCCAGTCATGTCTGTTTCGAGACATGATCGCCCAAGCGTGTATCACGTATGGCACTTAACTGACTGATATTTTGTGAATGGAAAGAATTCCACTTGCATTCCTCGCATTCACTTACGCGCATATACCCTTCGGAAAGGTATTAATCTGTCTCTTCCTTCCAGTTATTGGTTAAATAGCAGGACGGATTGGGTTCTATAGCCTTGGCTGGCAACCAGTCTACAGCAGAATGCAATGGCAAACTACTGCGGGATAATCATCTGCCCAGTCAGTCATGTCACTTTCGAGACATGATCGCCCAAGGGTGTATCACGTATGTCACTTAACTGACTGACTTACTGACTGACATTTTGTTAAAAACATTTTCATTGCATTGATTATGTAATTTCATCCCAGAATTTCAATTTATTAAAAATAAAATCCCCATTGTATTTTGTGCGTAATCTTTTAATTCTATTTTTACCATTTAAACACAGTCCATTTTGACCATGTTTTTATTAATCGCAGGGAAATTAAAATACAGAATGATGACCGTGAAGAGGAACAGTTTACAGGTTTGATGATTTGTTTTTCAAATAACATATCTAGCATTCTTTTTAATCTACTTTTCTACTTATCATTCAATGATTTTCTTTCTAAACATTTCTCTAACGCGTATCACTTCCTATCGACTTAAGTTGACCTAAATGTTCTACGAGAGCCACATCTGCTACAACATCTGCCAAAGATAACACTGCGATTATCACCAGTACAAGTTTACCGTTGCTCAGACGACGGTTGCTGAAACTTTCACATCTAGACCCAAAATAGATTTAACAATAAAAAAAAAACGGTATTTGGTAATTTCGACATTCGTCTTAATAATAACCTGTAACACAACCCCTGGCAAAAATTATACCATTATCACACTTAGAGGATTTTCATTTTAGTAGTGAATAAGTTAATAATAGATAAGGTGCTAAACGTTTTTTTTATCTAACAGCTAATGGCCTCGTGAAATATAAATTTAAAAAATAAATTCATGTATGTAAATCCGTAATATGGTATTGTTTACAAACTATGATATTATAGACTAAGAAAACGTTGAAAATAGAAGATATAGAATTAATATGCATTAGTAAAAGATATATCAGCAGAAATCAAAATACCGGTCTGCAGTGATAAAGATTACTTTTATCTACCAATAAATAGTTGGGTATACCTTAAGGACAAGGAAGAGGTATCCAACACAAGAACTTAATCGAAACAATGGAAAGAGTGTAAAACAGATTCAAAGGAGTTTGGTGAACGTATCGTAATTCTCATTCAGTAGAGTCTGGCGAAAATATGGTAAAACCCATTCAGAAGTGTGTGGCGAAAGTATCGTAGTTCTCGTTCAGTGAAATCTGGTGAAATGATTGTAAATCTCATTCAGTGCGATGTGGCAAAAGGATGGTAAATTTCATTCAGTGAAGTCTGGCGAAAGGGTCGTAAATCTCATTCAGTGGGGTGTGGCGAAAGGATCGTAATTCTTGTTCAGTGAAGTTTGATGAAATGATTGTAAATCTCAATCAGTGGAGCGTTACAAAAGGGACGTGACTCGCATTTATTCAGTTGTGGCGAAAATGTCGTAAATCTCATTCAGAGGAATGTGGTGAACCTGTTGTAATTCTTGTTCAGTTGAGTCTGACAAAAGGATCGTAAATCTCATTCAGTGGGGCGTGGCGAGAAGATCGTAGATCGCATTTAGTGGGGCGTGGCGAACGGATCGTAAATTTCAATCAGTGGGTTTTCGCGAAAAGCGTTCTTTATTCGCAGTCGGCTCTGTCTTAAATTTGGCGCAAAAATAAAATAAATTGGACAGTTACAATAGGTAAATATTGGTAGTCTATGCAAGATGTTAAAGCGTCAGGATGTAAAAGTGAAAGCAATATTCCTTGAAAACAGAAAACATACATCGAACGAAATGAAAAACAAATGGGTCGAAATTGTTGTCTGCATTTAGGGAGCTGGTTAATATTTCTTTGATTCGGCCTTGGGTCATACTTAACCGAACTCCCTACCACTTACAAGCTTTATGCAGATTTATTATCAGCAGAATTATCAAAATCAGAATTATCAGAAGGTTTTCATTTTTATCAGAAGGTTGGTTGTCAGCAGGTTGGAATGTGTGGACTAGTGTAAGAATAAAATAAACATTTTTCATGTTAAAATAGAAAATTATTAAAAGGAAAGAATAACATGAGTTTAGAACATAATGTACAATTAGAAACACTATTAAGAATTTATGGGTAAAGTCTGTGTTCAATGATAAAGTTCAGTTAACTGTATCAAGATTTGTAGAAAATGTCCATAGTAGTAATTGTTGAAAGAGTAAGTACGTATGTATGTATATCGGTATTTAGTAAGAATGTTTTTGGATAGAGAAGAAGAAGTAAAAGGAATCAGCAGAAAGAAAGAAAATGAGGACAAATATCCGGGTCAGCTTGAAGCTTCTCACGTTACATTTTAGCTTGTCGTTTTTGCTGCTTCCATCCCTGACTGACTCACTGACGCTGATCAGAGCCCTTTTATTGTCATTAGATTTTTCACACTGACTCGCGAAGTCCTCACGTTTTGCAAGTCGCTCCCATTGGTCAAAAATACATTTAATACGTACTTGCGAAATCTGGTTTCGACTTTTTCTTTAAGCACATGGTTACTCCTTTTTGTATTTAAAAAATCAGAATTTCACACGTCATTGTAAATTCTTGTAAAAGTGAAGAAGAAGGTTGATTTTAATTTTTAATTTCTTATCTCACCAAATAGAAATGTTAAAAATTGGTTCAATGTAATGTGGTTTATATACTGAACAAGTGAGTAAATCGTGGCGTGTGGATGATACTGATTTTCTCTGATCAATCAAGAATCTACATTGGCGAAAAAGATGACGCCAGAAATTGTGTCAGATTCCGTTGAAATGGAACATTTAAAGATATTTACGTGATAAACTTCGGCGTAATGTAATCGTTAACAAGCTTATCTCACGAGATCAATTAAGATTGATTAGTAATTTCTATCCTCACTGCGTAATCCATACATCGGCCTTGTACCATATCTAAGCCATAAATCGCTACAAATGACCGCTTAAAGAAAGACAGTACGTTTTCCACGTCATTCGAGACATGAGTTTCATCTGTGGTGTACAGAATACCCGGATTAAAAAGGAGAATTTAATGCGGGGTATCTTGTCCACAAAATACAATACAAATTTCAAGAAAAGACAACACAATAAGAAATGTTTCTAAAAAATTAGAAAATAGTATATTTAACGATATTTTTAATATTTTGTTTGATAGAAAAAAATGTTTTTAGATTTAAGCTAATGTGGTTTGAACACTAAGATATATATGTTTCGCTGTCTGTAATTTAACAGAGTGGTAAAGTAATGTCTGTTTCTTTTGTCTTTTTGTGTCCGCCGCTAAGTAGGTGGGAAAAGAAAGGGGCGATCAATTTATGGCGAAAAAGAGAGTGTGAGTGAGAAATAACCAATGAGAGGTAAAAGGGCCAAATAGTAGTAGGTAGCAGAATGCGACTGTGTAAAAGGGTTAATCAGTCTACATAACTAATAAAGTCTGTGTTCCTTTACCTTTTCTGGCCAGCGGAAGATGTAAAGATTTTTATGAGGCAGTTGAAGAAGTCTTGTGGTTGAGGTTGTTGTTTTCCTTTCATTATTCTTCTATTTTGTATTGGTTAAGTATGCGATGGACCTGTCTATCGGTTCTTTTGACTCTCTGATCTCTGCGTCTTTCTAACTGACGTGACCGGTCACGGAACGTGGTTAGGTGGTGTATTATCGTCATGTGACTAGCTGCACCAGCATACCCATTTTATAAGTGTTAATAAAAATGAACTGGCGTGATAATTCAATTTTTTATCCAATCAGAATCCAGTATGTTCGTCTTCACACTGACTTGTGAAATTTGCCTTGGTCTGGGTTTTTCGAAAAAGTTTGTTGGGGGATATAGGATTTGTATCCTATACATCTTATTTAAAACATGGCTACTCAAAGTGGGGTAGGAGTCCAGGTACCAATACGTGATCCATAGTATGACAGTACGCGAAGAGTTTCTACGAAACAAAAAAAAACAGTAGCAACATTTCACACTAAGGAAACATACACTAACGGCCATGATTGTTAGGTCACCCCAGTCTTTTAAAAAATGATGTATTTCATACTATTTATTTTGTATTTATTGCGAAGTGAATAATTGTAAATGAAAACAGAATGGTTCTTTTGTTAATACTGCACAATAACATGTGCATCAAATAAACTTATAAATATTTAATAATTACCTATATTGCAGTTTCATCAATGAATGAATGAAGAAACTTTAGGGTGACTCGGACGAGTTCATCTTTGCTTAATTACCTTGTAAAATTTTGAAAAGTAATAATGACCAAATAACAATTCTATTTTCATTTATGAAATACATAATTTTTGTTAGGGTTGCCTAATAATCATGGCCGGTAGTGTATATCTGACTCGTTTATGTTTTAACATTTTCATTTTAGTTTTATATTTGTTATGGTTATACCTTTCAATTATCCATGTTTAAAGTAATTGCTTTACAACTTTTGAATAATAAATAGCTTCAGAGAAATAAAATACGCATGGCAACACCATGGGTAAATGCCAAGGAAATATTTCTATAAAATCAATATTAAAATAAAATAAAAAGATGCAACTTTTATTATATTCATTGTATATTTCTTGGTATATAGGAATTATTCTTTGAATATTCAAATAATATTTTCTCAGATCAATATTATATAATTACATGGCACAAATGTGGTCCCTGGCTCACTGCGAAATCTTATGTGAAGAATGACTGGATATGAATGAATAAGACATCATGTTCTTTTGTTTCGTGCAGATATTATCAAAATGATCCTAGAATAGGACATATCTCAAAACAAATTTTCTGGTGGCGCAAAACCGTTTTAAAAAGCTTTGCTCATCCGTTCTTTCCACTGTTAAAATAGAACTGCCGTTCTGCGAAATCAGATAGTGTGAGAAGCGTAGGTTTGAAGGACCAGAGGAGATGGTGATAATTACCTCAGTGCACATACATGTAGGGTGGGATGGATAAATTGTTGTCACTTTATATTCTTAGCTTATGACCGTTATTTGTTTTCGATTTTGTCGACTGCACAGTATAACAGGGTCATTGAATTATGATACGAAATTTCAAAAAAACATTCTGTACTGTTTGATATTTGCGTTGGAATCACCAATACGAATATTTCAAATTGTTTGGGTGTCAATATGAGGACAGTGCAGAGTATTTGGAAAGAGTTAGACGATGTATGAAGTCAACATCACATGCAACTATTCATTTTCCTACAGTGCCTCAGACTCAACAGAGAGGCCTACATCGAATGACTTTATGAATCAATGCTGCCCTGGTTCAAGAGCTTGGCTGTTTCAAAACCCTATGTTTGCCAACAAGACTCTGCACCGTGCCACACAAGCAGGATAACCCTATCATGGCTGTCAAACAATTGTTCTAGCTCTTTCCGAAACCTCTGCAAAGTCCTTAGAGTGACAGCTAAAATTTTTGAAATAGTCGTATTTGAGATTTTGGTGCAAATGCTATGTAGTACAGTATGCCGTTTCCAAATTTTTCACATAGACAGTGTCCAACTGACCCTACTATACTGTGCATGTGACAAAAAAAAAACAATGCGAGTGCGCAAAATCTTCTTCTATGTTCCTTATCCTTTTAGGAATAGGCGAACATGACCTTCCACTCTTCGTCCTCTGTCAGAACACTTCCCAGATATTTAAATTTTTGTACCTGCTTGATTTTAGTATACCCCACCTGTATTTGGCATTTTGGGCTGCTCTTTTTGCTGGTGACCATGCATTCGGTTTTTGTTGCAGTTTATTTGGATTTCTTTTTTGTCACTCTCTTCAGCTACCTTCTGTAGGAGGTCTTGTAGTTGCCTTTCCGTGTCCGCAATCAGCACTGTATCATCTGCGGAACTTATGTTGTTCAAATTGTGGTCTCCGATTACAAATCCTGGCATAACATCGAGCAAAAACCTTAATTGGCGAGAATTTAACCATCGCACCCAGTTAATTTTTTACATGTTCAGTTTTCTTTTTTGTTGGTAAGTTTCGACACAGTAAAAAGAGAACTAAATCTCCCTACTATATAACACATTGTTGGGGAAGTAAGATTTGTCTCACGAAATGAACTATTCAACCATAATTTTAACTCAATTCAGTCGTCACTTTTCACACTGATAAACCATACACTATTCGCACGGATATACATACATACGCTTGCGCGCGCATGCGCAAAACTATGACTGAAGCGGCTAGGTGCGGGGATGCCTTACCACAGGAAGAATGTCGGAATTAATAAAATTCTGAGAATCTATTTACTTCCGTACAAAGCAGAATTGAAACTTTTGCTTGCGTTGGTTTTCAATAACTCGATGGAAGTGTTCTTAATCATTTCACCGGGGTTTTCAGGAAGCGGCTACATCACACTAAACGAGGAGGATGCCGATTAAGTAATATCAGTCTCTCAGCTATGCTTTTCGATTACGACGTCTGGCTTGTGGCAAAAACAATTCTCGGCAGATTCCAGTTCATAATTCCTACATATTATTATTATTATTATTATTATTATTTTTGTTGTTGATGTGTACTTATTGACATCATCTGGGAAATTTTATTGTGGTGACATGGAGTCAACCAGACTAATCACTACTCAAGAACATTTTAGAGAATCCACGAAGAATCAATGATGGGAGTTTTTTTTATAAACTTGGTCTCAATTCCATTCCGCCAAATAGCCTTTCCAGTTTTTAATGATTCTCGATTCATTCACACCTTTATATTCAACTAGCAGTATAGCCCGGCGTTGCTCGGGTGTAATGAAAGCTTTAAAACTAGTCCATGGTCCTGGAGCTTAGACTCTTTGGACGTTGGCACAAAAGACTAAAGAGCAATAGTTGTTTCCAATTAAAGCGAAACCGTAGACTGAACGAAAAATGAATGGATGTAAGTCAAAGTTTGATTATCTGGTATCGATATCAAAGAAGAGTTTTTCGTCGTAAACTGAATTTTGAAGGCTAAATAAATCTTCTGAGTAAATGGTATCATGACTGAGACTAAGAACTACAATTTTACCTACTTAGAGCCAAACCCGTAGCAAAAACTAAAATAAAAGGGCTGAAAAAAATACAGACATGCAGGCAGATAAACAGACACACACACAAACATCTTGCCTTTTATATATATCTATTATCGTTTTTCTCCACTATTGTAAGAACTGCAACTTTGCAACTTTTGAATATCGTTTCTTATGTCATTGTCTATGAGTGTATCAAATTTTATTAAAATCGGACCACTCCTTTTATAACCCGATTTTCGATTATCGATTTTCGATATTTATCGCATGTACCTCGACACAAACCTAGCTAAGTACACTCGCAGACGCTTATAGTACAACTGTGTAAATTTTCAAGAAAATCGGTTCAGCCGTTTCTGCGTCTATAGCTAACGGACACGGACACACACACATACACACACACAAAGTTCCATTCATAAATAAATTTAGATATTTTGATTAACAAACAATACCTAATATGCATGTTAGTGATTTTATAATGTTTTTACTCCTCCTGTTTCCTCTTCTTCATTATTATTATTATTATTATTATTATTATTATTATTATTATTATTATTATTATGTCATTGTTTATTATAAATTGATTTCTGCTATGGTCGCACTACCTAACAAGTCTGCAGGAAAGCCTAATACAGGTAGTAGTGTGTTGTTATGACTCCATTTCATGTTTTTTTCATATCACCCTAACATCCCGAGCGTTACATAGACAAAGTTCTTCTTAGTGTGTGGGCTGTACATAACAAGACAATTTTGTGTATATCTCTTAACCTGGGGTTTCCATGGATTCTTTCAATGTGTTTTATTTTCCATTTTCTATCATTCCAAGTGCACTCACTATCATTGGCACAACTCTTTTTTTCAATGTCCATATTTTTTTTCTATTTCAATTTCCAGGTCTTTATATTTTGACAGTTTTTTGAATTCCTTGGTTTCAATGTTACAATCCGCTGGAGAAGCCATATCAATTAATAAGCAAGTTTTGTAATTTTTAACAATAATGTCCGGCTTATTTACTTCAGTTTTTTTGTCTGCATAAATGGTGTAATCCTATAGAATGGTGACATCTTCTATTTCTGTAACCGGTGCTCGGTGATGTTCATACCAGTGTTTGTTTACATATTTTCCATAGTTTGCACATTGTCCAGTGTAAATATTTACCTAATCTCTCGTGACGATTTTTATATTCATTTGGGGCAAGTACAAAACATCCTGAGATTAGACGGTCTATTGTTTCTTGGTAGTTATCACAGAACTGCATTTTGGATCCATATTATTATGTATAATATTTGCCTGAAAGTTTCTAGTGAAAAGACTTTGGTCTTGCGCTGCAAGAATATAGCCTTCAGTCTCAGACTTTAATCCAGATACACGTCACAAATCTATGAGTATTAATTTTATCAACATTGGATTTATTGGCACGTTCTGGATATTGGCCATGCAGAGGTTTGTCTTGCCGGTGTTGTGTCATCTGTTCAAGATCTTTATCTTTGGCTTTCATTTTCATATTTTTTTGCCGCAATAGTTGGTTCTTGTCTTCAGTTTTGCTTTTCTACAGAATCTACTAAATGTAAATCTTGTTTGTATTTACTGACTTCTTTTATTATTGAATATTTTTCTTTCTTTCTCACGTTGCTTTTCTTATTCTATCATCCAGTCCTTTGTGGTTTCTATGTATGTTAGTAAGCCAATAGTTGTTCTCTTGTATGACAATTCTGGTTGAATAAGACCTCTTCCACCTTCTTTACAGGGTACGTATAGATGGTTTACATCAGCCTTTGGACGATGCATCTTATGCTTAGAAAGAAGCTTTCTTGTTTTAGAATCCATTCGCCTGATGTCGTTTAGAGTCCAGTTTAAGATGTTGAAACTATATTGGACAACTGTGATTGCAAGGCTATTAATGGCCATAATTCTGTTCTGAGAATTCAATTTTTCTTTTTAATTTCAGTCGTAGCCTTCTATGGTACTCTTTACGAACTATTTCTTTCATTTTTTATGGTGAATTTTTTCACTCTCATTTACACCTAGGTATTTATTAGCTTCTTCTGGTTTTAATTCTTTTATTATTACAGCAGGGTCTAAGCTAATTGAGGTTGTTTCTTGTAGTGATTCACGGAAACTGTAGCTTTAGCACATTCATTCAAATTGAATTTCATTCCAATGTCTTCGCTGAAGTATTTTACAGTTTGCAGAAGACGTTCCAGCTCATTTATTATTATTATTATTATTATTATTATTATTATTATTATTATTATTATTATCTTCCTTTGATTTCTGTTGTATATACATTTCTTGCCGGTCTCAAGCTGAAACCTAAAGTCAGAAATGGCTTCAAGACATTTTCCACTGAGCATTTTTGTAAAACGTATGAGAAAACTAAGATCACACACATTTTACATAGATGAGGCTCTTTGTAATATGTCAGCTGTACATTTTAGTATAATCTGTTTTAAACATGGGCACCCAGGTATCTCTTTACTATAGGAACCTTTTCCATTCAAAATTATTATTATTATTATATCATTTTTCATCATATTTCGATTTCTGCTTTGGTCTCACTACCAACCAAGTCTGCGGCGAGACAAAAGGCAGGTCGTGGCGTGTTGTTATGGCCTCATTTCATGTTTTTTCCCTCTTCCCTATCATCCCTAGCGTTACATGGATAAAGTTTTCCTTAGTGTGTGGGCTGTACTTAATAAGACAATTTTTTGTATATATCTTAAGCTGGGGTTTCCAGGGATTCTTTCAATGTGTTGTTTTGTTCCATTTGTTATCATTCCAAGTGCACCTACTATCACTGTCACAACTCTTGTTTTCAATTTCCAATTTATTTTCAGTTTATTTTCAATTTATTTTCAATTTATTTTCATTTTTCAATTTTCAATTTCAATTTATTATTATTATTATTATTATTAAGGGTTGTTGTAGCAGCAGTAGTAGCAGTAGTAGCAGTTGCCAAATAAGTGGTTCAGAAAGCAGTAATAGTCAACATGACCAACGTGCTAAACACTAACCCATGACTCTTCATCTTATTATTATTATTTTTTTATTCAAGTAATTATAATTATTATGAAATTAGATATGTATGTAGGAAGTTAGATAATTGCTGACATTATTACGATTGAAGTCAGCCAAAGTTTATCTCGCTCTTTTCCCCCACTCTGTGTGTTTGTGCGCATGCGTGGATTAAATTTGGATTAAAAACACATGCAAACTGCAATTTAATTAAATAATTTTGGATGTGGAGGAGCAGGAAAATGAACATAATTATTCTTGCATTTATGAAGTGATCAATATTGCCAAAGATATGAATATGTGTGTGTGTGTATGTGTGTGTGTGTGCGCGCGCACACGCGCGCTGACGCATGTGTGAAACACGCATGTGCGGATACTGAAATGCTTATCGGCGACATCACAGATTTGAGTTCGATATCCGGTTGATTTGTGATGATGCCCCTTGAAGAATGCATAAAACCAACTTCCTCCAGGAGAACAGACTGATATATTATTCCTTATTGAAGCGACCGATTTACAAGAAAGGAAACCCTGAATATTAATTTAAAAAAATGATATATTGAAAATATTTCTTATCTAATAAAATTACCGCTGGTTCAAAGATTACATTTATCCACAGATTTGTATGACTTTCTCAGAAGAGAAGGGAATATACAAAGAAAACAAAAGATCTGATGGAAAATCTTTCTGAATGGATTTTGTATTCATGTAACGTCACCTACGAGAATGGATTTAAGATGCATAGGCTGTCTATGAAAGAATCATGCTAGAACTGTGTAATTACTGCTGTAGCATAAGGATACATGGCCCAGTGGATATAGACGTTGGTTAGTTCCTGACTTGACTCTCGAGATGTGAGTTCAATACCAGGCTACATCAGTGGTGAACGAGTAACTTGCAGGGTTAGAGGGAGATAACTCATGACTTCGCAAGGAATGAGGATGATATACCCCAGTGTTTGTAATAAAGGTTTCGATTCGAAATTCCTAGCACATGAAGAAATCCGGAGCGTACATCGGCCGAAACGTCGTACAAATGGCAACAACGATGAGAACAATAGTTCGAAGAATGTAAATACTGTAAATACTGTAAATACCGTAAATACAATGCGTATTACATACAAAAAAATGAGGTTATCAAACAGCTTTTCGTAATGTGTGAGCTGTACTTATGAGTACAATTCTTAGTACTTCTTTAAGGAATGAGCTAACAGGAATTCCTTCAATGATTCTATCGGAATATATGCAGATGAGACCTCAGTGGCTTACTTAGGAGAAGGTGAGGAATGGCGGTTCCACTGCATAGATTGTCTCTTTGTCTCTGGTTCAAAATGACGGATCCACAATTCATTAGAAGTTGTTCAAGCAAACTAAATGGATCTGATTAAAAAAAAGTCAGATTTTCCTGTGATATGATATCCTATTTAATAGGATCGGTTTTGGGGATTTATTTATTTGCTCATCCTTTTGGATTTAAAATTATTTATATATATATATATATACTTAAATGTATATTTCAAAATATTATTTTTAAATAATTTTTTAAGGTATTCCATATTTATGGGTTAAAGAGAAAAATACCATAGAAGGTATGTCAATAGCAAAGTAGACAACCTTGTCAACACCTAGGGCTGTGTGATGACTTCAGTGTGTGTGTGTGTGTGTGTGTGTGTGTGTGTGTGTGCGCGCGCGCGCGCGCGTGTGTGTGTGTGTGTGTGTGTGTGTGTGTGTGTGTGTTACATTTGTGAATGCACCTGGAGTTGATATTTCCAGTGTCTGTAACTTGTTGGTATGAATTTTCTTTTTGGAAATATATATTGGCTTTCAAGATCGCATTCTATATCCAGACAATTATTTCAGATAGAAAACCAATTACAATAAAATCCAATCCTATGTAGCTCTCAAGCAATATGTCGCCTCTCTTCAATGTGACATGTTTATTTAATAGTCCCTGTAAAATCAAATTGATTGACAGGTACAAATAAGATAACTTTAAACACCAATTATACTCACATCCATTTTTGTAATATGCAACAAACTTTGTCATATTTATTACCGGACACTGAAATATAGCAATTATCGATTCAATAAATATAAAACACTTATCGTCACTTTTGCCAGCTATAAAATAAATTTTACGTCCGATTTAATGCGCATGTGCGTATCTGGCTTTATATATGAAATAAAAAAAATGCTAAAACAATAGAAAGATCATCAGAGACAAAACATTTTATTACACCGTAAATGTTTGCTACATGGGTTCCTTAGTTTTTATGCAAGAAATTTGTATGGCCAGAATTAGCAATCAACATTATTTTGTCTGCTGCATTGTCTTTGCCTTGTTCTCAAGATAACTGGTTAGCACTAAACCTATAGGTCAATAGTTTGGATAAGTTTTGTTGTCTAATAAAATTATAATCATGTTTCTTTGTTTATTGATTCATTTTCTAAGTATTACAAACTCTTTGCATGTTATTTAAAGCCACAAACCAATTTAAATTTCATGAAATATATTTTTGAATATAATAATGTCTTAGTGTTAAAAGGATTACTAATTAACGGCTAGATGAGGTTATAACAGATGGATTCATGCCTTTCCCAAATGTATTTGCGTGTAAGGGAATATAACGAAGCAAGCAGGAGTTAAAACTCTGCTCAATAATTCCGAGATATTATCCATTACAACATCAGTACATCCATGCTTACAACACATTGTATTCCCGAGCAGTCAACCATCCAGCTTCCTGATAAGGTTCGAGGTTGTTTACCTTCTGTGATTATTCATGGACCGGTATTTAGACACTATGTGGATGAAAGCCAAATCGTAATCGTCAATGATAGTGTAGTTAGTTTCTTAGAGATAATTTTCTTTCCTTGAAATCATATTCTCCAGCTTCCATTAATACTCCGGATATTGGATTGTACTTTTTGTCTTCACACACTTAATTGTTAGCCCTTCTCGCTTTTCTTTGCTACTTTCAGGGTCTCTTAACTCTAAATCTTAAATAATCAAACAAGAACATACACCATTGTTTCCCACCCATTTCTTATTTTGTTTATTTTCCTATCTGTAAGCAAGCGGTACTCACCCAGCGTTAGTTCTGAATTATTCTTACATATTCCCCAAATAAACATTTTTGATTATTTCTAACAGTTCTTTATAACGTAAATTATGAAACGCGATTTCATAATCTAATTAACATATATATATATATATATATATTTCTGCATTTGTATTACTCATTCTGAAATAATTCTGAGCATATAAAATTATTTGTTCCTGTGTCTTTAATAAAACAATATTGATAGATTGAAAATAGACGGTAATCAATGAAAATTAAAATAGAATTCTGCTACGCAGTTTTTATATCAGAATTCAAATGATATAAACCATTAATTAAGACTGACATTTTAAAGGTATAATTACTGCCGGATTTTTTTTTTAGGAATCTGTTACAGATACCTGATTTTTCTTTTAAAATATTTTGGTGACTATAATGGGTTAATGAAATGATTCAACAAAAAAACCCAGATATTATTTATCGAGTTATCATCACCCAAAGCACAACAAGGACAGGTAAATAATCAGCAGCTGCCGTCGCTCGTTCTCTACAAGAAAACGTCTTTATCAGATTGTCCCATAGCTACAGTAACAGTATAGTTTGAT
Source organism: Ascarosepion bandense (assembly GCA_037127315.1). NCBI lineage: Eukaryota > Metazoa > Mollusca > Cephalopoda > Sepiida > Sepiidae > Ascarosepion > Ascarosepion bandense. Next base: position 310,428 of record JBBBDQ010000292.1, read on the forward strand.
ACCATCATAATCGGTTATCGCATCTGTTTCTGACAGTTAATTTTGAGAACCAACCAAAGAAACTTTTTTCTCTTTTCTTTTACTTTTTACATTTATTCCAGTTTGTTTCCTATTTACCTGCATTGTTGTCTTTAAATTTACATGTAGTTGGCTTTTTGGGAAAAGACAATTCACAACACAATCTACCTAAATATAGCTAGATATGGTGTGATGTTTTTATAGGTGCAAGACAAAAGCTCAGTAGAGTTCAACAGTTCAGCAGTGTTCAAGCAATATCTCAAATGGTTGGTATCAATGTATCTCTTTTGGAGTACCTGAATGCACAAAAGTTACGAATTTCTAGTTACTATTATCGCTCAAATGAACGCTGATTTAGTCGTCTTATTACATTTGGTAAAGATCTCTTAATAGTTTTATACAGAATTTATAATTGTTCGAAATTTATCTTTAGGTGAGACGAGTTCAAAGGCTATGCTCACCTTCTACGTGCACATTCATAAAAAATTGAGAAAGACATGATTCCACCAATTTTCTATCTTTGCATAAAGATGACAACCAGTCTAAGAAAAAGAAAAATTTTGATTTTCATCCTGTAAAAAGGCAAGGGAGAATTCAGCTACAATAAGACATTGCAATAATAAAAGAGAATATATGATAGTATATATCCTGAAAAATACATAGGCTCTATTATTATATATATATATATATATATATATATATATATATATATAAACCAGCATGAATCTAAATTTTCCTCGATTTTTAGAATAATGCTGCCACATATAGACCAGTGTTCCTGTTATTCAGCTTGAGCTTCTTGATTAAATGCAAATAAGAAACACCAAAATTATTAGTACTGATCTGGCGTCTCGGCTGCCATCGCATTCCCATCGCTGTGAGGTTGCCTCACTGCACACTTTACAAACACACACACAGACACACACACACACACATATTTATTTGCATAATAGTAATTAAGCATATGGATATACATGCAAGAACTCGGATATTATATATATTATTCTGGTGTTAATAACAGTGCTCGATGTAATATAATGGAACTATAAAGTATGTATTAACATATATATATTTTTTCCTATTACTTAAATTTATATGTCTTTTCTGTTATTAAGATGGAGTAGATAGACTAAACTATCGCCCGGTTTACACTCCACCCACGTCAATTGAACAGGTGAAGAGACTCATTCCTTGTTCCCTGTTTAGGATGTGGTTTCCGGCTTTTTCTTTTCCAATCTTTTCAATCTTACGTAGCCCCCTGCGCACCAGAGGAGTTACCGCCTTGCTTGGGGTGATATGATTAAAAAAAAAGTAGAATTTTATATATATATATATATATATATATATATATATATGCAATATATTTCAAATTTATAATTGTAAAGATTTATACGATTTGAAATAAAATTAAATATATATAACCCATTTTAAATTGAAAATAACTCATTTTAGATTGTATATATATATATATATATATTGAAAGAATTATAAATAAATGTGTGTGTGTGTGTGTGTGTGTGTGTGTGTGTGTGTGTGTGTGTGTTTGCGCGTGCGTAAATTTCTAATTTAATTCATTATAATCCTGTTTTGCGGGATTCCGATTTTTTTTTCAGTTAAAGAGAATTTACTTTTTTTTTAAGAAAACATAAAATTAAAAGTTAAAAAAAATAACTAAAACACAAGTCAGACGACATTCTTTTTTCTGTACACTTTTTCTAACTTACCTTAAACCTATTTACAATATCTGGAGCATGTTCAACGAAAGGAAACACATGCACACACACGCCCCCCCCCCCATATATATATATATATATATATATATATTACAAATCCGAAAAGAATGTAAACAATAATACGTCCGTCATCTTTTTTTTTATTTTTTGGGTCTTATATGTAAGTTATCAGAACGTAGCTGCAAATATAAATACGCTGACTCAGCTATTTCGAATTTGGCTTCTACGTCCTCAGAGAAGATGGAATATCTTTCGTATTTCTTTCTACTTATTGAAAACTTCTTCTTCTTCTTCTTCTATGTGCCTTGTCCTTTCAGGACGTAGGCAATCATGACCTTTCCACGTCTCCCTATCCCTGGTGGCCCTTAGCACGCTTTCTCCTGTTACGCCACGCAACCCCACTCTGCTATCTATACGCTCAGGCTAATCAAGTATGCTACACGCTGATTTCCCCTGTTTCTCTTTCCCTCTATCTGGCCTGTTATTATCAGGTTCTCTAAGTCTTTCTTACTCATTGTATATCCAGATTTTCCTGTCCCTTGTAGAACTTAATAAATTTTATTTTGATATTACTACTAAATCCTGTTCGGCCATCCATTTGTTCAAGGCTATCAAATATGTCAAGCATTGCTTCCCCTGTCTCTTGTTCCATCTATCCACCCTGTGTGTATCAGATTTACCAAGTACTCTTTCCTCTTTACCTATCCCAAAAACTTCAATCATCTCTTATTTATGTTATGCATCAGTTTCCTTTTTTTTCCATTCTCTCCAAAACCTAGTCTTTGTTTATATGTTCTGTCTATGAAACCCTTAGCATCATTGTGTAGAATCATATTTCTCTTGCTTCGAGTATCTCCATAATATCTAAGGAGATTTTCCCGTACTGGCAGCTATAGAGACGGACATATATCACGTAACAATGCAGTACTCTTTTCTTTGTTTCTAACAAAATTTTCCTGTATTTTAATGCTCTGCTTAGCTTTTGAAATGCATCCTTGGCCATATCAACACACCTTTGGATCTCAGTGTAACACTTTCCATTCTCTGTTACAACATTTCCCATCTTTCCATCAGCATGGCAGAAGCTGAACTCCAGAATAGGGCTTCAGGTTAAAGATCTCTGCTCACATAACCAATGATATTGTAGTTAATCTTTTAACATCCTAGTCGACAAAAAAACAGAAAGCTTAAAGACATATGGGAAGCCACTAATTGATCTGGCGTGTCATAGACCACTCGACCACGAATGATACCTTAGTCTAAACAAAGTCAAATCAAACCTATATAACACAATTTTCGATTCTACGTAAATAATCTCTCTACTCTAAAATGTATTGCAACGTGAACAAATGTAAACAGACAATGTTACGAAAAGTCCCGAAGATTCACGAAATGTTTATTTGAATAGAATCAAAAATTGTGTTATATAGGCTTGATTTGACTTTGTTTAGACAATGGTATAATTCATAGTCGAGTGGTCTAAGATGAACCAGATCATAGAAGTTATTATTAAAACTAGTAATTTCTAAATTGAAGTTAAGAAATCGATCTGCCAATCTATTAATTTTTGTATCATTTTGCTCCAAGCAAGGCAATTTTACTGACACTAGTGTGCAGGGGGTTACATCGGAGGAAAGTCATTAGAAAGAGAGACAAGTGTATAGGGCAGTGTTTCCCAAATTTATTTCTATCATTTCCCCTTATACTCAGTTCAGCCATCCAGATTTCCCCTTTCATGTATATGAGAGAAAGAGCAGTTAAAACACACTGGGACTCTTTACTAATTTATTTTTCAAATATACAAATATATAAATAAACATAGAGTTACAGAGTAAAGTAGATAGAGAGCAGTTACTAACAACTAAGCATAGCCAGAAAGAGCGGTTAGTAACAAATAAAAGTACTTTTGTTTGTTCTTCTACTTCAGAATTAAATTACTGAGAAGGGTGATGCTGCTTCTTGTGCACGTGTGTATCAATATCAGAGTTATTTTCTATCTTTCTCACTCAGACATGAGAAAATTCATCTGAGATTTGTTTATTTAGTAGGTAGTGTAATTATTTTCCCCCTGGTAACTTCAGATTTTCCCCCCAGTGGGAAATGTCACCCAGTTTGGGAGTCGCTGGTATAAGGTGTGTCAGGAAGTGGGTAAGATAAGGATTAGAGTACTGGTGTGATGAGAGTGAGTTGGCAGCGAAATGAAGGAAAGGATGCGAGTCAAATACGCTAGTTTCATGGATTTGTGGTACCAAAAAGAAAAGCTTAGAAGAAGAATTACTATGGAAATATTAATAGAAAAAGCAGAGATAAGCTACGCTACGGCGGAGAAATGTAGCCGAATGTCTGATGCCAGGTGAAGATTGAAAAAGTTGCCGATTTCCTCTGGATTTTTTCGAGAATTTCATTGCTAGCTTTTTCAAAGAATTCTGAAATGTATTTTTTAATACAATCTACCTGAGTTGAATGTTCTTGTTTCGTTGTCCATGTTTCGAGATATTCTGTATTCTTTTTCCTTCTTTTTATTTTTCAGTGCTGCTCAATTATTGCTCGTCAGGGTTACATTAATTAATATCTGCATTACTTGGCATAGCGATTGAACGCGGAATTATTCAGTCTGCCATATACCATAGGCGATCATGTCTCTAAAGAGACATGACTGACTGGGCAGAAGATTTTCCCGCAGTAGGTTGCCAATGATTTCTACTGTAATCATTTCTACTGACTGGTTGCCAGACAAGGCTATAGAACCGAATGTGTCCTATTATTTAATCTATAACTGGAGGGAAGAGACGGATTAAAACTTTTCTCAAGTGTATTTGTGCGTAAGTGAATGTAAGTAATTTAACAGGAAATCGAACTCCGCTCCCCGATTTGTCGTTCGGAGACGATATCCACTGCACCACAACGCAAATCTGAATTATTACGTCACCAAATTCGATTCGTGCTTGAGATAGTTACGCATATCCTACCAAAGGTAGACATCAGAGTTTGGACATAGATAAAGATCAATATTTCTAATGTTGAAGTTCAGGGTAGGAAAATAAACAAGCCATCATTATTTGGAAAAATGGCCTGTCAAAATCTTACTCTATCTCACTTCTTTTATTTGTATTAATATATACTTAAATAGATAAATAGAAAGATTTGAACAGATTCATAATCAACGATAGATCGGAATAGATTAACATAGATACATAGATCTAAAGAGACTGAGATAGATAGATAGATAGATTTAAACAGATTCACAATCAACGATAAATATTAAACATATGAAAATATTAACATAGTTACATACATATATCGAAAGAGACTGACAAAGATAGATAGATAGATAGATAGATAGATAGATAGATAGATTCAGATTCAACGATAGATCTGAATAGATTAACATAGACTCATAAATAGATCTAAAGAGTCTACTATAGACAGGTATCTAACTAGATAGCTAGATAGCAAGCTAGATAGATAGATTTGTCTCAATTCTTTTATTAATAAAAACATACATACTGAGATACCTGGTAAGATATAAAATCGTTTTGTTATGCAATAATAGCTAACATGCACTTTTTGTAAGCACTGGCTACTGTAAAATTCGATCCTAAAGTCGTTACCCAGACGTACTGAAGCTAAATAAGAGCTTACGCTGTCATTTGTATGAGTGATTGCCTGTTTGTTATTGAAAGTAATTCTTGCTTGATTGACCAGGCAATTTACCTTTAATTCTTAACTGCGTCATATAAATTCTTAGCATTTATTGTCCAGAGATTAATTTTATTCTCAAAGTTTGTCTTCAAAATCGTTTCTAAGGTGATAAATATTATTGTACGTGCCTGCAAATGACTCTATTCATGTAGTAATAAAACACATTTAAATGTCAAAGAATAAAATGCCATTAAGTGTAAGAAACAAATAAAATGAAATGAAGTAATATATATATGTGTGTGTGTTGCGGGATATATATATATATATACCATAAACTAAATCTAAAAGTGAGCCAAACGCCGACCGCGGTTTCACTCAACGGATCTATATATATATAGATAGATACATAGATGCATAGATACAAAGATAGATGTAAATATCTAACGCTATATCGGTTACTTTTTCTCTGTCTATCTATCCCAGTAGGTGTAATTAAGCGGACATGAAGATAGATGGAAAAGTAAATCTATCCCATATATATATATATATATATATATATATATATATATATATATATTAAAAAAGGATTAATTCAAAGATGTTGAATGGCCATTTCGATATGAAGATCCCCACGGGGAACGACACATCACCTCAGCAACAGAAAAAAACCTTTCAGAAACCAGTTGCTGAGGTGATGTGTCGTTCCCCGTGGGGATCTTCATATCGAAATGGCCATTCAACATCTTTGAATTAATCCTTTTTTAATATATATTTGCTCTGTAACATTTTATTACATGGAGCTCTCTTCCTGTATCATTTTTTAATATTAAAATAAACTTTTAATATTAATTAGGATCGGGTTTTTTGGAATTTACCTTCCTGCTTTTTTCCCTTGGATTGAAGTATCTGAATTAAAATATATATATATATATATATTTCTGTATGATTCAATACATACTAAGCTTCTTACATAGCTATCTCTCTCTCTCTCTCTCTCTTTCTCTCTCTATATATATATCTTATTTTTTCACAGTGTACTTATCATTTATGTATCACTCTCGATTCATCTCTCTTAACCCTCTTTCTTTCTCTGTATTTGCCTCTCTACCTCTTTCTACTGAAATATTGATCGAGTTGTCCGATCGGATCTATCTGCTTATTTAACTATATAAAAGGAGGCGAAAACAAGTGTTTAAAGGTATGCTGGCCGTACTATATGAGCGTGATTCTAAGTTTACATAAATGATTCTGTTTATTTCTAGGAATACGCAAAAAAGTAGCAGACAAAAATATTTATGGCTCCAAATATCCGATTACATTAACCAAATTTCAAAGAAATTTTAGATAGTTAAATAAGCAAATAGATCCGAACTGACCACTCGATCAATATTTCAATAGAAAGAGATAGAGAGGCAAATACAGAGGGGTAATGAGAGATGAAACGAGAGTGATCCATAAATGATAACTACACTGTGAAAAGATAAGACATATATATATATATGTAGATAGATATGTAGGAAGCCTAGTATGTATTGCATCATACAGAAATATATTTATATAGGAAAAGATATATATATATTTCAGTATGTGTTTGTAACACGTACGCAGATAGAAAAGACATATAAAGATGTATATAAACATTTATCTATACATATATCATTCTCTGTATGTATGTTAGCACATTGACTGATAGAAGATCAAGTATGGAAACATATATATATATATATATAAATATATATATATATATATATATATATATAGAGAGAGAGAGAGAGAGAGAGAGAGAGAATCATAGATGTATAGATTATTACTTATAAAAATCTTTATATATCCATCTCTGTTTATATTTGCTTACGTGCTTACGTACACATACTGATATATATATATATATATATATATATATATATATATATATAATAAAAATAATAATTATAACAATATTAATAGTAATAAAAATAATAATTCTAATACTAGTAATTGTTATACTATATTTAAGTTCATCTTGAAAAAACCTACAGAGAACGAATTCGGAGGGAAAAGGAGGGAAAGTAAAGAAAGAAACAAACGATGTACATGAAAAAAAAGTAAAACACTCGTAGGAAAGAAAAAGCCCCAAAAAGAAAACTCTAACACTAAAGCGCTCAATACGGAATAGAGCAACACAGACAGGAAAATCTAAGTAAGAGCCAACAAACCTACCTATGTTTCACCCTTCGGCTGGTCAGGGTAAGAGAAGGCTTTTACTCTGACGAGCCGAAGGGTGAAACCTATTTAGGTTTCTTGGCTCTTACTTAGATTTTTCTGTATATATATATATATATATATATATATATGCACACACTTAAGTCAACCAAATGAAGCCGCCACTTTTCTCGCACGTTCCGCCTGTGGAACTCTCTTCCGAATACTTGCTTCTCTGACGGCTACAATCTTCAAGAATTTAAATGAAATGTCAATACCTATCTTTTATCTCCTTGACTCCTGTCCTTCTCTCGTTCTATTCCCATCATTCCGCGTATTTTTTCCTTTCTCGCTCTGCTTTTACAACAGTCATCAAACCTGTATTCCCATCCTTCCATTGCCCTCACTCCCCATAACCGGTACGTCTTTCTCTTCACTCTCCTCTTGCTTAAACTATCATTCTGCTCTTATGTAGATCCCTGCGCACCAGTGGCGGTACCACCTTGCTTAGTGTAAAATAATTATATATATATAAGGATAATTTTAAGCGGGAGAAGAGCGAAGAGAAAGACGTACCGGTTACAGGGAGTGAGGACAAGGGAAGGACGGGAATAGATGTGTGATGACAATCGCAAAGTTAGAATGAAAAAAGAAAAGGGCGAGAGAAGGACAAGAATCAAGTGGATAAGATATAGGAATTGACATTTCATTTAAATTCTTTAAGATTGTAGCCATCAAGGAAGTATATATATATATATATATATATATATATATATATATAATAGTTTATCTTTCTGATATTTAGTATTTTGCATTAGCTATGTATATAATATTTCAGATAGATATAAAGTGATTTTGATAGGTATGAATAAACTCAGATAGATCTAAAAAGTTAAAGGCAAATACATAAAAAAAATAAATATGAATATACTGAGATTTATTGATCAATCCCATACGATTAAAAGTCAGTTGATCAGACTGAAATCGACAGAAATTTAGATTACCCCGACGAATTTTATGAGAAAGATAATGTACTACAAAATATGAACATGGTAAAACAGAAATTGTTCTGCAAATATTTAAATTTAACCTTGTTGCCTGTTTTGAAAATCCACATTTGCCTGACCTTCAAATCGATCTGTGTTTGTCGGAATCAAACGGCCTTCGATTGCAGCTAGAGATAGAAAAAAGAAATGGCAGATGGCGGCATTTTTTTTTCAAATTTGCCCGTTGATAAAAGTGTTTTGTTTTGTAGGAATCTAACAATGAGTGATAATTTGTTTACATTTTTCTTTAGAATTAAACATTGGTATCGTCATATGTATTCAAGCAATAGATAACGTTGCAGTAAATAACTTTCAGGGTCTCCAAAGATATATATATATATATATATATATATATATATATATATATATAGATAGGTAGGTAGGTTGGTTGGTTGGTTGGTACATTTGTTTTGTCTAGATTTTTATTTCAGAAATTAACTTACTAGTGGTGCTCGTGCATTTTACTTTTTAGAACGTGTACTTTCTGAGCATTCTGGTGTATCGACTCGGAATGCGAAATCGGGGAACGGAGTTGGAATTCTAGTTAAATTCCCTGCATTCACTTACGTGCAAATACCCTTGAGAAAGATATCAATCCGTCTCTTCCCTCCAGTTATGGGTTTAATAACAGGATGATTGGGTTCTATAACCTTGTCTGGCAACCAGTCTACCGTAGAAAATAATAGCAAACTACTGCAGGATAATCTTCTGCCCAGTTTAGTCATGTGCCGAAAGAGACATGATCGCCCAAGTTTATATCACTTAAATGACTGACTCTCTGAATAGTACTTAAATGACTCATACGTGCAGACCTAATACCTGCAAGTATGACACAGACCAATATTTGAAAAAATTGCATATATACAACCATTTACCAGTGAAGTGCGATTTTCTATAAGGGAAATATTTTCAATGGAAAGAAAGTCAATTAAGCGATCATATTAAATTCAATGCAATAGATAAAGCATAAAATGGGGCAGTCGTATAGATAGACAGATACACAGACTAATATACGAAGCTCATTCAATAAGTAAGGTGAATTTTTCGGTATAAGGACTTCTAATACAGATAGAAGCTTACTTTAAAAAATTTCTTTACTTCTTCAAAGAGATTTAATTATTTTTGTAGGTTGAAAAAAATCTCTGAGTGATTAACAAAGATGGCCGACCAAGTAGCATGCACCAGGATTGAACAGAGGTCAGTTATCAAGTTTTTGGTTGCTGAAGGATGCAAACCAATTGAAATTCATAGGAGAATGTGAACTGTGTATGGTGCCACGTGTTTCAGCCAAAAGTGCTACAAGTGGGCTAAATTGTTTAAAGAAGGACAGCGTAGTGTTGAGGATGAAGACAGCCCAAGTAGGCCTAGAGAAGTGAAGTCTCCTGAGGTGATCGAATCAATCAATGACCTTACTCAGTCTGACAGAAGGGTGACAGTGGATGACATTGCAAGGAATTTGAGCCTATCTCTTGGGACAGAACACAAAATTGTCCATGATGACCTTGGCTACTTGAAGGTCAGCTGTATGTGTGTGCCAAAGACGCTTACTGCAGAGCCCAAACGGTGCAGACCATCAACGTGCTGGGCTGGGAACTGCTTTCTCATCTCCCTTACAGCCCAGACCTTGCCCTTTCAGACTTTCACCTGTTTGGTACCTTGAAAGCGTCCACGAGAGGAACGAAATTTGAAATTGACGATGAAGTCAAAATTTCTCTGAGCGATTGGCTCAGACATCAGTCCAAAGATTCTTAAGCTGAGGGAATACGAAAGCTTGTGCACAGATGAGAAAAGTGTGTGACACTGCTAGGACACTACGTTGAAAAAAAGTAAGCTTCTATCTGTATTATAAGTCCTTATACCGAAAAATTCACCTTATTTATTGAATTCCCCTTGTATCTCTCTCTCTCTCTCTATATATATATATGTATATATATATATATATATATATATATATGTGTGTGTGTGTGTGTGTGTGTGTGTGTGTCTTAATATTAGCAAAACCTAAATGAAATGACTAGTTAGCTAGCTAGATTCAGATTCAACTATAGATCTGAATAGATAAACATAGACACATAGATAAATCTAAACAGACTGACATAGATAGATAGATAGATAGATAGATACATACATACATACATACATACATACATACATACATAAGTAGGTAGTTAATCTGAGACTTTAACTTTACTATCAGTACCCGTAAGACTTTCCGGTGACTGAAAAAGTATATTTAAATTTCCAAGAGCAACAATGGTACTAATAGCTCGTTTCAAGGAAATGACACATTTGAAAACTAATTTCTTTGTTGTATATATTGTCCTTCATATACTTTGACATTACTGATCCATTATTTTTAATCTTTACATCAAATAATTGGTTTTGAAATCAGCAACATTGAATCTTCCATTATAAAATATTTGTTTTGAAATGAATATCTTCCTGAAATTCAGGAATAAAGAGTTAATATTACTTACACTATTAATATTCGTCCATAGTCCTCACCATTTTTGTTGGTATCACTCTGGTTTTCTGTACGTTTATATTGATCTCGGTAACATCCAAGGAAATTTGTACAAAATCCTTTATTTATTGAACGTGGTTAAATTGTTCTCGTTCCAATGTCAATATCTAGGGATATCGTCTTGTTTTTATTTTTATTACTGCTCATTTGCTGATTGTCCTGTTACCAGTATTACCAAGTGCACACTGCCCGGCACCAGGAGTGAACCCAGAATTACTATGTCAACAAATTCACCAAGCATCGCTTTAATCCACTAGGTTCTTCTCTATGGTTTAGTATCGAATTCTTTGCAGGTTACACAGTTGGATATACCCTTGATGAAGTCCGGGACACAACAACTAAAACGTTGTGATAACAACAACAAAATGAGGAAAATATTCGAATAAATAATCGAATTTTCTTCTAAGTTTGCACTTATGACTTTTTGCAGTGGTAATTTTCGGGGAGAAACAGATGTGTTTCTAAGTAAAAATGTAAATTATCATTCTGATGTATACTTTTCTATAAAACTTTCAATTTTTTATTTAGTTATATTAACATATATCATCATCATTTATCCATCACACCCAGATGGTGCATAGGGCAGCAACTTTTTGTGTGCTGTTTCTGTAACAAACTGTTTTTTACGGGGCATGGTTGTTAGCCCTACACCTAACCCCCAAACCTGGAAACCGGTGGACCATTCTTGGTCCTCACGTTTACAGCACCTGATATTCCCAAATAGTCACCCATTTAAGTAATGATCAGGCTTGATGTTGCTTAACTTCGGGAACCGGTGTATTCAATACGATATAGCCGTAGACTATAGATCTGTATGTAACACATACATATAAATATATATTTGCCATTACTTTTTATATACGAATCGCTGTTTATTTGTTGTTAATATAATTCACAGTGCATACTATTCCAGTGTTGAAATGCCTGTACAATTATTTTTTTATGGGAAGTCTGTTTATAATCCTGCTGATATTAGAACCAGAATTGTAAACACCTTCCACGCCTCATTCCTTATGAAGATCAATGATAAAATCAAAAATTTATGGCATAACGTGCATATTTTTAACAAGAGTGTGTAGCGTTGACTCTCAGACAAGAAACCAAGTTTTTTCTTAGATTTTAACTGAAATTTCTTACCTTCTAAAAAAGACCAAGAAAATAATTTAATAATAAAAGTTCTTTGGTATTTTTTCTTAATAATAGCAAACATTTTCACGATAAGAACTTGGGGCATTTTTTCAGCATGTATGCTCATTTTTTAACGAATCTTTGGAGGCACATAGTTAAATATATTCCTGTCATTTTTAACCGATACAGTTATCTATTGTTTTCGATTTTCTATTCATTGTTCCTTTTCTGTTACTTACATATTTTTGTCTTTGGTTTAGACCAATCCATTTGCTAGAACATCTTTCCCGCATTTTTACTTTCTGTTGTTGAATCCGGAATCTTTCCGTTTCTTTACTCCGCACCTTTCTATCGTTATAGGAAATCGAATAGAAAATATATTAAAGGAATAATGCATATGTCGCAGAATGCCTGTCTATAAATAAAACAACGGAAGGAAAGTAAATATTTAACGTCTCCTCTTTCTCCAACATGTCTATCATTTTTCTCTACATCCCCTTCTTGTTTTCTCAAATCTGGCGCCAATCTAAGACCTTTCACGTGTATGAATTGCGAATTTCCTCTTTCTCTTTAGCGTACTCTTCGTAAATTACCAAATCACTTAGTTCAATTGGTATGGGCTTCACAATAACTGCTAACCAAAAATAAATTAAACAAAAATGATAAAACAAAGAAAACAGAACGCATGCATCTATTGTTCGAGAATGTTTCGTATGGCAAAATATTTATGCCTAATATATGTGGATGATTTAAGATTTATTAAGTGCAATTAAAAATTAATAAAAAGCGGATAAAAATGAATTTAGAAAATATGAAGCAAAAAAGAAAGAAATCGTAAAATTAAAAACTGAAATGAAAAAAGAACAAACAGAAAAGAAACTAAAGTTTTAATTTAATTACATTTTTAATTTTCTTTCTTCTTTCTGGTCTTTTTTTCTTTTTATCTTTCTTCTCATTTTTACTCCTTCCTCTCTTTCTTTCTTTCTTGTTTTTTCCTGACAGTATTTCTTTTTTCTACGTATTTTTCTTTCTTTCTTTCTTTCTTTCTTTCTTTCTTTCTTTCTTTCTTTCTTTCTCGTGTTTATCTTTATTTCTTTCTTCCTTCCCATCTTTACTTTCTACTTTCTCATTTTTCATTCATTCTTTATTTATTCTCATCTTTTAATTTTTTTTTCTTTCTTCTCTCTGCTTTTTCTTTCATTTTATCTTTCTTTTCATTTTTACTCCATCTTTTTCATACTTTCTTTTGTTTTCCTGCCAGTATTTCTTTTTTCTACCTATTTTTCTTTCTTCCCTTCATTCTTTCTTTCTTTCTTTCTTTCTTTCTCATTTTTATCTTTATTTCTTTCTTTCTTCCTTCCCATTTTTTCTTTCTCCTTTCTCACTTTTCCTTATTTATTTATTTATTCTCAATTTTAATTTTTTTTTTACTGTCTTCTTTCACATTTTGTTACTATCTTTCGTTCTTTCTCTCTTGCAATAACCAAAAGACGTTCTACGACACATTTTCTTCTAGCAAGAAAACAGATGATGCCTACAAATTTGATTGAACCAGAATAATTACGGGCAAATATATTTTGATTTTTACGCATATATTTGTCACATTCCTATTTTTGTTATTGTGTACTAACTTTCATTCTTTATATAAACATAGATATTTCTGGATTGAGTGTGAGGTTTATTGCTTTATCTCTTCTGACTAGATCGAGGTTTTCTAAGAATAAATATATACCCACATATGCGAGCACCTAAATGTCTATGTAGATCAAAATGGCGGAAAATAAATCTACTGTTAAAGACATGTATAATACTTTGTATGGGTTTTCTCTTTTTAGATAATCATTGCAGAATATTTAGCCTTGATTTAAAATCAAGTGATCAGCCTAGATTAAAAGGCTCTAAGAAAATCCTCCAGCGATAGGAAGATGGTTACTGTGAGGAAACAAGTATCTAAGACAGTTGCGTATCAAGATCTTTGCACCCCAAGACAACTGCATCTCTGCCTCAATGCGTACCTAAGATAATTTTTGAAATATTTAGATAAATTGGCATAATTTTGCAAAAAGAGCATATGTGGTTATCGCAATTTAAAAAAAGAAATAAAAAGAATAAAATTTTTAAAATTTACATCTTTATTTTTTTTGCTATAAAATCAATGATTGATTATACGTGTTTAAAAAGTAATTCATAAACTAAAAATCATTGTAGCTTCGCAAATTTATCAAAAGTTATGAATGTTGTGAGCTATCTTTTTTAAGAAGTTTGATGTGCGTTGTGGTCCAGTGGATATCGGCTCGGAACGAGAAATCGGGGAGCCGAGTTCGAATTCCAGTTGAATTCATTGTATTCGCTTCCACGCAAATACCCTTGGGAAAGGTATTAATCCGTCTCTTCCTTCCAGTTATGGGTTAAATAGCAGGACAGATTGGGTTCTATAGCCTTGGTTGGCAACCAGTCTACCGCAGAAAGCAATGGCAACCTACTGCGGGATAATCTTCTGCCCAGTCAATCATGTCACTTTCGAGAGACATGATCGCCCAAGAGTGTATCACGTAGGGCACTTAACTGACTGACTGAATATAATAGTTGGAATCATGATTAAGCCTGATACTGGTCATAAAGTGCGGGATCAGTTTTATATTGTATTGAAGTAATAAACTGATCCCCCACTATTTACTACTTAATAATATAATACATCTTTTCCCCTTCTACCTATAAGTCAAATAACAGGACAGATTGGGTTCTATATCCTTGGTCGGCAACCAGTCTACCGCAGAAAGCAATGGCAACCTACTGCGGGATAATCTTCTGCCTAGTCAGTCATGTCTCTTTCGAGACATGATCGCCCAAGCGTGTATCGCGTATGGCACTTAACTGACTGATCTTTTTTTCAGGAGACGATTTATCTAATAACGTCATGATACTTTTATTTGCAGTTTTATTTTTGATAACAGACTTATTAAGTTAACAATCATTTTGCTTTTGTAGATTAATTAAAAGTTGGTTTGAAATTAGCAACGTTTAAGAAAATATATTAGCTTCAAAAATTACCAGAATTACACAATTATCCAGGGACGCATTTGTCTAGGGACGCAATTGTCTGGTATTCAATTGTCCAGGACGCACATGTCCAATGGGCAATACTCCATCTACCGTGAAAATCATCCTATGAAGCAAAAGAAATTATATTTTATTTAATTATTTATTTTTTTAAATAGATGGTAATTCAAGCATTAAATTATTTTATTAACGCCAATTGAGAATGCAAATAGCATCATATAAAGTTAAGAACAATGAGGAAAAAGTATTCGCACCTTTATATAAAGTCTAGCAGTATAGCCCGGCGTTGCTCGGGTGTAATGAAAGATATATATATATATATATATTATCGATTTTCTGCACTATTGTAAGAACTGCAACCTTGAAACTTCTGAATACCGTTTCTTATGTCTTTGTCTATAAGTGTATCAAATTTGATTAAAATCGGACTACTCCTTCTATATTCCAATTTTTTTCGATTATCGATTTTCGATATTTATCGGTACCTTGACACAAAACTTAGCTAAGAACACTCGCAGACGCTTATAGTACAAATGTGTAAATTTTCAAGAAAATCGGTTCTACCTTTTCGGAGTCTATATGTAACGGATACACACACACACACACACTGACACACACACACAAAGTTCTATTTATAAATAAGTTTAGATATATCTGTGCCATTTCTTTAAATACTTTCAAGGTAATAGTTCGGATGAGTTTTGTCTTATGGTACCAAAATATTTTTAATTTAAGCCCAGTATAAAACGGGTGTCAAGATCTCATCAACCTTCACTTGAGTTGGCTAGATGTCGTTTAGATGTAGTTTCTATACTAACAGTTCCTTTGCCCCGAATATCTCGTTTGTGGAAAACGCTTCCGGTTTCATGCTTTCAAAGCAAATTTTAACCTGAAAAAATATGAATGTCAATCGCTATCTACTGATTTCCTGAATACTAGTTTCTCTTCCCGCTCACTATTAATGTTCCTCTTAATTATAATTCCACATCCTGTAACCAATTGCGTTTTAATGACTTTACTGTCGTACATGGGCTGAAACTGCTTAAATTTTTTTTTAATTAGAATATCGGTTTTGACCTGTGTTGGGGCGCTCTCCATCTTTCCACGGAAATGGACTATTCAAATCACTATATAAAATAGTAGTGATTATACCTTGAGGAAGTAAGTCGAATGAGCGAGTCAGTCGTGTGTTTCCGGTATTGCACTGGAAGTGTTCTACTAGTCCATCTATTACGTCTCTACGACGATACTGTATACTAATTACCTTGTTCTGTATTCTACTAAGCCGCATCCCTTGTAAATACTTCTCTTTCCTGTCAATACACCATTTTTTTTACTATTACGTTGTTTTGTATTATTTCACATAATTCTGTTACCCTACGTAACAATCTGCCAGCTCAGTTTCAGTCAATTTCCCACCGGTTTTTGCTGTGGTACCTACACTGTTTGACTTTAAGCTCTGTACTAGACTGACGGATGGTGCGTTGTGGTGCATTGGATATCGGCTCGGAACGAGAAATCGGGCAGCCGAGTTCGAATTCCAGCTGAATTCATTGCATTCAATTACGCACAAATACCCTTGGGAAATGTATTAATCCGTCTATTCCTTCCAGTTATGGGTTAAATAACAGGACAGATTGGGTTCTATATCCTTGGTCGGCAACCAGTCTACCGCAGAAAACAATGGCATCCTACTGCTGGATAGCCTTCTGCCCAGTCAGTCATGTCTCTTTCGAGACATGATCGCCCAAACTCTTATCACGTATGCCACTTAACTGACTGACTAGACTGACTTCAAAATCTCATTAATTTACTGCTGAGCTACTGAGATGTTTCCATTAATTCCATGCTAACAATTCCTTCACTCGCACTTCTCACTTGTAAAACTACATTTCTGTTCCATGCTTACAAACAAACTTTAATCTGCCAACATTTTTTAAAGGCAATATCAACTGCTATCTACAGTCCATCTTATTAAGCTTTCCCCTTCTCGCTCATTATTAATGTTTCTGTTATCAAATCTTCAGACACATGTAACTCCCTGTGTCTCAGTAACTGTAATGCCTTGCTCGCGTTGAACTTGATTTTGAAAAAAAAAAGAAACAAATAAAAACTCTTGTTTGTGGAACTTCTTTCCGACTTCATGCTTTCGAGCCAAATTTAATCTGCAAAAATTTAAATGCAATGTTATTCGATATCTACTGACTTTTGATTACTCTTTTCTCTTTCCGCTCTTTTATGATTTTTATGTTCCTAATTATTTTTTATTTTTTATTTTTTAATCGTTTCACCCCAAGCAATACGGCACCGCCACTGATGAGCAGGAGGCCGCATAAGAGTAAAAGTTTAGACAGGAGGAAAGTGAAGAGTAAGACGAACAAGTTACAGGGGGTGTCAGAGAAAGAGCAAGAGAAGGATGGGAACACAGGTATGAAGACAGTTGCAAAGTTAGCGAGAAAGGAAAAGAACAAGATATGCAGAGTTATGTAGAAAGAACTGGAGTCAAGTGGATAAAAGATGGGGATTGGCATTGCATTTAAATTCCTGGAGGTTGTAGCTGTCAGAAAAGCAAGCATAAGGAAGGGAGTTCCACAGGTGGAAAGTGCGAGAATAGAAGCTGATGGAGTAGAATTGTCGGCTGCATTTGGTTGATCTAACTGAAAATGGGGGAGGCCTTGTTGCCAGTCTGGGTGCACGAGTGGATTCTTGTGGAATCTACTTAAGTTCGTCGGAGCAGAAGGCACGAAATATTTGTAGAATAGACAGATGGAAGCCACATTACAGATTCTCCTTTGTACCCTGACGTTTTAGTGGATTTAGTTCCTTGCATGGAGTGAAATTTTTAAAAAAATCATGTTATTACGTAATTGTAGATAATTTTTGCTTACCCTTGTATTAATTGAACAAAAAAAAAAAAAAGAAAGGAAAATAATTTAGATGCTGAAATTTCTAACTGGTTTTGTTTGTATCTAAGAACGATACAAGTTATTCATCTTTACTCAGGTTCGATAATTGAATCTGGAGAAACGCCAATTTTTGACTGTTGATTTTTTAGAGGAGACAGGAGATCAATACATGGAAACAGATTTAACATGATTCTCTGATTAAAAGCATCCCCCATATTCTGCTTTGTATGTTGAAAGGGAAAAAACAAAAAGAGGGTCAGAGAGATAGATACAGAGACAGAGCAACATAAAGAAATAAAAATATAAAGGGATCCATATATATATATATATATATATATATATATATATATATATATATAAGTAAATAACAGGTAAGAAAAATCGTCTAATATGTTTCACATAAACAAGCTTATTCAGAGATTTTATCAAATCGAAGATTTAAAAATTAACTTTTTTTAAGTCATTCAGCAGAGAGAGAATATGAGAGATACACACACAAAATTGAGAAAAGAAGAGATAGAGTTTTATAAATAGGTTTATATATATATATATATATATATATATATGTGTGTGTGTGTGTGTGTGTGTGTGTGTGTGTGTGTGTGTGTGTGTGTGTGTTTACATGGTAACATGGTATATCACACGCTAAAAGTCTGCCTGAGCGTATATTCGATCGGATTTCAATCCCGGATAAAAGCAATTGGATGTCTAACCGTACTGATGAGCGAAGCAGATCTGTCTGCGGATGACTCTCTCTCTCTCTCTCTCTCTATATATATATATATATATATATATACATATATATATATAGTGATAGTGACAGTAAGAGACGTAATGAACGACACAAGTGTAATAAATATATATATATGTGTGAGTGTGTGTGTGTGTGTGTGTGTATTGATGTTTGTTTGTATGTATGTATGTATGTATGTATGTAATTCGAAAATGAGTTATTTCCTCAACCTATATTTCAACCTTTCGATATCTTCAGATGAAATAAAAAAATATTCAAAAGTTCTAAAAAATGTATTGAACAGTTTTCATACAACTGTGTATTGGTCTAATTTAATTATGACCAAAAACTAATATGTATATATATATATATATATATATATATATATAGAGAGAGAGAGAGAGAGAGAGAGAGAGAAAGAGGAAGGGACAGGGAAATACAGAGAGAGATGAACATATATACAGGGTGAGAGAGACACAAATAGAGACAGAGACTAGGAAATGTAGGGAAATACAAAGCGACAAATAGAGTGAGATTGCTAAACCCAGTTTCTTATTCCAATATTCAGAGGTAAATGATAAAATCAATCAATTCAGTAGAAAGTTTTAAATTTTTTCAAACCAGGCGCGCATTAAATGAGAAAAAATCTTATTGTATAGGATTTTATTGCATTCAGCCTTTCAACATGGCCACCATCATTACTTATGCAAACGGTAATACGATTTTGTAGTTCTCGAAAAGCGTTTATCAGCTGATTTTCAGTAATGCCTTCAACCGCATAAATTATCCAATCTTTTAATTCCTTTAAAGCTCGTGGTTTAGTTCAATAAAAATTACTTTTCACGTATCCCCATAAAAAGAGATTCATTGGAATTAAATAGGGCGGTCGTGGCGGCCAAGATAACTGTAAACCTCTTCCAGTCTACCTGCTATAGAATTTGTAATTTAGAAACTGCCTAAATTTCAGAGCAAAGTGACAAAGTACACCGTCTTTTCGGTACGCTGTGAAAGTTTGATTTGGGCTAGCTTGAGAATATAGTAATTTTGCAGGATTTCTAAATAACGATCACAACTCAAAACACGTTCTCCAAAAAATAATGGCGCTACAATTCGATTTTTCCCAAAACAAATAAGATATTAAATTTACAGATATAATAAGTAAAACAAATAATAAACAAAATTTCCGAAGGCATAAAGTAACTGCGCATATCAAATTTTCTCATTCTTGTTACTGCTTGATTTTTCGCATGTATAATTGCAAAGCCACAAGAATTTTAAAATGGAAAACAAACGGACAACATATATATATATATTGTCATGCGCAGACAGATCTGTTTCGCCGTATCACAGCTCATCAGTGCGGTTAGACTGGGATTGCTTTTTTTTACCCAGGATTGAAACCCGACCGAAATGGCGTCAGTCGGCGACTCTACCCCTGGGCTATGGGCATTCGGTGGAAGTAAGACGACTTTTTAGCGCATATCATTATACGCGCCCAATAGCTAGAGCGCTCTAATTCATTTCACTGAATGAGCCGTGCGTACATGCCAGAGTAGCAACTGTTTATCTAAATAGTCATCCGCAGACAGATCCGTTTCGCTGTATCACATCTCATCAGTACGGTTAGACTCCGATTGCTTTTTAATCCAGGATTGAAACCCGACCGAATTGGCGTCAGTAGGCGATTCTACCTCTGGGCTATGAGCGTTCGGTAGAAAAAGGCAGACTTTTTAGCGTGTATATTATCATTATACACGCCCAATAGCCAAAGTGCTCTAATTCATTTTACTGAATGAACGATATATATATATATATATATATATATATATATATATATATATTTCCCTGAATATCCAATTTGGTGAAAACTTGGTAGGTTCGTTTTCTCTCTAGGTCAGTTATTTACTTTACTTTGTTTGCTCTACTTGCGTATTGAGCGCCTTTTGTTTTAGGTTACTCGTCTCGGGTTTTTTCTTTGGGCTACATACTTTGACTGATGTTCAAGTGCTTAGCTCGTTCTTTTTTTATTACCAATTTTCCTTCCGCGTATATACTCGGAGGGTTTTTCAAAACGAGTATGACGACAAGTTTATATATATATATATATCTATATATATTCTTGACATGTACTGTTAAATATAAGAGACAATGAATTATGTTTATAATGTTTAATCATGAGCCGTTCTAAACATCGTATTTTGCCTTTAATTTCAGGTGAAAATAAAGACAAACATTCTCCAACATTTTGCTAATTTTTATTAAGTTGTTTCTAAGCTTTTGGCTCACGTGAGCCATCTTCAGAGAGGTTACAAGGACGTCAACATAAAAACATCCACCATCAGCGACGATTTTGTCTTGTGTTGACATAAAAAATTTGCTAAGCAACGATAACAGTTACCATATATATATATATATATATATATATATATATATATATATATATATATATAGTTATTTCTATCACCGTTGAACATATGTTTACATCTTGTTATTTTTCTGGGAGCTAACTAAACTTTTGAGAAATTTGATGATGAGTAAGATTTTATAATACATACTAACATGTATTTTGTCTAATCTCATATCAAGGTAATCACTTTGGGCATATATATACAGCATCATAAGAATATCTGCTAATAAATTGTGTCAGTTTAATACCGTAATTGATCCAAATATTTTACGCAGTTTACATGCTAAATTATTTTAGTAATTAAAGGTTAAATGTGATTTGATTACATATTTGAAAATAAGAAAATCATATATAAAGAAGGATAAAAAATTTAATCAAATTTATATTTTTATAGATTTATGAAGGTTCGTGCTTAATAGATTAAAATAAATGACAGCTAATATTGGTATGAAAAACGTATAGAGAGAAAAGAAATTTTTTTTTTATAAATTGGGAGAGTCGTGTTAAGTCAGTAAAAGTTCAACATGCTCGCTAAGTCAAATTTAGCAAATTTTCACCCCCGAAAAAAACAAAAAAGTAAATGAATATCTAAATTAGATGAAAATTAAGAACTACGGAAGAAATGATTACTGTCATTAATTTTCGGCAATTTAATTTGGTATTCCAGATTCAGCAAATTTTCCCTGCGTGTTCTGGAATAGATATGAAATTATATAATTACTTGAATCGTGTAAAAATATAGAAATGAATAATCATGATAAAAATGTAACTTATGTTATCCAGGAGGTCATAGATATTTTTATATTTTCCCATTCTGTTCGTCAGTCTATCGCAAAACACACACACACACACAAACAAACAAACAAAAGAAAAAAAGCTAATCGTACCAAGAATTTTTTTGTTTTGATCGAAACTTTTCTTTAAAGAGGAGAGTTCATCCAAACAAGAATTTCAATAAAATAATAGATGGTTTACAAAACATTCAATAGCGCCGAGATAATCATGATCGAATTTTGGCATATTTGCTTGATTTGTTTTTAAAAAAGCTGAAAATGCAAGAAAACATTATGAATTGATATGAAAAATAACAATGCTATGGAATAACATAATTATTCTTTAGCTTTATTAATATATTACAACATATTATTACTTATATCTATTTAAAGATAAAATATAATTTTAAAAATTAAACCTATTTTAGAGTAGTAATAACTTATGAAAAATATATTTTTTTTTTAGATTTATTTTCATTTGCCGTTTCCAGTATCAGATTAGAACATGAGTCGCAGCACATGGGCCGCAAGACTAGAGACACTCAAAGGCTGTGTTCTCTTGTGCTCATGATAAAAAAACCTCAAAGATAAAAGAAAATGCGATGCATATAGATAAATCCGCTAATGAAAATCATATATATATATATATATATATATATATATATATATATATATATATATATATATTAAAAACAGAATTAAGGGATTGTTCTCGCGATAGTAAATGGTATAGAAGAAAAAGTGTAAGAAGCTGTGAACGTTTTGTTTAAAGTGGAGATTATTTGTTGCTATTATTATTAATATTACTAGCTTTCTTTAAGTGTACATAATGGTACTCTGTGTCGCGACACGTGTTTAGAGTTTAAAGTTGACTCGCTTCAGGCGAATGAACTTGTGACTTCCCGTATCGAGGTCCGTTTGAAATTTAACGTGCGAGTGGGAAAAATCAACACACACTCATTTCATTACAAGCAAATCTATAAAGCCAGTTAGACGAAAGATGTTTAAAATGTATGATATGAGAAAAAGTAAACCATCAATAGGGAGAAAGACAATAATAAAAAAGTAAGAATCAAGAAACCAGAAAATAACGAATGATATGTCATTTAAAAGTTTAAAGATCATAATTAAAGGGGGAGCAAAACCTGGAACAGAGTTTCACTAGCGAGAAGTGCGAGAAGAAACTGAGCATAGAACTTACGCTTACATCTTAGAAATTTCAAAGAGTAAAATCATGAGACTTATCTTCCAATCAAGTATTACGCTTAGAATTCTAAAGTCGCGGTACCAAAGAGCAAAGCTCATCGGTATATCTACCATAAAATTCATCATATATAAGGTATCTCCTTGTCTGTTGAAATGATTTCTCTTTTTGAACTTTAAATGTATAACAATATATATACATATTTTTTTCTAAACATATACTGTTAAATATAAGAGACAATGAATGCCTATTATGTTTAATCATGAGCCGTTCTAAACGTCTTATTTTGGCTTTAATTTCAGTATAAAGAACCCTCAGATATTGGAGGCCATGTACATTAAATCTAAACAACACACACTTAATACAATCACCTTTAAATCCGGTCATAACAAGGTTACATTGCATTTGAATACATGGTTCTGTTGTCATTTCGCGCTTTCACGCGGTGTGACGTCATAGAACCGCATTGCAAATTTGCGAACTGCGTTTGTTATTTTTGGTAACTATTGCCGTTGCCTAGCGGAGTTTTATGTCAACACAAAATAAAATCGTCGGTGATGGTGGATGTTACTGTATTAGAGTCTTAATAACCTCTCTGAAGATCGCTCATGTGAGCCGAAAGCATAGAACCAAATTAATAAAAAATTATCCAAATGTTGTAGAATTTTTGTCTTTATTTTCAACTGAAATTGAAGCCAAAATACGATGTTTAGAACGGCTCATGATTAAACATAATAGGTATTCATTGTTTCTTATATTTAACAGTATATGTTTAGAAAATTATTTGCTGCCTCGATACACTATATATATATATATATATATATATATATATATATATATATATTTGGAAGTCAGTCGATTCAGCAACCTTTCGGTGTTTCAAACGTTTTATATCAATTGATTCAATGCAGACCTAAAACCCAAGCCTTAGATGACATAATTTTTGATTCCACATAAATTAACATCTCAGTTCTGAAATGTATCGTAATGTCAACAAATGAAAACATACAATTATACGGAAAATCCCAATGATTATCGAAATGATTTTAACAAACGGCATGTTTAATTTATTTGTTTGAACATTATTTTTAATGATCTGGTGCATCTCAGACAATTCAAACAAGAATGATCCCACAGTATAATCGAAAACAAGGCTTGATTTGACTTCGAATAAACAGCGGAATCATTTCTCTAAGAAACACCAAATCAGTTGGTGTCATCTCCTATGTTGATAGGGGTCGCAGGTTCAACATACATTTTCGTAACAAAATTGATCGTAAATACTCAGGTCGCTAGAAATAAATATAGAAATATACTGTTTCACTAAAACAGAATATCTACTTATGTATAATTGAAAATAATGTTCAAACAAGTAAATTATATATATATATATATATATATATATATATATATATTAAGCATGTCAGATAAAATAAATTGCAAACAATACGCTTGCTTATTTTTAATAAAATCCGTTCATACTCACATATAATGTTTCGCGTACTACAATCAAAAGATGTCATAAATAAGTTTTTTCATGCTTTAACACGTGCGTGACCATGTCATTGCAACATATAAAAAATCCATTTTGGATAATTTTGACGTCCTGATAAACGCTAGAAATTTGTCAACGGTTATATTTGAAGCAGGAAAAAAGTGCAGCAATACAGTTTTCCGGTTACATTTGTTACCATAACTCACGCCCTTGAAGATGACCTCGGAAAGAGGTTGAAAGTACTTGGGTACCTTAAGAAATGAACGAAAATAACATCTGTCAAAGTTTCAGCTCATTTCTGACATTTTTTTATTGTAATACCCGAAAGATTATCCGTGAGTATGAACGAGTTTTATTAAAAATAAACAAACTTATTATGTTTATAAATATATATATATATATATATATATATATATATATATATATATATATATATGTATATATATAATTGTTTTTCTTTCCCTCATTTTCCATGACATACTTTATTTTAATTCTAGTTTAAATCTCCCGTAGAGGCCTGACGAGCGGGAGCGAAACCGGTTGTTTTGCTTTTTATTATTATTTCATAATGTGTAACATCAAGCTACACATTTTTATTTCTTTAATTAAATTTTGTACTTATAAAAACATTTTCAATAGATAGATAGAGAGATAGATAGATAGATAGATAGATAGATAGATAGATAGATAGATAGATATGTGTGTGGTATGTGTGTGCGCGCGAGTGTGTGTAGGGAGATGTACTGAGAGCGAAAGAAACAAGAAAGACACAGAAAGTATGAAATTCATGATTAAGTATAACAGGAAATAGCATCTCAGTTATAAATAAAGCCGAGAATAATTAACGCAGTTGTTATCTGCTAGTTGGCTTATCTCCTTTTCACGAATAAGAGATGATTCATGAGATCATTCAAGTTCTATAGAATTTAATTTTTGTCTATTTTTCCTAAATATATTTGCTAACAAAAGCAAGTGTTTCCGCGTGCACCAGCTACATTCACTACTTTCTCGCAAGCACTGAGTAAAAATATCACGTTTGCCTTATAGTTCTGTTACACATGACATTGTTAAAATATGAAAGAGATTCTCTTCAGGAAGACTATTTAATTTTAGTGAAACTATATATATATATATATATATATATATATGAAACAGATATGACAGCATTATCAGATATTATGCATTATAGAGTGGGTTTTATGTTTTGTGGCTTATATTAAGCACATTACACACTCAAAAATTATATATATATATATATACATACACGCATTCGCACACACACAGACACACACACACACACATATATGTTTAAAAATATTGTCAATGTGTATACTTTCTTGTATAAGTTTTCCGTACATATTTCATCTTCTATCTACCTATCTTCTTCTTCTATGTGCCCTGTCCTTTCAGGACGTAGGCGATCATGGTTCTCCACGCCTCCCTATCCCTTGTGGCTCCTAGTATGTTTGCTCACGTTACTCCTGTCAACCCCCGTTCCGTCAACCACCTGATCAGCTCCTACAGATATGTTATCCGTTGCCTTCCTCTGTCTCGCTTTCCTTCTATTTGGCCAGTCAGTATAAGGTTCTCCTGGCTTTCCTTCCTCATTGCGTGTCCCAGGAACTTCAGTTGTCTCTTCCTGATGCTCAGTATCAATTTCCTTTTTGTTGCCATTCTTTCCAACACCTCATTGTTGCTTGCGTGCTCAGTCCACGATATCCGCAGCATCCTTCTGTAGAATCACATTTCCGCTGCTTCCAGTTTTGTCCTCATTTTCGATGATATTGTCCAGCATTCACTGCCGTATTGAAGAACTGACATCACGTAGCAGTCCAGCACTCATTTCTTTGTTTCCAGTGAGATTTTCCTGTGTATTAGTACTTTGCTCATCTTCTGGAACGCGTCTTTTGCCATGCTAATTCACCTTCGGATCTCCGTGTAGCATTTTTCATCTCCAGTTAGGACACTTCCTAGGTATTTATATTTTTGTACTTGCTTGATTGTGGTATCTCCCACATTTATATGGCATTTTGGGTTGTACCTTTTGCTGATAACCATGCACTCAGTTTTCGTAAAGTTTATTTGTAGTCCTTTTTTGTCACTCTCCACCGTTACCTTCGGTATGAGGTCCTGTAGTTTCCTTTCCGTGCCCGCAATCAGCACTGTATCGTCTGCGTACCTTATGTTGTTCAAGTTGTGTCCACCAACAATAAATTCTGGCGTGTCATCTAGGGTCCTCAAAATATTCTCGCTGTACAGGTTGAACAAATCTGATGAAAAGGCACATCCTTGTCTTACGCCTCTTTCTATTTGTAAATCTACTGAGATCGTTACCTGTCCGTATATATGCTTTTTGCTGCCAGTAGAGATTCTTGATCACTCTTATGTCTTTGCCGAAAATATCTAGGTTGCCGAGCATCTCTATCAGTTCTTTGTGTCGTATCTTGTCGAATGTATTCGTATAGTCAATGAAATATAGGTACAAATATTTCTTCATTTGTATTGCCATTTCGGAGAGCATCCTAATCATGGATATGCCGTTCCTTGTTCCAGTTTCTTTGACGAACCCGCACTGTTCCTGCCCTATCTCTGGCCTGATTCTGCTTCTCGCTCTGTTCATCAGGATTCTGACTATCAGTTTGGTAATGTGGCTCATTAAGCTGATAGTTCCGTGTAGTTCACACTCGTTTGCACCTGGTTTCTTCGGCAGTGCTATAAATATCGACTTGCACAGGTCGTCTGGTATTATTCCGTTGCTATAAATCTCGTTTATTATGTCGGTAATTTTTTCTATGACATATTCTTCTAAAGCTGTCAGCAGCTCTATCACTATGCCGTCTGGACCAGTTGCTTTGTTTCTGTTCATTTTGGCCATTGCAGCTTCCACTTCGGATTTTAGTACTTCCGGTCCATCCATCTCCTTATGTATTCTCAGTTGTTCTTTCTTGTCGCAAAAAAGATCCTTTATATATTCTTCCCATCGCTGGAGTATTTCCTCTTTCTCTAATATGATTGTTCCATCCTTGGATTTTATGCATCCCGTTGAGGAGTAGGTTTTTTGTCCTGTCAGTTCTCTTAT
Organism: Ascarosepion bandense; assembly: GCA_037127315.1. Lineage (NCBI taxonomy): Eukaryota > Metazoa > Mollusca > Cephalopoda > Sepiida > Sepiidae > Ascarosepion > Ascarosepion bandense. The sequence continues at coordinate 338,357 of JBBBDQ010000292.1, forward strand.
CTCTTTATGCTTTGTTGGTCATGCTCGGTCTCTCTACTTCTTCGCATTTGTTATTGAGCCATTCCGCCTTGGCTTGTCTGCATTTGTACCTTATCTCCCTCTGAAGTTTCTTGTTCTCTGCTCCACGTCTTGGCGTTATTTTTGTCTCCTTTGCATCATGTGGAAGATCTCTTCGGTCATCCACTCGTTTTCTTTTCTGCGTCTGATTTCCTTTGGGGCTATGTTGTTCGCTGAGGTCACCATTGCTTCTTTTAGTGACTCCCATTTTGAGTGCCCTTTTCCAATTTCTTCTTCATATTTCTTCCTCACGCTGTTATTGTATTCTTTTTGTAGGATGAGGTCATTCTCTAGCGTGTCGTATTGCAGCCTTGTTGATGTGCTGGGCTTCTTCAGTTTTCGGAGTTTCACCCTTAGTTTGCAGATGACTGGGACGTGGTCACTTCCGCAGTCGGCACCTGGGTATGTTTTGCATTGGACCATTGCGTTCCTTAATCACTTGTTTATAGTTATATAATCTATTTGGTTCTTCGTGTCGCCTCCTGTCGTGTCGTTCTCCATGTCCATAAACACCGTGGGTGTTCTTGAAACCAGGTGTTAGTCATTACCTTGTCATTGGCTGAGCACAATTGGACCCATTTTCCTCCTCGTTCGTTGCGCTCCCCTAGTCCAAAGTTGCCGCTCGTGTCTCCTTCTCTATCATTACCTACCTTGGCATTCAAGTCCCCGATTACAATCCTAATTTCTTGACTTTTGCACTGGGCCTTGGCATTGTACCAGTATTGAATAGAAAGTTTCTATCTCGTCATCGGAACTCTGACTTGTCGGCGCATAAACTACTATAATAGCTATATTGAATGGCCCACCACGCAGTTTAACTAAGAGAACTCTCTCTCTCTCTCTCTCTCTCTGAAAGCTGACAGTATCCAAGAACACATTCCTTCACTTGTTTGTTTAGTATTAAGCCGACACCTTTTTCGTTTTTTTTTTACCTCCTGCAAATATTATCCTGTGGGTGTCGCTACTGAAATCTCCATTATTAAGCCATCTTGTTTCGCATATGCCTAGGATGTTTATTTGCAGTCTGTCCATTTCCTGTTGAACATTTTCTAGTTGTCCACAGTTGAGTGTCCTGACGTTCCATGTTCCGATAGTAAATGTGTTTTTGATGCGCACAGTCGCAGCGTAACGGTCCAGAGACACCTGTTGCTCATGTAGCTCTTTCCCGGGCGAGGGACAAATTTTGGGGTAAGATGTTCCCTTTACGCCGTTAGTGCTAACAGTTGCCGAGCGAGGAGTTGTTTCTCTGGGAAGCAACCCCCTACACGCTGTTGGTTTTAACACATTTGTCGTAATTAACCATAATTGAGTGTGGGTATATAGTGGAGTGGTATGGTTTATTGAGACACCACCTCTATTTAGCTGGCCGTTGGCCGTTTATATATATATATATATATATATACATATATATATATATATAAGTAAAAAACAAATAAATTAAAATAAAATAAAATAAAAATAAAAATAAAAAATTACTAAGTTTTAACTTAGTATAAGTCGAAACGACCTTTAAACTCCAACAATTTAGTATGATTTAGTAACGGAAACAAATGAATAAATTTACAGAAGATTCCATCTGAACTTACCACGTGCAGATATCTGAAAGTTGAGGAAATATCTCTTACTCAGTTTTATATTTCTCTCTTCCTGGAATATTTAGATCTATATATAAATATATATATATATATATATATATATATATATATATATATATGCGTGGGTGTGTGTGTGAATAAATAAATAAAATGAATAAATATATATATATATAATGAACTATTCATACATATATTTATCTTTCTATCAGTCTATGTCTGTTATTAGCGGTCTATATCTTTTCTGATATATATATTGCTCTAGCTCTATATCTAGCTCTAAGTCTTTTCAGATCTATGTATATATCTATATCTATATATATTTAGCTAATAAAATATTCATATCTATCTATCTATCTATCTATCTATCTATCTATCTATCTATCTATCTATCTATCTATCTATCTTAGTCTTTTCATATCTATCAATCTAGCCAGCAATCTAACTCGATAGCTAGATAGTTCTGTTCATATATGTTTCTAACGCTATATCTCTGACTTTTGTACGGAATGTTTTTCAGATTCAATCCCTTATTACAAACCTCTTATCGAATATATAAATACACAAATCTCGTAGAAAAGCACATTTGTATTAGAAAAATACATTCTCTTTAAAAAAAACTTTGTCGCCTAGATACTGCGTAACTTTTAATATAATCTTATCTATATAAGTAGATAAATGCATGGAATAACAATTGACAGTCATCAATTCTCTCAAAGCATTTAAAGACAGCAAGCAGATGATGAACAATTTGTTCAGCAATGGTAGCAGCAATAAGCGTAAGAAGATACTTCAGCCGATCAGTCATACCTGTCAACCAAGTAAATTAATTTTGCCTGCGATAAGCAAAATACTAAAATGGTCAATAGGTTGAAATTATTGATTCATGTCTAGAAAATGCGTTACTTTATTATATATATATATATATATATATATATATATATATATATATATATATATATATATATATAAAATAATAATAATTAATTTTAGAAAAAAATAAAATCATAAGCAAGAAAACTCAAATGTTGGATACATATGGACATATAAATAAATATTTGCTTGCTATCAATGCATATATATATATATATGTATATATATATATATATATATATATATATATATATATATATATATATATATATATGTGTGTGTGTGTGTGTGTGTGTGTGTGTGTGTGTGTGTGTGTAAATAAAATAAAATATATATATATATATATATAATATAAACGTGAAATAAATAAATAAAATAAGCATAAAGTAAAACGAATAAACAAACTGAAACAAAGACATAAAATAAGCAAATTAAACATACAAATATACACGTGTCTATATATGTGTAGGCGTATATGTTTAAATACAGACATGAACCATCCACACACACACAATCAGTAACCTCACCTCCTATAATTAATACCTCAACTTTTAACATGTTATCAAATTTATAAGTACTAATTACCTAACCAAAATATAACATATTTCTCTATATTTCTGAGATGAGGAAATATTTATATTGTTCAGAACATTGTTCGAATTTTTTTCTATCATATTCACGACGTTTTTGACCGCCGTACGGTCTGACCTTATTCAAGTAATTAGAATTTTGAACTGAACACTTTATTTCGTTCAAGTTTCACGATGTCACAGTATATCCCTTTCATTCAACTCTTTGTTTCCTAGTATTCAACCAACGCTTTTGTCTACCGGGCCTGTGTTCTTATCTGGAAAAGCTAACAAAATGGCTTTTTAATATCTTTTACTTAATTATTTAATAAAATTTTATACCCCTGGCAATATATATATATATATATATATATATATATATATATATATATATATATATATGTGTGTGTGTGTGTGTGTGTGTGTGTGTGTGTGTGTGTGTGTGTGTGTGTTTACAGTTACACGCATAAGTATTGGATACATGTTATTTTTTGTTATTACTCTAGTTTATGTTCCCTATTTTGCTTGGTATTTGGTAAGTAATATCTCGTAAAATTGTTTTAGTTATATGGTAGAATGAGTGGAAGCATGTACAGAGAAATTCTAGAGAACTTTCAGAAATCTGCAACTTTTTTAGGACATGGTCGGATTTTCCTGCTTCAACACGACAATGATCCCAAACATACTGCAAAACTTATAAAGGAATGGTTTCAGAAAATTGTATTAATACTCTCAATTGGCCAAGTCAGTCTCCTGACTTGAATCCAATTGAGAATTTGTGGAATACTTTGAAGGTTAAAGTTCATAAGCGGGATTCACAAAATATCAAGCAATTAGAGGAATTATGCGAGGAAAAATTGGATAAAGTAACAGTGGATCAGTGTGGAAAACTTGCGGCCAACTGTGGAAAGCGACTGGAAGAAGTGAAACAAAATAGAGGCTAAGCAACAAAATATTAAATTCGTGTATCCAATACTTTTGCATAGGGTAATTTTGAACTTTGATGAAAAAAAAAAGGATTCAACCACGAGTTTTTAATTTCCCTTCCACATTCAACTAAAACAATTTTACGAGATATTACTTACCAAATATCAGGCAAAATGGCGAACATAAACTAAAGTTATAACAGAAAATAATATGTATCCAATATGTATGCATGTCACTGTAAATAATAATAATAATAATAATAATAATAATAATAATAATAACTATACCAACAAAAATACCAATAGTAACCGAACTCTACCGAAACTAGTATTAATTAAGCTATTATTTAAATCATCTTGTACATCCCACCGAGAACGAACTCGGAGGGAAAAGAAGGTGAAGTAAAAAAAGAAACAAACGAAGTACATGAAGAACCAGTCAAGCACTCGTAAGAAAGAAAAAAACCCCGTGACCAAAACCCTAACATTAATGCGCTCAATACGAAAGTAGAGCAAACAAACACAGAAAATCTGAGCAAGAGACAGCAACATAGCACGGTTTCGCCTAACGGCTCTTCAGGGAATATATATATATATATATATATATATATATATATATATGTCATCAATTTTATACGTCCTATTCATATGAGAAAGAAATACTCCGATATTTACCAGAGCGAAAATTTCTGTTGGGTTTGGATGGCTAGGAAAATAGTTGATTACAACTTTACAGTAACATCCCCACTAGTTTACACATGCCCCAACCCAAAATTGGCGCATCCCAACGTTTCTCGAATATTCAGTGTTAGCTGAACTGTTAATATTTTTTTTTTTTTTGGCGAAACATAAGGATGCCGTAAAAAATATCAATCTCTTTTTAAACTAAGCTAGAACCCAAATATTGTCTCGGGAAAATGAATTATAATCTATGTGCCGTTTTTCTTTTCATTTGTACAGTACTCCTGATGAAATATAGATTTATCGGCTGAAACATCGTGGGAAGAATACAGACATTACACTTAATTACCGGATTTGCTAGCTGATTTACACACCAAAATTCAACAAATGTATTAACGTACGTATTCGTCTCCTGTATGAGAGTTGCATGAAGATCACGAAAAAATCAGTTTTTACGAGGAATCAGTGTAGGTTCCGAGCTTAGCTCTGAAAGTAGGACTCCTGAAAGTGAACCAATATCAATATAAATATCTCTGAAACGTTCTCCCAAGAAAAAGAACTGCACAATATTTTGATAATTGTTTTGCAAAAATACTAAATTTTACATAAATACAATGGTTATTCAATAAATAAGGTGTATTTTTGAGTATAAGGACTTCTAATACACATAGAAGCTTACTTTTTTAAAACATTTTTCCTTTATTTCTTTTTCAAAGGGATTTAATTTTTTTGCAGATTGAAAAAAAAAACTTTTGAGAGTTTTGGAGTTTAACAAAGATGGCCGACCAAGAAGCATGCTCCGGGATTGAACAGAGGTCAGTTATCAAGATTTTGGTTGTTGAAGGGTGCAAAACAGTTGAAATTTATAGGAGAATGTCAACTGTGTATGCTGCCACACGTTTCAGCCCCCAAAATGTCTACAAGTGGGCTAAATTGTTTAAAGAAAAACGGAGTAATGTTGAAGATTAAGACAGGCATGGGCACTGCTCCCTCATCCCCCTTACAGCCTAGACCTTGCCCCTTCAGATTTTTACCTGTTTGGTCCCTTGAAAGCGTCTACGAGAGGCACGAAGTTTGAAAATGACGATGAAGTCAAAAGTGCTGTCAGCGATTGGCTGAGACATCAGTCCAAAGATTTTGGAAGGAATACGGAATAGGGAATACGGAAGCTGGTGCACAGATGAGAAAAGTGTGCGACACTACTGGGAGACTATGTTGAAAAATAATAAAAAGAAGTAAGCTTCTGTCTGTATTAGAAGTCCTTATCCCGAGAAATTCACCTTACGTATTGAATGAACCTCGTATTTGCTTTGACTGGTATATGGCTCGTTGCTTTGTGGGTGTTGTTCTTGATATACAGGTGTTGGAAATTGCTTTTCGGTATGTATGTTATAGGATTTCATTTAGCAACCAATAACATTTGTATATTTTTAAACTATTACCAGTGTTCTTTGATATATATGTAAATATAATTTAGCTATCATGAATTAACTGTATATGTATAATTGCTCCTTGAATTTTTTTTTTCAATAAATGCTTGATGAAATGTACTAAAATGTTTGTTTGCAAAAATATATTCTGTTAATTAAACCTTATCTGACTTTTGTTTAAAAAAGTACCAATATTGAAATTTGTGCTAAAACTGTTAGTGTTTATTCATGGTTAGTGAAAAGGTCACATAATGTTAAGGTTATAATTTGGCTTTTATTTTTTTTGATGCGTATATTATGATAGCTTTCTGTGCGACCTCCAGGACCACAGTATTTCTGGAAGATTGTTTGAATTAATCCAATTGTTCCTATCAAATTGTGGAATGAAAGGCATTTTGAACGGTCAAGCTTTCAGATATTTTCATGCGAACGTGGGCGCCACTTAGAGCACTACAGTCCTAGACTGTTTCTGCTCTTCATCAAAGATATTGATGTCATCATTTCCCAAGTTGGTATCTATGCAGATGATACAACCATTTACTCACGTCCCAACAGGAAATCTGCCAAGGTTGACAAATTAAATGACATCTAATCAATGGTTAACTGAGGCAGGAAATGACTTGTAAATTTTAATGCTCCCAAAAAACTGCTCTCTTTTAACCCCCTGTGATAAACTTTCTTGCCAGCCATCAACATGGCTGATGCTGCACTTTATCAAAGCAACACATTGCACCTCCTTAAACTCACAGTTTTTAACCGGTCTGAAGTTGAATGACTACATCGTATCCATAGCAGTATCACTGTAAAAAGGTTTGGGTCAATGTGCCGGACTAGAATGATTATTTTCTCGTTAGAATCCATCATGCACGTTCATAAATCTACCATTCCTCCGCGTATAGAATACTCTTGACATATTTGGTCGGGTGTTAATGCTATTCATTTTGGCATCATGGCTTCAGTCATCGACGTGATGTGGTTTTCCTCTGTCTTTTCTAGAAATATTTTCATGGCAACTGCTCGGACGAGATTTTTTCTATGGTGAAGCAACTACAGAGTTGGCATCACGATTCCACCCTTTTACCGTCTGAACTAGTTAAATGTAACCACCACTTTTACTCAAACAGTTTCTCTTCTCGTAATTTCTCGCCTGAGGATCTCCCTTTCGTTTACTTTAGTCAGTTAAGTGCCATACGTGATATACGCTTGAGCGATCATGTCTCGAAAGAAACATGACTGACTGGGCAGAAAATTATCCCGCAGTAGTTTGCCATTACTTTCTGCGGTAGACTGGTTGCCAACCAATGCTACAGAACTCAATCTGAACTGTTATTTAACCCATAACTGGAGAGAAGAGACGTTTGCTTGTAAGTGAATGCAAGGAATTCAATTGAAATTCGATTTCAGCTCCCCGATTTCTCGTTCCGAGACTATATCCACTGTACCACAATGCACATCCTTTTTTTAATGATATTTGCACTGTCGAAACACAGGATCGACCCAGGGACGTTTAGATATTCAGTCTAATGCTTTTCTGATAACTGCAATTTTCAAAAATTTAAATGCTACCTCAATTCCCGTCTTCTATTTTCTTGAATCCCGTTCATCTTTTATCCTTTCTTCAATACCTCCTGTACCAAGTGTTTTATATTTTTTTCTCTGTAATCTCCTGAAAATTAGTGGCAGCCCTGCCATGATTGGGAAGAAATGATTTAAAAAAAAAGGAATTTTTCCAATGTGTGTTTGTGTCTAATAGGCTCAAAGAATAGTATAATTTAAATATGAGAACAACATCTTGAATTAAAATATTAATTAATATTATCAAAAATCAGCTCCAAATTTATTCATTTATTTATAATTATTCTAAGACAGACTTCGGGAAAATACGGTTCACGGGCTCTAGGGCCCCCGTAAGACTACCCAGAGAAGACACCAAGAAATTATTAGTATTTTGTGTTCATCAGAATGTAGTCGGTGACAGATCATCTTTTTCTATGTGGCCTGGCCCTTCAGGACGTAGTCGATCATGGTTCTCCACGTCTCCCTATCCCTTGTGGCTCTTAGTATGTTTGCTCCTGTTACACCTCGCAACCCCCGTTCCGTCATCCACCAGATCAGGCCCTGCAAATATGTTATCCGCTGCCTTCCTCTGTCTCTCTTTCCTTCTATTTGGCCAGTCAGTATAAGGTTCTCCTCGTTGCGCGACTCAGGAACTTCAGTTGTCTCTTCCTGATGCTCAGTATCAATTTCCTTTTTGTTGCCATTCTTTCCAGGACCTCATCGTTGCTTGCATGCTCAGTCCATGATATCCGCAGCATCCTTCTGTAGAACCACATTTCCGCTGCTTCCAATTTTGTCCTCATTTTCGATGATATTGTCCAGCATTCACTGTCGTAGTGAAGAACTGACATCACATAGCAATCCAGCACACTTTTCTTTGTTTCTAGGATGCCTTGCGAAAAAAAAATGTTTTCTGGAAACATGACAATTTTTCACTGCCATTGTATCCAATTAATCATTTTAACACTCCGTAAAAATGAAAAATAAATCATTTTATCGCTATCTATTCATCTATATATGTTTCTACTTTTGACATGCTCATTAATCTTTTCTAATGTTTTACACTTGTTCTTCGAGGTTAACTTGCTACGATCAAAATGAATCTTTGTATTTTTAAAATTTTGTAGCTTTCTTCTAAAAGTAAGAACTGGTTATTTGAGGAATACATTAAGAAGTCTTCTTACAGGATAGTTCAACATTTACAATGCGTTGATTCTGAAAGAATTAAAACTGCCATGTTTTATCATTGGCGGCCACAATCTTAGCAACATAATGTATAGAGATAACCCAGTGTTGATAGCAGACACATGACGGAAACTGCAGGAACTCCAACAGAACGGAGTAAAGAAAAGTTAGAAGTAACAATTCAAAATGGGAACTACGAATTAGAGAGCACAAAATCAAGCAATTAATTTAAATATTTATGAAATACTTTAACAAATTGATTGATTTCTTTTCTATAGGTTATTTAAAGAATATTTTAGATTGTGAAATCTCTTCTTTTGTGGATAATTGTTTAAGGATAAAGGTATTACTAATTAACCTATAGTCTGGGAAGATGAAGCCGATTTATATCTTTGACAATGGTATTTTCGTATAAATGAATATAACGAACATAACGGGAATTGGAACTTGGAGAGCCAAGTTCCAATTCCAAACCATTATCTATTACACCACCCGCATATCTAAACATACAGCACCTGGTATTCATAAAAGGTCAGCCATGTAGGCACTGACCCGTCTCAATGTTGCTTAATTTTTGGTGATATTACTGGAAGTGGTGTTTTAACGTGATATAACCGTAAACCTGGTTTAACAGAAGACAGGAAATCACTGAAAGTTGAAGACGCATTTAAATACTTAACTATATCTTTCAAGAACTAAGCAAGATATTAATAATGAAAATTTGGATAGAAACAAAAAAATCGAGTAATATCTGTAGGACTGACAATTTCATTCTTAAGGCAACAAAAATCTCGTTCTACAGAAACATACTGAAAATATTATGGCATGAACATGGGAACAACAACAAAGTTTTAATGGAATGGAAATAGAATGTACTCATAGACTTAGAAACAGAAAGAGACTGTTGAAATTTTATAGGCCACATAAGGAGGAAAGATGACCTGGAGAATCTGATACACACAGTACACATTGAAAATCTTCAAGGGTATGAAGATAAATCACATCCTGTAGCAAGGTCTCTGATTGAGAAATTTTAAAAAATATGAGAATATTTCTTAATTGTTATTGTTTCCAGGTCCATTGTGACCCAGGGTCGTTGCCCAAATTAGAGTCCCATATATAGGCAAACAATGAATGCTCCAAACTGAGGTCAAAACTTGAAAATATAAAAATTAATTAGAAAACATATGCACTATATTTTCATAGTAAAAACATCAAAACAATTGTCATTAATATATAATTGAAAAAAAAATTACTAAAGCTCACAAGAAAATACAATTTCGGCATTTAGTCACCCATAACGTGTTGATATACAAAACTAAACTAAACCTACTGAAATCAAAACAGAGGAGAGCAGCGAATAACCTATCTAACGAATTTGGTAGAATTAGGAGAGAAAGAAAAGGCATACGTAAGTTCTGCAAAGAACAGGATGTTGTGAAGGGCCATGATCAAACATGCCTTGAATGTACACTCCACATTAAATAAGAACAAATAAAAAATATGTATATGAAAGTCTGCATCATTGCAAGACTTGAGCAGTATAAATATGAGTTATCTATGGGCTAATTACACAGACGAATATCCAACCATTTTGTACACCATTGACACGTTTCAGTTTTCGAAAGAAGAGAACAAAAATATCCAATAATTTTGTTTTGCAATTTAGACTCATTCCTAACTTAATCAGTGTTAAAAGTGTATCCATAGTAACCGGATGATGGTCCGTTCTGGAGGTAAGCGGACACATTATATGATATCGGCTGAGAGATTATCAGCAGAATGTAACTTTCCATCGGAGACAGGTACCAAACGTCAAATTGGTGTTCTGTAATAGAGAGTCCGTGTGTACGTGACCCAACCGTTGTAAAACGATGTCTAGAATGATAATGGTCACGAAAGTACACTCAGCACATCAGACACCTCTTGTCAGCCGACGTGCAATCGCGGTCAAGAGGACGCGTAATTTTGCTAAACACCGCGTGGAATTTGCAGATATAAAACTCTAAAGGTCAAAGTTTTTGTTGTTTTCTCTGTTTTCTTCGACTAGATTTTGGAATGTACGTGTTCGTAATAAACTTAGCAAGACACATACAGAGATATAAGCCTAATGTGAACGTTACCGTTGCGAACAGAATTTAACCAGAAATTGAAGAAAAAGTGTTTTTTTTATCGAGAAACAAGAAAAAGATTTCTATTTTTATTTATTAGTTTTATTCTTAAAAAAGAACAATCATATTTTATTAAATTATACACGGTATCCTTAAAGTCAGGATACATAGGTAAAAATGCATATTTTCAAGAAATCAAGGTGTTACAGTTTGAGTTTTGTTTAATGGCATACCAACATCTGTGGGTTATTTAATGCCAAAGAGGTGGGATTTTAAGGTATTTTTCAATGTTCAGATATAGTGAGAAGTTTTATTTAGATTTTGATGAAATTTTTATTTTATTTTAGAAAATGTTTTCTAGTATTGTATTAAAATATATATTGCTGGTAATAATAGTTTTCCTTCAAAAATGTTTTATGTGAATATTTTTTCCCCTCAGAAATGTATTTTTGGTAATATTTTTCTTTCAAAAATGTGGATTTTCTATAAAATTCTTTTTTATATGTATATATTTCTATAAAAGTGTAGTTTTATACATTCATAGCATTTGGATCCCAGTTTGTGGGTTAACTATTTGCCCATAGCTAGGACCCTAACAAGTGCTACCACTTCGGGTCAGGGTGGACCTGAAAACAACAGCAATTAACTGTCATATCCAGGACCGGAAATCAAGGTATCGAAAAGATTTTATTGAAACTGGAATATTATCAACTAACAACTTCAATATGATTTTCATCATTTGCGATGTAAAGGTTGATGCGCTTTGAAAGCTTCATGTGAACTTGATGCAATAAATACACATTGTCATCAATTTTGACATATTCACTTTCCTTTTTTCCACAAAACCATATTTAATCTGTGAAGGTAAAAAGAATATATAGTTACTGAAATTTTCGATGTGTCCAAAAGTTAGGAACACACTGTATCTTGCACTAATATTCCCCAATTATCTGTCAACTTTTTAAATACATTTTGAACAAATTTAATCGGGTTTTGTGTGGAAAGATTTTCAACGAACATTTGGATATAGTTCTCATTAAACAAGTTTTTTACTCTATGAAATCTTTGTTGCATTGATCGGAGAAGTTGGTAAGATGTTTGGTGACAACAGCGGTTAGGGTAGAACAGACCATTTGAGTTCAACAAAGCTTTTTGTGTTATTATTTTCTTGTAGAACATTTCTTTGTCGTGGAGAAAACATTTTTGTTTAAATAATCACGTTCAGGACAATTTTAGGCAAAACATTTTCTTTTAATCAGTTCACCCCAAGTAAGGCAGTCATACTGCCACTGATGCAGGGGGGTTATATAAGAGGAAAGTGTTTAGAAAGAGAGACAGGTTATAGGAGGTGTCAGGAAGAGGGTAAAAATAAAAATGAGAATACTGTTGTGATGATAGTGGAGTGGACGGAGAAAAGAGCATGAGAGAAAGATTGCAAGTCAATGAGTTAATATTGACCTTACACATAAATTCCTGGAGATCGTAGCTGTCGGGGAAGCAATTATAGGGAAGGGAATTTCACAGGCAGGAAGTGCGAGAAAAAATTCTAGAGTAGAATTTGCGGTTAGATTTTATTGGCTTTACTGTAAAAGGGTGGGACCTAGTTGTTAGTCTAGTAACTCGAGTAAACTCATAAAAGTACATTTAAGCACACGTGTCTTCTGTTGAACGTATAATTATATATTCAATGTTCCAATTTTCTTTAATAAATCTAATGAATCCCGTCACACGCACAACCATAACCTTTTACTATTTGAGTCTAGCTCTTGTGGTTAGTTGTAGAGATTCACTCTCTTAATTGCCTTTTAAATCGCCACGTCATCAGACGTGTGTTGGGTTGTATGCAAACCAGTTTTCATCACTTGTCATGTTGTATTTAAGAAATTCTAACCTATGATGATAAATTCGTTTTAGAACTGGTTAAAACAAACGAAAAATACATGATACTTAGCGTAAAAAAAACAAACAATAAATGTACATAGTGCGATGTATATATTGTCGTCTAAATTATGCAAAAATGAAAATAAAAATGGTATCTATAAATATATAACAGATATATTTACCAAATTAATCAAAAATATCTTGAAATGCGAAATAATAAATTTATTGACTAAAATTGCCATTAGTTTTAACCACGGTCTCCAGCAATTTTGGAATCCCTTGCATCTCTTCTGGACGGTCTCCTTGTTTAAGTTGCTGAATGCTGCTATAATCCTTGCATTCAGGTCATCTTTGGAGTTAGGAGTTTTGTTGGTCTCAAATGCGCCTCACGTACAATAATTAACGTCAGATGCATTCTTATGAGATAGGTGACCATAAGTAATGTGTGATATGGTCGTAAAAATTGTTTCATAGCCATTACTGGGTTATCCTGCTTGTGTGAAATGTTGAAGAGTCCTCTTGCCAGACAGTTTTTTTTTTCCGGCAGCCACAGTTTTGACCCAGAGCAACATTGCCTCATTAAGTTAATTGATTTAGGCCTTCGTATTGAGTCTGGGAGACCGTAGATAGATGACTAGAGGCACGATGACTAGAGGCACGATCACTCCAGATATCTTTATAATCATCATTTGACTCATCCAACTCTTTCCAGTCGTCAGAATGATACACAGTCACTCTGAAATATTCCTAGTGGAGCTTTCGGCACAAAAGCCACGTAATACAGCATGTTGTTTCCAAATTTCTAGCAAAATGAATAAAGTCATGGTGATTATTCTCGCAGATGCTGCCCAACTGACCCTACTATATTGTGCAGTCAACCAAATAAGAAACAAAATATTCGTATGAGCGAGATTAAAAAATAGAATGACAAACTTTTACACATCGCACCCTGTATAGAGCATAATGACACAACCTTACTTCGTCCGACCTTGCTGATAATATTTCTGTAGCATGTAGACCTTTTAAAGGCGGTAGAAATTTATGGTCGTATCACGTTGGTACACCAGTTTTTGCATGATTTTCGAATTTAAGGAACGTCGTATCTGGTCAGTAACAAGATTGGTGGCAGTTTACGAATACTAGGTGCAGTGATCTTTGATGTGTAAGTGGAGAAATGAATAACGACTAGCAAGCAATTGGAGTGCTGAATTACAATTCCAGTCGTATTCTTTATATTTACTAAAGCTCAAACACCATTAGTAAAGACTGGAATCCATATTCCTTCTTCTAGCCATGTGCTAATTATTACGAATGACTATTGTTGCAGACAAAGCTCTTATAAACTAAGAGTATTTTCTAGTTTTAAATAATCTGCAAATGGTTGATAAGTCGTAAAAACCAGAAATCAGTTTAACAGTTGGACTTGCTAAACTGGATTAAGTTTCAGAGCTGTTATTTTTCTAGACTGACCTCACAGCCTCATTACGTTGAAACATTGGTTCCTGTATGATCACCAAACTAAGCAGCGTCGAGCTTGGATGAGTAAGCGCTTGGTAATACCAGATCCTGTAAGCTTAGATGTGCGGGTGGTTTAATAGATAATGGCTCAGAATTGATAATTGAAGAGCCGAGTTCCAGTACAAGTTAGGATCGTTATATATCCTTGGGGAAAATATGAATGCACCTCTTTTCCCTATTATTATGGGTTTATTTGTAAGACTTGTATCAGTAAAACCATTATTATCTCCCGAAAAATTGCGGACAATGTATTAAAATTCCGTCATTACATAACCCGGAGAAGCTGATATTGCCACTAAGCAAAAAGAACCAACCAACATTTTCTAGAATGGCTGCGCACAAAAGTTACACAATCCCAATCTGCTTTGATATGGGTTATTGTGAAGTGATGGTTTTATATCTTCCCAATTTTATCTTAACCCAACAAACCAATTCTATTTCCCACGCTGATAAATGCCAAGCTACTCTGACAAACCTGCATGTTTCGAATAATTATATTGTATTTATCCTTTTTTTGTATGCATTCAGTTATTTTGGTATATCATGTTAGTTAGTTAAGTGCCATACGTGATACACACTTGGGCGATCAGCGCTCGAAAGGGACTTGACTGACCACGTAGAAAGCTTTCCGCAGTAGATTGCAAGTAATTATTGAATGGACGAATGGTAGATTTATAAATATGCAAGATGCATTCTGACGATAAAAAAAAACCGTCTGCCCTGACACAGTGACCCAAACTTTCTAGCAGTATACGTAGATATTGATTTGATGCACACGTTTACGTTGGTTAAAAAAATAGTATAACTATATTGGTAATATTAACAGATTACTTTTAAAACATATTCTGCCTTCATTACCCCATAACTCAGTAATCTTATTTTTGGTTCAAATTTTAAAATATTTTTCTTAATTTTCTTTTAGGAAAATATTTCTCAAGGCCACTAACTGCTATCGGTCTTACCAGTATTGATAGCGGTATTTTATCTTCGAATTTTGTTTGAATTAGTGTGATGATTACGTCATTATATTTTTTAATAACATGGGATATGTATTTAACCACTGATGACTCCTTTATGATTTGTTAAAGTGTTTATAATTCAATATCGCTAGTCCATGATGTTCGAAAAACATCATGGTCCAAATTAGGATACATAGGCTTCATTGGTATACACATTTAACCATCGATCTGTTGTATACAACTGACAGTTTAGATATTCCTGAATGAGTTTAGCGACATGCATAGCACCCATATGAAATTTTAGGTCAGAAGAGCCGATCTTAGGACGTGACTCGATTTTGTGTTTAATGTTTTTGTTTTAAAGAAACGTACGGTGTTGTGGAAAACTATTCTAATGCGCAGCGTATTCTATGTTAAATTACCTGTTTTCTTGCACTAAATCTGGTATACTTTGAAAGATTTGAAGTGCATGGTATTTACTAATTTATCATCATGAATTTCCACGATCGATTCAGATTCAGTCAGTTAAGTGCCATACGTGATACACGCTTGGGCGATCATATCTCGAAAGAGACATGACTGACTGGCCAGAAGATTATCCCGCAGCAGGTTGCCATTGCTTTCTGCGGTAGACTGGTTGCCGACCAAGGCTATAGAACCCAGTCTGCGCTGCTATTTAACTCATAACTGGAAGAAAGAGACGGATTAATACCTTTCCCAAGTGTATGTGCGCGTAAGTGGATACAATGAATTAAACTGGAATTCGAAATCGGCTCCCCGATTTCTCGTTCCGAGCCGATATCCACTGTAGCACAACGCACATCCGGTTATTGCTAATACACAAACAAAAAAAAAAACACTCACACACAATCATTTTACAGTAATGTTCATCCTGTAGAAAGCTCACGCCCGCTCGAAGTAGCTAGTAACTGCAGGTTTAATTTTATACAGATAAAAAGAGACAGTTACAGTTCAACCTAGATTTAAAAGGGTTATGGTTGTAGTGATCCAGGAAAGGGATTTCCGTTATGGTATAGTGGATGTCGGAGTGGATCGAGAAAACGGAGAGCAGAATTCGATTTCCAGTTGAATTTGTTGGATTTACTTAACGCGCAGATATTCCTGGGAAAGGTATTAATTCGTCGCTTCTCCTTCTAGCCATGACTTATAGATTTCATTCTATAACTTTGGCTGTTGACCAGTCTATCGCAGAACGTAATGGCAAACTACTTTGAAAAAGTCTTACGCTTACTAATACTAGTAACCGGTTATGTTAAAGATCATTTTGTACGGACAGAAGATAACGGTTAATCCTAAACTTGAAAGAAAAAAATTGTAGCGATCGGAATAAAATCAATTTCGGAGTCGACCTCAA
The DNA here is from genome assembly GCA_037127315.1 of Ascarosepion bandense. Taxonomy (NCBI): domain Eukaryota; kingdom Metazoa; phylum Mollusca; class Cephalopoda; order Sepiida; family Sepiidae; genus Ascarosepion; species Ascarosepion bandense. The sequence continues at coordinate 355,071 of JBBBDQ010000292.1, forward strand.
CGATACAGGTTTCGCGGAAAGAAGCCGTTCGAATGGAACTTACTACACATCAACTAAATACGGAGGGAATGTGGACGGTGTGCTCCAAAGTAAGTGGTATAGCAGGTCTTAGCCATGAAGGTTAGGTCAGGCAAAGTCGAGTAATATAGACCGTCCGAGGATTTTTAGTGGAACTAGCGAGAGAACTGCTAGAGGCTTGTCAGATCTTGTTTGTGAAAGAGGGTTTGGAGAGTGGAAAATAATACGTTATCTACAAGACGCTTTTAGACTCTATTGAGGCTTGAGAGTGAGGTCTCAGGAGCTCCTACCCAAATATAGAAAGTGTGCTGCATTTTGTCTTGATCTGGCTCAACTAAATGTGGAGTATAGCACGAGATGTCAGGTACAAACTGATGCGTCACAGTGTGTCTAGCATTTTACCTGCATCTTTTGCGACGGGTCGTATGCACGAGTTCTACTTGAGGTCAGGTGTGAGTTTGAAGCCCAATTCATTGTGACAGGTGGTAGTTCAGGGTCCGTTCGGTAATGATAGAATATAACTAGTTTGGTCTGGCAAACACTGGTTATAAAACAGTTGTAGAGAATATATATATATATCCGAGTGAATACAGAATGAATAATTCTTACAACGTCCAAACATTAATTTAAAACAGTGCTCGATAGATAATATATAGAGCTGTGAATATTTACACCGCCTGATGAGGCATTGAAGTTTCAATGTCGAAACGAGCGTACATTCGTAGCGGATATATATAGAATAATTATGTACATGTTCTAAAATATAATTCATAATATGTATATATATATATATATATATATATAGTCATCTGCAGACACATATGTTTCGCCGTATCACAGCTCATCACTACGTTTTGACATCTGATTGCTTTTCGCCAGGATTAAAACCCGACCGAATTGTCATCAGTCAGCGCTTCTACCTCTGGGCTCGGTAGAAGAAGGTAGACTTTTAGCGTGTGATATACCATGTAACCATATGTATATATAAAGGGGTGAGTTGACTATATTGATTGGGATGCGACAAGATGATAGAATAAAGTAAAAGAACAAAAGAAGATACGTCTCTCAAACTAATATGGTTCATTCTTATTAAAACTTCTTTAGAGACTGAGAGAAAAAATGCAAAAAGAGCAACGAGACGGTCTAGTTCTTTGTTTGAATTTGGGGTTAAATTTTATTGCTCACATAAGTATCACGTGTATTAAATCAATAGATAATTGTTTTTAAATGTATGTGCGTGGAATATTTTGCATATAATAGAATATGTGTATGTTTTTATAGAAACGGTTGTATGTTTAAATTTATATTGGTCGGTAAAGTTAGTTAATATAAGTGTATATGTGTGTGAAGGATAGATCTGTAGACGGTATTATTAAATCCTTGAAAATGTAGCAAGATATTGCTAGGATATTGTATTTGGATATTTTATGCAAACGCATACACTACCGGCCATAATTATTAGGCAACACCATTGTTTTCAAAAAATGGTGTATTTCATACTATTTTTAGTATTTATTCCCAAGTAAATAATTGTAAATGAAAATGGAATGGTTCTTTTGTTAATATTGCACAATAACATGTGCATCAAATGAATTCATAAAAAATTAATAATTACCAATATTGCAATTTCAAAAATGAAAGAATGTAGAAAATTTACGGTGATTAGGACGAGTTTATGTTTGCTTCCTTGCCTTGCAAAATCTTGCCAAGTAATAATAACAAAAAAAAAACTTTCTGTTTTCATTTTGAATTTTCCACTTGGCAATAAATACTAAAAATAGTATGAAATACATAATTTCTTTTAAAAAGCTGAGGTCGCCTCATAATTATGGCCGGTAGTGTACATGTGAGTGTGTATCTGCAAATGATGTCACTTCATATATTAGTAGGTGTTTGTGTAAGTTATTGATACTTTGTAATAAAAGTGATAAAAACAAAAAAAAATCATAAAGAAACTCAATGAAACCGGCCACTTATCGTGAGAAATATAAAAAGAAAAAATTAAAATTAAAATTCACAAATCTTCAGTGTTTCATTCGGTTCGTTATGATAACTGCCGCTTACGTTTATATATCTCCTCCTCATCCTCTTACAAATACAGGGTGTGATAGGTAAATCGTCACCCTTTTATATTGTTTTAATTTTGCATAGGCACGATTTTTTGGTTTTTATTTTAAATTTTTTCGACTGCAAAGGATGGTCTGTTGGGCATCGTCGGAGAGAATAAAAACACCATGGTGCAATTTGTTCCGCCAGAAATTTGTAAACGGCATGCTGTACTATTTGGCATTCGCGCCGGAATCTTTGATACGTATATCTCAGTATGTTTTGTTGTTAATTAGAGGACACTGAAAAGTACTTAGGAAAAGTTGCATGTGTCTAATATTGATTACTATGGCGGAGCACTTTGATAGTTCTGATAAGAAAATAATTCCCGAAATTGTTGGTGAATATAAATAATAAACTGCTCTGTTTCGAGAGAGTAGCTTCTGGAATATCCTATATTTGAAAATCAAACTCTACACCATGCCACACACGCAGAAAAATACAATCATAAGTTTCAGACAATTTCGGCGATCACATCAGCTCTTACAAAAAGCTTTTTCACTCCTCAAACGGCAACCATCATGATTATTATGCCCGGGGCTCATTTAAGTAAGAGACCAATAAAACTCCTCGTGACAACAAAGATGAACTGAATAAATTTACTCTTTAGTACTTCAAGATATTTTTGTGCAATTTTGGTATATTTGTTAAAATGAAATTTCATTGTTATTTTCATATATAAGTGGTTTAGAACACACTTTATCCATCGCAAATTGTATATAATCTCACCAACAAAAACATTACTTTAGTTTGATGAAGTACATCTGCGGCTTGACAAAGAATTTGTTTTCAACTTGCACATTCATTTACCTAAAATTGTTCTGATAGATAGACATTTATATATCATATTCTCGCATAAGTTTTTATATAATAATGATGGCACTTGTAAACATAGTAGTTGTATTTATAATACTTTTTCACTGACACATTCATTTTAACATCAGCAATCGAACAATATTATTCAGAAGATATTTGTTGTGGAAGTATTAGTGGCTAAATTCGTGACACTTGAGCGAAATATATATATATATATATATATATATATATATATATATATATATATATATATATGAATTAATATTTATATGGGTATGAACTTAAGTAAGCGCACATATAATAATTTTATTCAGGTGTTAATAAAACAGTGCTTAATGTAATCTAAACCGAGTTATTAATTATATATTAATAAATCAACATACCCTCCGTCGGTTGCACGACTCAGAGTTTCATATATATATATATATATATATATATAATTGCTGAGAAGTTTGTCACTTAACTGAGGATGTTTATACAGAATTCGGAGTTTCAGGAAGGCATTATTAGAATGTCATCCCTTGTCAGGGTAAGGTTTCGTTCTACGGCTCTAACCCGGGTTTGTCTCTCATTTGTATTATAGAATTTGGTATAATTTGCTTACACCAAACTTCATAAACTACATCAAATTCCATATAAGTAAGAGAAAAAAAAACAGGTTAGAGTAGCAAAAATAAACCATGTCCTGACAAATGGTGACATCATAATGGTGTGTTCATAAACTTTTTAATACTAATTCTATGAACGGTCTTTCTCTACCCCGATATCGAGCACTTACGACAAAAGTTCTGATCACCAAAATAAAATTTATCCAAGTAACTACTGAAAAAACAAGAGCCTTGTCACTAAACATTATCCCAACTCAACACTATATATATATATATATATATATATATATATATATATATATTTCTAAACGTATACTGTTAAATATAACAGACAATGAATGTCTATTATGTTTAATCATGAACCGTTCTAAACATCGTATACGCTTTACGTTCAGGTGAAAATAAAGACAAAAATTGTTCAACATTTGGATAATTTTCATTATGCTGGTGCTAAGGTTTCGGCTCACATGAGTCATCTTCAGAGAGGTTATTAAGACTCTAATACAGTAACATCCACCATCAGCGACGATTTTATTTTATTTACAGGGATCGTTATCGTTGCATAGCAATGTTTTATGTTAACACAAGATAAAATCATCTTTGAGGGTGGATGTCTTTATGTTACCGTCCCTGTAACCTCTGTATTTTAGATTTTCTTGAATCTGATTCTTTCTAAATTATTTTACTTAACAATCAACTTCCTTCCTATATATTGCTGATGCTTTATTAATATAACCCTGCGGTTCTCACTTCCTGGATCTTGTAGATAAACTAAACAAACATACAACAGAATTTACACATGAAATGGAAGAAAAACAAAACTTTAACTTTCTTAGACATCATGTTAACCCCAGTTGACAATAATCAAAAACTTAGTTTTCACCAAAAATCTACAAATAAAATGACGTAAAAAACGTATATTTCATCATACCAACTTAATAAAATTCAGAATAATCACTGGATTCTACTTAAGACCACTCAGTATTTGCAACCCCAATATTAAAACAAAAACCAGCGATCTATTGAAACCCTAAATGTTTCATATTCAATGCGAAACATAAAATATACCAAAATATATATTATTTTACCAACTAACTTTGTCACAGCTACAACCGAAACAAATTTTTCTAAACTCAACATAAAAACTGGTCAAAACTACATTTAAAAATAGAAGACTTAATCAATACAAAACAAGCCAAGGATTGCCAGAAAGAACATATTGGAGAAACCTCAGGAAGTTTAAACAAAGGACTATATGAACACAAAAACGCCTTTTCAAAAGCAACATACAATATGCATTAGTCGTTCAACGTAACGAAACTGACCATAATTTTGACATAAAAATGCTCTTCTAATTAGAAGAGAAAATAATTCACTAAGACGAAAATGTATAGGATGTGCTTTAACCGCTAATTCATCCACAATCATTTTTCGTCCATTTTCTTATAACATTTAATGGAAAGAAAAACAAAAAGAATATAAATCAATTTTCAGAGATTGCAAAAAAATATTTCAAAACCTTTTGAATCTACCAGTGTCGTTTTATTAATACACCTGCCTAGACACAACATCAAGAAAACTTCTGTCGGATGAAACGCGTCACAAATATATATATTTTCCATTTTGTCTGACAATTTCCTCATTATTTAGATACGCATAAGTGTGTACGTGTGTATGTGCACGCGTGTCTGTATGTGTGTTTATAAAGAAAATATTAATTAATAAAATTTAACATTTTAACATTTAACATTTTACTGAATTTACTAATTTTTGGATGTCTTTGTAAATGGAATTCAGAATATTCGCATTCTTCACATCAGAGACGATCAATTTGCAACAACCTATTGCATTTAAATGTGTATAAAATATGTTGCATGTTCGTTTTCTGTGTTGTCAAGCTGTTTAATCTTATTCTACACATGTCATTATTTATAATACGCAAGTAATATGAAATTTAGTAGGCCAAGATGAAGCTAGCAATTTGTTATCTACGATATTCAAGATTAGTTCCGTTGTGGAACAGTGAATATCGGTTGGAACGAGAAATTGGAGAGCCGATTTCAAATTCCAGTTGAATTCATTGCATTCAATTACGCGTAAATACCCTTGGGAAAGGTATTAATCAGTCTATTCCTTCCAGTTATGGGTTAAATAACAGGACAGATTGGGTTCTATAGCCTTGGTTGGCAATCAACCTACCGCAGAAAGAAATGGCAACCAAAAAATATTCTGCTAGTCTCTTTCATGTATCACGTAAGGCACATAACTGACCAGAATATTCATAGTTTCTAATAATAACCGGGGGAGGGTAAAAAAAAGAACAAGGACGAGAACCGAGCAAAAAATGATAATAATGTTCGCTCAGATTAGATGTGGCAGAATGTATAAAGTATTAGGCACCCAGTGATGGTCGAATTTACTGCACAATTATTAGTATTAAAGCGAGACAGTCTTGTTAACCATTATACCACCTCAAATTGTCCGAAGGTAATTTTCTCAGCGCAGCTTACATGTGGTACAAGACCGAAAGTAAGGGGCACCCAGTAGGAATCGAACTCACTACTTAATTGTAAAAGTCCTAGCTTGTTAACCGTTACAACACTTCAAGCTTCTCTATTTATTTTTTAATTTGAAAAGAGTGCAATCAGAAAATAAAGGATAAACATTGTCCGTTGTGTTTAATAATTTATCATATATATATATATATATATATATATATATATATATATATATATATATATGATTTTCGGATTAGATCTTGCTCATCTGTATCTAAAATTTTACAAATCTACAACCGAATGAAGATTGATTTTTGAAAATTTCAAATTAATGTTTTCTCTTGTCTTTGTTGATTTTCGGGAGTTGGAAAAAGAGAGAGAAAAAAGTGATAGAAAAAGGAGGGAAAGTTAGAGGGCCATTCCAAGGATTGGAATAAAGTACAAACATAGGTTTTCAAACAAGAAATGGGGAAAAAACTGAACAAAAAAAATTGGAAAAAGAAATGTTCATAAATCTATCACAGTCGTTTTTTACCCAAATTGTATTGGGACTGTTGTCCTCATCTTTAGTTCTGTTATCAAAATGTTTCGCTCGTTGTGTCCTTCAATCATCAGATGAATAATTTTTTTTTTTAAGCTGATGAGAATTCTGAACTGAAACTGTTATTTAATCTCTGGGGTGTATATTCTTGTTCCACTGGCCATGTCTAGGGATATCGTCTAGTTCATATTTATAGTATAGTCGTAGTTATGATATTTCTCAAGCGTTTTTATTGAGTCGAAGTACGCACTGACTGGCTGCTGTTGCCGCTTGTCATGATTTGTCGCTGATGCTGTTGTGGACGTTTGTCTTTCTTTATCAGCGGCTCCTATATTGTGCTTATTTCTATGCAAGACCTACTAATCGGATCCAGGTAGCTAAGTATATGGGCTGATTCTTTCAGACGTTTATATCCCTAAGTCGTTTTTGTGTTTTAAAGTGTTCTCTCGTGTCCAGTATTTTCACTTCATTTCACAAGGGCTACACCGTCTCCTACATACACAAAAAAGTAAGGTTGGAGGAACATTTTTAAAACCACGTGAGACAACGAAATCAAACATGACTGGTCATGTATGATTAGAAACCGGTTTTATAAATACTGAGAACTCATCATTTCAGAAATTCAAATATAAAGTACTGTGATCATAAAATCGTCTCACAACAAGGCCGTTAACTGAAAATGGAAAATATTCTTAAAAAGGTGAAAGCAAAATTTTCCTTGTGATACTTACCGAGATAACTCGCAAGGAGTTTCTATGTTCCGTTTATCTTTAACGTTGGCGTGTGATTGAATAATGGATTGTACGTGGAGATAAGGATAATAAAAGCAATAACTTTGCAGACCCCCGAAAGAAATATTTCGTGCACATATCGTTATTCTGGTGATAAATGGGTTAATCACGCCTCGTCATCGATTTATTATTTCCTGAACTATTGATATGTTGAGTCTGTCACTGGCAATTCTGAGAATTTAATATGCATACATATTGTTACCAAATAACTTTTTTTATATGGATACCTAGCAAAAGAATTGCATTTTCTGCTTTTTCTAGTGCTACAACAGCGTACATGTGACCCTAAAGAGTTTATTACAATCATTAACAAATGATCAAGGTCATTTAACTGTCATAACGTTATTTTTTAGTATGTATCACATCAGACTGAATTATGCAATAGATTTTTGTTATTACATCAGCCATTATTCATACATAAAGTACAGTCAAAATATGGTTGCCGAATTGTCAAATTGTCAGCTATTATTATTGGTAGTATTTATGTAGCGACTTAGATTTAGAATATGGACAAAATATCTTAATTATACAAAAGGCCAAAATTGTGGTTCTGCTCAATGAAGGCTATTCTGAAATTGATATCTAAACTTATTTATAAATGGAACTTTATCCCTGTGTGTGTGTGTGTGTGTGTGTGTGTGTGTGTGTGTCCGTTACCTATAGACTCCGAAACGGCTAAACCGATTTTCTCGAAAATCTACACAGTTGTACTATACGCGTCCGCGAGTGTTCTTACATTGGTTTTGTGTCGAGGTACCTCCGATAAATATCGATAATCGATAATCGAAAATATCGGGTTATAGAAGGAGTGGTCCGTTTTTTATCTAATTTGATACACACATAGCCAGACATAAGAAACGATATTCAGAAGTTTCAAGGTTGCAGTTCTTACAATAGTGCAGAAAATCGATAATATATATATATATATATATATATATAAGGCAAGATGTTTGTGTGTGTGTGTCTGTTTATTTGTCTGTATGTCCTTTATACAAATCCACAATTTTATCCGTTTCTCACCAAACTTCACACAAATATTCTTTAGGCTGAGTCTGAGCTCCTGGACCATGGATTAGTTTTAAAGCATTCATTACACCCGAGCAACGCTGGACTATACTGCTAGTTCGTATTAAAACAGTTTGTACAAACTGCTGTCGTTAACTTTAAAATTCAAGGACATTGAGTGAAAAGAGAAGTCTACTTCCAAAGAAAGCGAGTGTTTCAAATGAGCATTTGATGAAGCACCTAAACCTTATTAAGTTCTTCTCAAATGATGCAAGCTTTTCTTCTTCAATAGGGTACTAGTGCCAGTTCGATGGCAGCATCATTTCGTCTGTGATTTGTGTTTGTCAATCTATCAAAAATTACTTGTAACTGTGTTATATTTTATTTCAAAAATTTAACTTCACAAAGTGGTTTTATACTTTTGTTAATGCCTGTATTAGATGTCGTTGCTATACATGATATAAATATTTGCAATTCCCTGTTCGAAACTAGTAATTTTTATCTCTCTGACAACAATATATTTTGTATTATTACCCCAACAGCGCGAATTGCTCGGATCAGCGCAGATCGCTACAGCTGCCAAACGTTAACTGGTGTCATGTTCTTAAATAGCCTTGTAAGATCTATAATTTTCATATGGTTTTCATGTGCAGTTCCAGTTCAGTAATGTATTAACTGTCATATATATAAAAAGGCTTTCTTCGATCAATGGATAAAAATGGTTTGTGCAAGTGATGCATGTAGGTCTTACCGATAATTATACCACTTAGGTTGGAGTTACAGAATCTCAAAAAAACTTATATTAAATATAACTTGAAAAGAGGATAATAACAAAACAAAACACTGACGTCTCACAATACTTCAAAACAAATACTTAAGAAGAAAAAAACCGTCAGCACTGGAAAGAGAGATAACAGTAACTTGACTTAAGAAATCTATTTTACGGAAAATTGTTTTAAGAGAAAGGTTTAATAAATCCCCACTTACATTAGTACTGGGTGATCGGTCAATGAATGTCGAATATTTTCTTAAAAGAAAAAATCTAATATTATCACTGTAATTGCGATTATAATTTATTGTTAGTCATTACTTCCCGCTTTTTTTTACCGCATTGATTATGAATCTTAAAAGTAGAATCTGCAATATTATCAACCCTGTCCTGTCTTTCGAACCGTCACTTTACTATGTCATTTCTATAAATATTTTTCTGCAATTGTTCTGATCAACTTCTATTTTTAGCTTTTCGACTTTACGAATTTAAGTGAAGTAACTGGAATTCGAACTCGGCTCGAATTCCAGTTGAATTCCTTGCATTCACTTACGCACAAATACCCTTAGGAAAAGTATTTACCATCTCTTCCTTACTACAGAAAGCAAAGGCAAACTACTGTTGGATAATCTTTTGCCTAGTCAGTCATGTCTCTTTGGCGATATGATCACCCAAAGCGTGTATCACGTATGGCAGTTAACTAACTATGAGATTGGCGGCTCAATTTTACAGTTGAAATTTCTGTATATATATTTGAATTTTGATATGTGACATATATTGGCTCTGTAAATGAATAATTATTTAATTATTTATTTTCTTTAAAATTAATGTACACTGCAACACGGAAATTTCTATATTTCGACATCAGGCAATGTCAGGTATCTTTGGTGAAAATGATTTACATTTTAAAATAGAAAATAATACATTTATGTATTAAAGACTTCATGTGTAATGGAGGAAGGCAGAAAATTATGATCTTATGGGTGTGTTTAATTTAAATAATCACATGAAAGTCTACTTTAAAAATTTAAAATATAGGTTAGATGTTAGTGGTAAGTGCTTTTCCCAGTTATCTAATATATATATATATTTACATATATGTAAATTGTAAATATATATATATATATAAATTTTCCCTTGGATTGAAGTATCTGAATTAAAATATATATATATATATATATATATATATATATATATATATATATATATATACAATTTACATATATGTATATATTTACAATTTCTTTGTGCAACATTGTCGACTTAGCCCTATTCGTTTTTTTCACTGATAGAAAAAGTTCGTGGGCCAGTTTTTAATTTTCAACCCGAAAATTCCGCCATTCTCTATCTCTCTACAGGAGTCGGATCAGACCAAAAATGGAGTATTGCTGCCACGTCTGGACCGGAATTACCCAGTCACGAACTTCCAGCATCTCCCGGTTTCATCAATGTTTGCGAAGCCTTGTGGTTGATGAACTGCATTCCATCAGTTAATGTTTTTTCCCTCCTGATTGAACATTACTATTCTCACGCTATTTTTATGATGGATGTTCGGACGAACTATATTTCTTGGTTTCACCATTCCAGAACTTAATAACCTTCCATTCTGTGTGCACTTATAAAATAATTATTCCATTAGTTAGGAAGAAGTTTAACTCCGGTAGCATTTTCTTCAGAATTTTCTCAATGTGAAACGGACTTTTGTTGGAATGCTTCCCTGTTCCTTATAATCTTAACCTCTTCTAATCAATCGTTATCTATCCTATATATATTTTCTTGATATGCAACAGTTTCTTCTAACTTTACAGCAACCGCATTAAATTACCCACCACCATGAGTATCATTTAGGCAAACAATCTCTAAGTAAGAAAAAAATAATTAGCAAAAAGACCGGTTCTATTTGATCTGATGGGACCAAAAAGAGTAACTTTTGTTTCTCAATGAGAACCAATCTCGATATCGTCTGACTGTATAGTCTAGATTAATGAATCTTCACCAGACTTTGACAGGCTAGATGGAGCCTAGTCTGAATTCCAAACAATAGCACTATATCATTTGATTTTCAACTTGGACGAACTGATTTCTCTTTCACTTTTCCATTGTCACTAATTACCTCTTCTTTTAATAGTTGGCGAATGTGTAATCCAACGGAACTTTATGACGCCTTCAACGACCATTTTACCCTATATAATTATTCCGCAACAAGAGTTACTCACATAGACTTTGTTTGACATACTTGCACACCATTGGATTAATTGTGTATTACGTTTAAAACGGTATTCTATTAACAACTAAGGATATTTTGCGAGTGGTAAAACATTGGACCGAATGCCTAGAGGTTTAAAAGTTTACCTGACAGTTTTATATAAAAGTAACTGAATATATGCTATTCAGTTTCATTTTAAATGTATAACATTTATAAAGAATATAAAATTGAGAAGTTTATTTTTTATTTAGAAGTATAGTGTATGACAAAAATAACACCTATTTTTATTTATTAACTGTTATTGAACAAAATAGATTAAAGTAGTTTTAAGGAAATTTATAAGTATTGTCACATGAAAAAATAACACGATTTGAGACAACGTTGAAACATATCATCAACACTTTGATAAAGGATTTGACACATTTATACATTTCAGTAATTACTTGTTTTCGGATTGAGCTTCTAAACAATATGTGCACTTGAAAAGAAAAAGTCGGATTATATTAAGTCCGTTAATCGTTATGAAGAACAAATAAAAAGTAAAGCTAAAATAATTAAAAACCCCAGAAAATCACTATTACTCGACAATGAAACACATTTTTTTAATCATTTCACTCCAAGCAAGGCATTTCACTGCCACTGTTGCGCAGTGGGTTACATAGGGGAAAGTGATGAGAAAGAGTAGTTAGGGGGTTACATCGGGGAAAGTAATGTGAAAGAGTGGTTAGGAGGTTACATCGGGGAAAGTGATCAGAAAGAGTGGTTAGGGGGTTACATAGGGGAAAGTGATGAGAAAGAGCGGTTAGGGGGTTACATAGGGGAAAATGATGAGAATGAGTGGTTAGGAGATTACATAGGGGAAAGTGATGCGAAAGAGTGGTTAGGGGGGTAACATAGGGCAATGTGATGAGAAAGAATGGTTAGAGGGTTACATAGGGGAAAGTGATGAGAAAGAATGGTTAGCGGGTTACATAGGGGAAAGTGATGAGAAAGAGTGGTTAGGGGGTTACATAGGGCAAAGTGATGAGAAAGAGTGGTTAGGGGGTTACATAGGGGAAAGTGATGTGAAAGAGTGGTTAGGAGGTTACATCGGGGAAAGTGATGTGTAAGAGTGGGTAGGGGGTTACATCGGGGAAAGTGATGAGAAAGAGTGATTTGGGGGTTGCATAGGGCAAAGTGATGAGAAAGAGTGGTTAGGGGGTTACATAGGGGAAAGTGATGAGAAAGTGTGGTTCAGGTATAGGAAATGTGAGAAGGAGGGTGATAGACTGGTAAGGATACCGAGGATGAGATTTGCGTAGATGGGAAGAGTGTTTGAGAGAATGGGTGCGAGTTAGTGTGTTAGGCGGTGTCTACTGACCTTACATTTAAGATTGTAGCTGTCGGGAAAGCAAGTATGGATAAAGAAAGAAAATGCCTTTGACATCTCAGTAGAAGGCTTTGATGCTGCAGAGACATTGAGCACATAGATATATATTTGCTACAAGAAATAAATGAAATAATCAATAAAAATGATATAGGTCTCTACAGGAGAAACTGTCACATATTCTTAGTAATTTGTACTAGAAAAAAAACTATAAAAACATTTTCAAATATATGATTCGACATAAACGTACAAACTAACTTAAAGAAGTAGATTTTCCAGATGTCACATTGAACCTAAGAAAAGGTATATGTATATATCAACCATATTAAAAGTTTAATAACAAACTGCTGTAGCTACACACACAGTCCAAGTAGCACTAATAACCAAGCAAATCGCACAATAACTGCAGACTATTTGATAATTTATCTAGGGAAACCACATTCAGCGAAGTAAAAAAAAAACAAAAAAACTGTAGAAACTGTAAAAGTTCCATAAAAGATAGTAGATTTTGACAACACCCACATACAAACCACCTACCAAATAAAAAATGCCAGCAGGAAACGTAATATGATATGTTTCAACTCATCATTACAATAAAAACATTAAAACAAACGTATGAAAATATTCAATGAACTCATAAACAGCCACTTCCCCATCATGGAGTCTTGGCAATATATTCAATAAAAACACAGTAAAGGTCAGCTACCGTCTCACATGGCACAACTGGAAAACAGCTAACTAGCTATCCGTGCAAATCAAACACACGTGTAAATGCTGAACAAAGAACGAATGTTACTTGAACAGTAACTGCTTGCAGAACAATGTAATATACCAAGCAACTGTAAATCAGCAGATACGAACAAAAAGTACATATAGAAATAACAGAAAGATCTTGGAAACTAAGAGAAACTCTGCAGAAAAAAAACATCCAGTACAAATAGTAAATACGTGAACAGCCGCAATGCTTTATAAACATATCAGGGAGATAACAAAAAACAAACCACTCCAAAAGTATCGCAAAAAAAAAAAATCAGACTACAACAATAAACAAAAACATCTTTAATCTCAGTCTGGGGAAGAAAATAGGCTTAATTACCTTGCGAGACCGAGGCAAACGTACGATGAGGTTACATCTCAAAAATCAGTACGAATACATTATTTAGTACGTTACTTAAAACAGGCTAAATGTAAAAAAAAACGAATAAAATAATAATAAGAATAAAGAGAATGAACAAATACAAAAATATTAATAAGTAAAATAAATAAAAATTGACTAATAACTAGATAAATGAATTAAGTAAATAAAAAACAAATTATACAACTATGAATTTACATGTAATAATAATAGTAGCAAACAATAATCATAAATCAATACAAAATGATAAAAATAAAACTCTAAAGTCAAATTCCGTCGTAAACTGAATTTTCAAGGCTAAATAATTCCTTTGAGTAAATGGTATCATGGCTGAGACTAAGAACAGCAATTATACCAACTTAGAGCCAAACCCGAAGCAAAAACTAAAATAAAAGGTCTGAAAAAACTACACACATACAGGCAGATAAACAGACAAACACACAAACATCTTGCCTTTTATATATATATATATATATATACCTCGACACAAAACCTAGCTAAGAACACTCGCAGACGCTTATAGTACAACTGTGTAAATTTTCAAGAAAATTGGTTCAGCTCTTTCCGAGTCTATAGGTAACGGACACACACACACAGACACACAGACACACACACACACACATATATATATATATATATATATATATATATATATATATATATATATATATTAGTCATCAATATACAAGCCTGTTTCGCTGTATCACAACTCATCATTGAGGCTAGATACATCTATTTGCTTCTGGCCGGGATCAAAACTCAACCTATTTGTTGTCAGTTGGAATCGCTATCCCTACACCATAGGCGCTTGGAATCAGAGAATGGAAATGTTAACGTGTTGTATATAAGCAGTGTATACACACGCCAGTCACCGAAAGAACTCAATTCATTCCTGAAGAGTAATGTATATATGGCAGAAGTGGAAACTATTTTTAAAATTTTCTTTTCCGGAGAAGCAAATAAGCTCAGAAACAATATATATATATATATATATATATATATACGAACAAACTGAGATAGATAGATAAACAGATAGATAAATAGATATTGAAAGAAAACAATAAGAAAGGAATTGAAAAAGAAAGTAGGAAAATTTGTGAAAGAAATCTTTTTCGATAAATATACCCAAGATGGGTTAGATAGATAGATATGTCTTTTTAAAAAAGAAATAACATGAATATATTCATGAATAATATGAACAGACTGAGATAGATAGATAGATAGATAGATAGATAGATAGATAGATAGATAGAAATAGACTGATATATATATATATATATATATTTTTTTTTTTTTCTACGTTTGACGGTAACCCCAGCACAAGCAAAACAATAAAGTTTTCGAGTTTGTGTCAAGTAAATTTTGACGAATTTTCGTGTTCCTATTGTTGATTAGGAGTCCCAAGGATCTGATCGTGGCCAATAGAAGGATGTGATTTCCGATGGTGCTGAACATTTTGAAGCAGTCACAAGACCGAGCACAGCTCTAGAGTGCAATCAGAAAAAGGTAATCTCTGCCGGCCAATTGTGTAGACGTATGGGTCTGTGAAAGGTGGGCTTGTTTAATCACATGAAATCACATGAAAGTAATCCATCTGCATGTGTTGTCCTTCGCATGCTGCGCACTGAGCCCCAGTATGAGAACTTTACATGTACACACTGTTCTGGAGTTTGCCGATCGTTTGATAGACTTAGGTTTCACATGAGGTTTCACAGTGATGCTTGCATTGTGTCTGTCGACTCAACCAGCACCGATGGTTAAGTGTGCCAAATTTGCCTCAAGATGGGCGAGTCACTAACAGGATTAAAGAGTCATCAACGGGTTCAAGGACGGTCAATCAATGAAGGAGTGGCAATCGTCTGCCACGACGTCGCAATCAGCATATATATATACATATATATATATATATGAAAAGTGTATGTATATAATTATAAATATCAATATCAATATATATATATATATATATATATATATATATATATATAAATATGCAATTTGTTATATATATTATATTGTTTACATATTATATATACGTGGTACTTATTTAAAAGCGCTCAATATCAGTGATAGAGCAGACATATTCATATAGATAGGTGTGAGTTTGTAACCCTGGGTTTCACGCTTTTGCGATCGTCAGACAAACTGATTAATTTTTTTAAAAAATTGTCTATATTCGTGTATTTTTGTGGAAGTGAGGGAAAAAATTATATCGTCACGACAGACACAGACATATAGATATATACATTTGTACACCCATCAACGCGCGCAATGTATGTACGTATGAGAAATCGACAACTATTCGCGCGTTGACATCGCCACACACCATTCGAATGAGTGTGTATGTGTGCAACGGCACACATATACATATATATACCGAACCCCGCACGATTCGCATGTGTATGTTTATGCAAGCCTCAGTGACCAAACGCGCGTACGTGTGTATGTGTGTGTGTGTGTCCTTCACACGTTGATGGGTGTATATATATATATATATATATATATATATATATATGCGTCTGTCGTGACGTGTACGTACGAGAAATCGACAAGTATTCGATCGTTGACATCGCTACACACCATTCGAATATGCCAACCGAATGAGTATGTTTGCAAGGGCACGCATATACATATATATACCGAACCCCGCACGATTCGCATGTGTATGTTTATGCAAGCCTCAGTGACCGAACGCGCGTACTTGTGTTTATGTGTGTGTGTGTGACCTTGCGCGCGTTGATGGGTGTACAAATGTATATATCTATATGTCTGCTTCTGTCGTGACGACAGAATTTTTTTCCCTCACTTCGACAAAAATACACGAATATAGCCAGTTTGTCTGACGATCGCAAAAGCGTGAAACCCAGGGTTACAAACTCACACCTATCTATCTATCTATCTATCTATCTATATATATATATATATATATATATATATATATATATATATATGTTTTTAAGTTCATTTGTTTGATCATTATTTCAATTAATAATTATATTTGAATAGATATTCTGTTTATATATTTACACCTATATATTTAAAAACGAATATGTCGGTTAACTCTATTTCGTAAATTTCCGTTAGATTTCGTAAAATTGTCTTTGATCATATTTGTTTACCTTAGTGTACGAAAACAGAGCAATTATTAATATAACGAAAAAGCATGAATTTCTGTATTTAAGGCTTAATTCTACTTTGTCTACCTATGTATTCCTTCGTGGTTTAGTCATTAAGACACGTCAGATTAACTGGCGTCTTCCCCTAAGTCTATAAGGTCTCACACATTCGAATTCTACCGAAGTAGGCGATCATGGCTTTCCACATTTTCCTATCCCTGGTGGCTCTAAGCACGCCATCTCCTGTTACAGCATGAAATCTTCTTTCCTCATCCACCTGATTAGGTCCTTCAAATATGTTATCCGTTGCTTTCCCCTGTCTCTTTTTCCCTCTATCTGGCCTGTTAGTATCAGATTCTTCAAGCCTTCCTTCCCCATTGCGTGTCCCAGGAACTTCAGCTGTCTCTTCCTGATATTCAGTATTAGTTTCCTTTTTGTTTCCATCATTTCCAAGACCTCATCATTTCTCACATGTTCTGTTAATATGTTTAAAGTTGCTTGATCATAAGGGAGACGTTTTCAAAGTATTCTTTATTATATAATCATATCGCCCCAAGCAAGGCTGTCTACTGCCACTAGTGCGCAGGGGTTACATAGAAGGAAAGTTATGAGAAAGAGTGAAGGGTTACAGGGAGTGTCAGGAAGTGAATAAGAGAAGGGTAAGATACTGAGACTGGACGGAGAAAGTAGCATAAGAGCGAGGACGCAAGTTAGCAAGATAGAAGATGACTATTGACTTTATACTTAAACTTCTGGAGATTGTAGCTCTCGGGGAAGCAAGTAAACGGAAGGGAATTCCACGGGAGAGATTTGCGAGGAAAGAAGCTGTTGGAGTAGAATCTTTGTTTACATTTTATTGGTTTCACAGTAAAAGGGTGGGACCTTTTTGCTAATCCTGTGGCTCGAGCAAATTCATGCATAGGGGTAACCAAAGAGCTAACTTCATCGGAGCAGAAGTCGTAGAAAGACTTGTAGAAGAAACACAGAGAAGCCATATTGCGCCGGTGAGAAAGTGACTGTATCTGAACTGCAGAGCGAGATTGATCACATTACAGATTCTCCGTTGGATTTTGTCAAGGACCCCTAGCTAAATAGCAGGGGCACTCGAACTGAGATGGCAGCAGTATTCAATGCATTGGTGGATGGTAGATTTCTAAAACATTCCATTACGAATAAAACATACTATTACGAATAAAAGCCAATGCCAAGCAGTTTACAATAAATGGTAGTGTAGCGAATAAGAAATTAATTAAATTGACTCCCTTCTACACTTTTCAAAAATTCAAAACGATGTGTGAAATCCTGGTTTTACCAAATAGAAAAAGGATTGACAATGTGCTTAACGAAAAAGTCGAAACCAGATTTCGCATGTAGGTGCTAAAATGATTTTTGCCCAATGGGAGCGACTTGTAAGACTTGAAAGGACTTAGCGATCCAGTGCGAAATTCAAAAGCATATATAAATGACTTCGCAGAGTCAGAGACTCAGCAGAGATTGGAACAGCGACAGAGAGACATACATCTAAATGTACCGTCAAACTTCAAGCGACCAGGATATTATCATCTTTCTCTTTCTCTTTATCTATTTCAACATATACTACTAGAACATTTTATACGAACTCTACCCTTAAACTCTTAATAATGTTTCTAATTGAACATTAACTTCTACAACTTGTGTTATTGTTTCCTTATAATAAATTTCTATTTTAACATGAAAAATATGTATTTTATTTTTACTCTATTCTACACTATTCTACACATTTAATCCTGCCGACAACAAACCTTCTGATAAATCTGATGATGAAAAACCATCTGATAATAATTCTGCATAAATCCTGTAAGCTGTGGGGAATTCGGTTACGTATGACACAAGGCTGAATGAAAGAAATAATTACCAGCTCCTCCTACGCAACATATTTGACCCCAATATATTGGAATATACATAGCCACAAATCTAGAACCAACGCCGCTACGTCAACTCTATTTTCACTTGAATGCGGGTCGATAATCTACTAAGAAATGTACAAATGACTTAAGAACATGCTAGTAGACACTAAGAGCACAGATAAAAAAATATCTGCAAATTCTGTTAGAAAAACAGAACTAAAGATTTGAATCTAGTTAGGAAAGATAAAACGATAGAAATTCTGCCAAATCCGATTTCATGTTACAGACAATTAGTATGAGCGTAAGAATAAACATCGCCCTAGACAACAGCAAATGTAAAAATTAATTTGGAACTGGAATTCCAAGAGAGATTTTTCGGCAGAGAAAAAAAAAAAAAAAGAAGCAAAACAAGAAATATGAAAAGAAAATGGTCGGTATCTTTTATAAACTGTTCTTTTGGGACGGTATTAAATATTTGCAAAATAATTGGGAGCCAAAATAAAGAATTTTTTAAAAAATAAGTTCTGCCAAGTAAATACTTAATATATATGGAGGGCGAGGGAATGGTAATCAAAAGGAAAATGAAGAAGAATATTTTTAAAAAATGAATCTATATATGTGAAAAATAAAAGTAGTCGTCAACATTAGCCTTCGGATACTCAGAAATCTAGCGAGCTAGCTAGCTATCTAGCTATAAAAACAGTTTCCACTTCTGCGATATAAGCATTACTCTGTAAAAATTAATTTAGTTCTTTCGGTGAGTGGCGTTTTAATACACTGCTTATATACAACACGTTAAAATTTCCCTTCTCTGATATGGCTTAAGTGGGACGCCTTTGACTGACACCAAATCGGTCGAGTTTCGATCCCGACCAGAAGCAAGTGGATGTGTCTAGCCACACTGATGAGCTGTGATACAGCAAACAGGCTTGTATATGGATGACTAGTGATTATATATATATATATATATATATATATATATAAATCCGAGTGAATACAGAACGAAGAAAGAATTCTTACAGCGTCCAAAACATTAATTTAAAACAGTGCTCGATATATATATATATATAGAGAGAGAGAGCTGGGAATATTTATTATAAATTATATTTTAGTACATGTACATAATTATGACACACCGCCTGATGAGTCATTGAAGTTTCAATGTCGAAGCAAACGTTACTTTTGTAGCGGATATATATAGAATAATAATGTACATATTCTAAAATATAATTTATAATATATATATATATATATATATATATATATATATATATATATAAGCACACACACATAACAGGTATCGATATAAATAAACATACGTATGTGTATGCACACCGATATGTTAATAAATTTTCAGATGTTAAGAGGCCAGTGCCGTTTCTCTTCAGGACGTAGGCGATCATAGTCTTCTACTTGGCTCTGTCACTTGTCGCCTTGTTGCTCTCAATAATCTTTCTCGTGATATCTCTTCGAAGCACCGCTCCATCAAATATTTGCTCAGACCTAACAAGTAGTTCATATATATATATATATATATATATATATATATATATATATATATATATAAGCATTAATACAACAGTATGTTTATATATATAAGCATTAATGCAATTAGTGTAATGAAGATATATATATATATATATATATATATATATATATATATATATATATATATAATTTAAAATTTAATATTAAGTATTTATGTAAAAATGGAAATAAAAATCACTGCCAAAAAAAAAAGACAAAATAAAATCAAAGATCATGGCATGTAAAGAGAATATAATAACTCGCCACAACTGGCTACTATTGAAAGAAAACGGTAAAAGGAAAGAAAAGGAGAAGATAAAGAGCGAGGTTAAAATGAACAAGACAAAAACAGAAAACTAATCACAACACCCTACATGTACGGACATCCACGAAAATGGTAGCAAGCGAGAGAATGTACCTCCCCACAAAAGAATACATGGTGCAAGTTTATAATCTTCCAAGGAACTAAAACAATAGAGAAAAAGCTAGACCAATAATAAATGTATAAAAAATATAGAAAAGTATAAGCTGTAAATAGCTGATACTTAATGAAGATTGAATACACAGATCCGTCTACGCAAATCTGGAGTCTGGATGTCTAAGTTAAGAACATCTGCCTAAGCGACAACAATATCTATATATATGATTCCAGTGAATTAATGAAGCTTATATTTTTAATCCAAAATTTTATTCTGACTCTATCAAAAGTTATTTTTAGAGGATACACGTATTTGATTTGGAGGATTGTTTTCTTAATTGTTTCTTAAACAGAATATATGTCGTTTAGTAGCCTACATAGGTTCGTTAAATCTTTCTCGAATGGGCATGCAGATAAACCAAATAAGTGGTATTTAAAATAAAAGACATAAAAATGATTTATGAAATTATATATATATATATATATATGTGTGTGTGTGTGTGTGTGTGTGTTGACTATATATATATATATATATATATGTATATGTGTGTGTGTATGTGTGTGCTTGTGTGTGTGTCTGTTTGAGAAAATATATATATATACTCAAATAAAATGAAGAATGAATTCTAGTACTTAACCATTAGATAAAATGTCAGAAAATGGCCCGGGTCGAGTAATTTATTGACACCATATCCATGTTATATATATATATATATATATATATATATATATGTTGTAATGGCATGTTCTGCACACTTTATTGCTTGTGAGGACTAAGTAAATTAGTAGCCATATATATTGAGCAAATGGGATACCTGTGACCTAATACGGCAATTACTAGCCTGGCACCAAATCCCCTGTCTTACCATAGTGTATTCACTTTACAAGAAACCTCTTTTCTTTCATCTACGCTCGTGTTTTTTTTTTTCAATCGTGTCACCCCAAGCAAGGTATTCCACTGCCACTATAGCGCAGGGGGTTACATACAGGGATTGGGTATAGGAAATGTCAGAAGGAGGGTGATACACGACTTAGGATGTACATTGGGAGAGAGTTGCAGAGGGTGGGTGTGAGTTAGTGTGTTAGGAGGTGTCTATTGACCTTACATTTAAACTCCTGGAGGTTGTAGCCGTCGGGGAAGCAAGCATGCGGTAGGGAATTCCACAGACGGGAAGTGCGAGAAAAGAAGCTGTTGGAGTAGAAATTGAGGTTACATTTCATTGGTTTCACTGTGAAAGGGTGGGACCTAGTTGCCAATCTAGTATTTCGTGCAAATTCACATATAGGGGGCACCAGTGATTTAAGTTCGTCAGAGCAGAAGGCATGAAAGTATTTATAGAAGTGGCACAGGGAAGCTACGTGACGCCGGTGAGAGAGATACTGCAGGCGGTCAGCCAAGTCGTTATCAATCGCATTACAGATTCTTCGCTGTATTTTGTCAAGAAGCCCGAGGAGAATAGAAGGGGCACCCGACCAGATGTGGCAGCAGTACTCAATACAGGGGCGGATGGTGGATTTATATAATTGCAGGATAGACTCAGGCGGAAAGAATTTCCGGGCCCTGCACAAAGAGCCAACTTTCATAGCTGCGGATTTAGCAATGGATTCGACGTAGACATTCCACTTGAGATCCGCTGAGAGTGTCAGGCCAAGCAGGCGTAGTGATTTACTCTCTGCGAGGCAAGCCTGTTCCATGCTAATGGGAGGGAGGTGCGATTGTCTGCGGTGGTTAATTGACAGCAGCTTCGTTTTAGAAGAATTGAATTTTACGAGCCATCTCTTACCCCAATCCACCACGGATTGGAGGTCCTTCTCAAGCTCGGCAACGAGGGTCGCCTTGTCACATACACCAGATTTTTGATCGAGGCGAGAGTAAACTGTGGTATCATCGGCGTAGATGCCTACTTGTGATCTTATGGCATCGGGGAGATCATTGATATAGATTAGAAAGAGCGTAGGACCTAGGATAGAGCCCTGGGGTACACCCGCGTTTGTAGGGTAATTTTGGGAGGCATGTCCGTTTAATACCACCTTCAGTGTGCGGTTAGAGAGGAATGACCCGATTAAGTCCAACAAAAGTCCAGTTATGCCATAGCTTCGCAGTTTCCGTAGAAGGCCGGCATGCCATACTCTGTCGAATGATTTAGAGATATCCAAGGCGACGGTTCGAGCTTCACCATTCTTGTCGAGAGCGTGGTATATATACTCGGTGATGGTCGTTAGCATGTCAGCAGTGGACCTGATGGAGCGGAAGCCATACTGTTTGTCCGAGAGGAGCCCGTGGGCTGTGAGAGGCTGAACGACTTCGGCATTGAAAATGGCTTCGAACACTTTGCCGAAGATCGGAAGAAGGCTGATGTGGCGGTAATTCGCGGGGTCCGATGATTCACCAGTGTTCTTGAATATTGGAACCACAGAAGAAGACTTCCAACAGGCATGAAAGCAGGAGGAAGATAGGCAGAGGTTGTAGAGCCTAGAAAGGAGAGTTCAGGGGCACAATTCTTCAAAACTATGACTGGGATTCCATCCCCATCACTCGCTTTGTGAGGGTCCAGTTTTGAGATTATGCTAGAAATCAGCGAGGGCATGATGTGGACGTCATTCAATTGGGCCTCAGTTCTGGATGAGAAATCGGGTGTATGGATTCCAGACGAATGCAGAGTCGAATTGGTCGAGAATCTATGGGCAAAGCATTCAGCCATGTCCGCTGAGGAGGTGAGGACCTCAAACTCGTTTATTAGTGGGGGTATTGAGGACTTACTCTTGCTAAGCACGCGTTTGCAGAGGCACCAGTAGTCTTTGGTACCGAACGTGGAGGATGCTATGCGCTGCTTCATCCTGGCAGCAAACAGCATCTTAGCTTCGTTAAGAATCTTTTTTACACTTATTACGAGCTGAGGCGAAAAGGCGCCTGTTTTGGTCCGACACGTGGCTACGATAAAGCCGGAAGAAGTGATTCCGGTGGGCAATGGCGGCCGAGCAAGCGGCCGTGAACCAGAGAGACGAATGGGATTTAAACTGAAATTTCCTGGCAGGGATGAATTCATCGATGCCAACCTTAACTCAGGTAGAGACCTCTGATGCACAGTCTTCGATGGGAAGACTAAAAACATTGTTCCAAGGGACGTCGCAGCGGAAGTCACGGAACAAATCCCAGTCTGCTCTTTGATAGCAGTAGGATATTTTGTTGGTCTGGGTTTCTTGGGTAGGAGCGGAGTGGAACGAGATGTTGACAGAAACTACGGCGTGGTCAGAATTTCCGAGAGGGCAGAGCTGTCTGGTGGAGCAAGAATTTGGGGTGGAATTGAAGCAGAGGTCTAGTAGCGAGTCCCTTTCGTTAGGGCTATTGGAAAAACGCGTGGGGAAGTCCACCACTTGCGTAAGGGATTGGGAGTTTGAAAAATTAAAGGTGTGGACACCAGCAGGGTCGGTTACACAGTTTTCCAGTCACTTAGTGTGGTGGGCTTTAAAGTCGCCAAACACGAAAATATTGGCAGATGTGTGCAAAGAAATGGCCTTGTCGATATTGTCAGAGATGCTGTCAAGTGCCGAACAGTCAGAAGAGGAGGGGGAGCGGTAGAGGAAGAAGAGATAGCTAACAGAGCTTAGAAGTGAGAAACGGAATCACATGAAAGACTGGTCCAGGGATTCGAGAGATGTTACTCTAGCTAGGGGGAGGTGTTCACTGACATATACACAAAGCCCATGCATATGGACGTTGGAGTCCTTCCTGAGGAGGGGAAGGTAACCAGGAACATAGAACTCAGAGGAGGGGATAGACGGGTCAAGGTTAGTTTCACATAGGGCTAAGATATCAAGTGAGTTAGTTTGGAGGAATGCTTCTACGCTATAAACGTTAGTGCGGATATCGCGTATGTTAGTGAAAGAGACACAAAATGTTTGGGCGTTTTCCAAGTAGCTGGTTTGATTTTGGTATTTTTTCTTTCATTCAAGTACCACATTGTCTGTTTTTAACCTTTTAAAGGACACAACAATATATATATATATATATATATATATATATATATATAGAGAGAGAGAGAGAGAGAGAGAGAGCGAGATCTAGATGAGTAAATTTTTATAATTCGTTATTTGAATTTTTGTACATGCAAAAGCATTCGATTTTGTCTGCACAGTATAATTGATTTGGACACTGTCGGTTGATCTAGACACTATGGTAAATTTCATCCATCTATCAATTTAGAAACAGCATTGTGTACTGATTAGCATCCCACGTAGAAAGCCTCAATTTGTATATTTCAGTGCTCTTGGTTGTCAATCTGGGATCAGTACAGATGATTCGGAAAGAGTTGAAAGATATATCTCATGAACATCATATTATTTCAAGTGAACACTAGTGATGGCGACGTTATGCCTTCATTCATCATCCCACAGAGCCTCAGGCTAAACAGCGTGGCATGCATCATATGCCTTGGGTAGGTAGTGCTGTCTTGGTTCAATAAGATGGTTACCAGACGGCACTTTGCCTGGCAATAGAAATATGCACCATGCCATACAGTCAGTAAAACCCAGTCACAAAATTAGACTTACTTACTGAGATTACATTACCCCTTACATCTGGTCAACTAACTCTCCAGCTTACATCACCGATTGCTTATAATGACTGTGAGTCCAACTAGACTCTTTTTAACACTATAGATGAAATGAAAGTTAAGATTATAACAGTATTCAGCAACTTAAAACAAAGAGACCATTCAGAAGAGATACAAGATCTTCCAAAATCGTTCATATTACGCGGTTGAGTCCAACGCTGATTGTATTGAACAAATTTACTGTTTAGTATTTCAAGATATTTTTCTTTAATTTTGGAAATGATGCATTTTTGCGCCATTTAAACGAAAATTTATACATCGCACCCTATATATAAATACGCACTTGAATCCATATATATATATATATATATATATATATATATATATATATATATATATTAATTCATCTCTATATTTCTCAGTTTAATATCGAAGAATCTTTTACACACTAGTGTCGGTATGAAATTCATCCTGCATAGATTCAATTATCAGAATGCATATATCAGTTTAAATGCAAAGAATATGCACTGTTGCCTGGAATTAGGGAAATGGAAACTTCAAAGGGGAATGAAGACATACATATTCATTTCGGTTCAATGCGCTTTCAGTTGATGAATTGACCAATGAATTGGCCTTGTTCATTCCGTCTGTCTACTTCGAATGTGATGGCAGATTCACCATTCGAGATTCTCAATTAAAAAGCGAAATTTGCCAGACAGACCCGCCTTCCCTAAGAATGAGTACTCCACTTTATAGTGTATTATGAATTCTGCAAGCGATCACCTTCTGATTATTTTCAGCATTTATAAATTTTCACACACACACACACACACACACACACACACACACATGTATATATATTCCTGTATGTATATGAATATATATAAATGCATGTATTTATATATGTATATATGTCTATGATTATATAATTGTGTATATATATATAGAGAGAGAGATGTAGATATATGTATATATTTATATATATATATGTATATATACATATATATGCTTTTGTATACATACACGTATAAATATATTTATGTATATATATATATATATATATATATATACATACAGGCTTATATATGCATATATATACATATATATATATATATATATATATATATATATATATATATATATGACTACATATATGTGGGTGCATATATATATATATATATATATATATATATAAGTGTATGTATATATACATTTACTGCTGCCATTTATGGTCAGGTGCCCCTAGGTACTGATCTGGCGACTCGACTTCAGCCACTTCCCCATCGTCGAAATGTGGCCTCCCTCTGTCTCTTCTATAAATACTTTCATGGCTTCTGCTCGGATGAGCTTAAGTCACTGATGCCTCCTCAACAGGTGTTTACCCGTGCAACCAGACTGGCAACTGGGTCCCACCCATTCACAGTCAGGTTAGCCAAATGCAGACGACAATTCTACTCCTGCAGCTTCCTCTCTCGCACTTCCCGCATGTGGAACTTGCTCCCGTATTCTTGCTTTCCTGACGGCTACAACCTCCAGAAATTTAAATGCAAAGTCAATACTCATCTACTAACCACTGGCCTCTAGCTCTCTCCCCTCCCCTGTATAATATTCCCTTTCTCTCCACCTATGTATCTGTCATCGCACCTGCATTCTCAGCTTTCTATTGTTCCTTTCTAACTAGTTTGTACTCCTCACTCTTTTCTAATTAATCTTTTTATATTTATGTAACCCCCTGCACATCAGTGGCGTTTCCGCCTTGCTCGGGGTGAAATGATTAAAAAAAAATATCAAGGTGATTTTTAATTCAGGTATGACTACAGTGCAACTGAGGTACAAGACTGGATGCGGTGGACATGTTTAGATCTATATTACTATTAAATAACAATTCAGAGAATATGTACTATCGAGCAATATGTTATTTAGCAACTATACATAATATTAAAAAAAGTGGTCTACAATTATTCAATTATTTCTATAAATGACAATGCACAATAAAATAACAAAAATAGGTAAATGCACAAAAATCACTTTATTTGCCATAAACTTGACATTTTAGATTATATTTAAAAAATAATGATTTAATTTTTATACTATTTGATCAAAGAAAATTTCATACAGTATAATGCGAGCATAAAACAATCTGATTACTTTACAAAATTGGCTATCCACAATATCTGAAAATACTTTACACAATATTATATGTGAATTTCAGTGAAACAATACGTTTGATAATTTTCTCCAAATTCATTGATTTCTGTTACATATATTACTTGTTTCTCAGAAGATGAAGAAGTTAATTTTTTCTACATGATACAATAATAGATATTAGCAGCATATACAGTTTTAATAATTCAACTCAATTTACATAAAGAAGAACACAAAATTAACAGATCAATTAGGGGTGTCAAACAATTAAAATATGTAAATTGCGGGAAAATGAAAATAAAATTATCTGGGAAATATTTCTCTGAATGAATAATTTTGTGCATAATTTTAATACTTAAAAGTATGAATTTTTAATACTGATTATTATAAAAGAACATTTTATAAACATTATTAGCTCATGAATATAATTTTGTGAACATTTCAAAACTTTTAGTGTCGGTTCTTGAGTTTTCTTATGTGAATAAATCAAACAATAATTTTTGAAAAATATATTTTACAATATAATCCCGTCCTCACTTTTCATATTGCAATGATACTTATCAGAAACTAATATTAATGATTTTTTCAAAGACTTTCTGCAAGTCTTCTATTTAGCAACACAAAATATTATAAAACAGTAAAAAAACGCCCACTGGGTCATTGGTTACAGTGGAATTTTTAAATTACAACCGACCCTGTCGGCTAGGGCTCCAGAATACGCTAACTGCACCTCTGTAGAGGGGTAAGACCCCACAATGAGGCCACCTGTTTGCCGTGGCGGGGGGACTCGTGATGCTTAGGGACGGGATCCGGATTATTGAGGGTTTCGGCGAACAGGGTTAGTACTACCAGTTTCCAACACACGACATTGGCCCTTACCCTAATGTATAAGTTATAGCATTTGCTGGCTAAGCGTTAACCAGTTCGTGGAGACTTTTAGACTTGGACCTATCTGTTTACTATTCAGGTTGTTCACTAAAAGTTTAGGTAATGCAATAAATCTGGTGATGGGTGCTCCGTGTCTCTCACGAGTGCGAGTATACTGGTCTTTGTAGGCTCAACCTGTCAAGGCGATTGGGTGTCTCCTTTGGCAGTCCTAATGATGGGTTTCGAGGTGAGTAGAGAGCACATGCATTGAAATTTAAATCTTAAAATTTATGAATATAAACCCTAAGTGATAACTTTCGGACTCAGATTCCGAAAATGAAATAAGCCCAGACTTTCTAAGATATTTTGTTCTAGAGTCTTTGGGGAAAACTCCATTGGCAAGTTTGTCCTATTTCTTGATTGAAAAAGTAATATCTAGTTGGGTTAAGCCAAAATCAGTCAGAAAGATAAGAGATGGCTATTGATGATGGAGGTTGAAACGAGAAAACATATGAACATGATGAAACCTAAAAGGAGAATTAAGTTCTTCACTATCAAATATCTAAGAAACAACGGTATCCAGAACTTCACCCAGGACGTCTAAACAACCTCAAGTTATCTTGGAAATGCATAATTTTCGAAAGAAAAAAATCCATCCACTTACGTTTTTGGGTACATTTCAGAAAATACTGATATACCCAAAAATATATACGGACGGCTCAAAAAATGAAAACAAAGGAGGATGCGCAGCAGTAAGTCAAAAAATTACCAATATGAAACGCCTCCCATAGTGAAGTTCAATTTTTACTGCATCGACTTATGTCATTGAGTTGACTCTAGACATTATCACTGAAAGAACTTTCTAACATTTTCAGACTCACTCTCCGTCCTATCAACCTTAGAGGGGAACAAATCTAACAACCTTAAATTCCTACAGAAAATCAACGCATTGAAAGAAAAATAAAATAAAAGTGCTATTATGTTGGATCCCTAGGCATATTGAAATAAAAGGTAACTCAAAAGCAAAGCTGGCAGCCAAATCAGCTTTGGACATGAAAGTGGATACAGGGATAAAGATCCCATATACAGACTTTAAGGAATAAATAAATAAATATATTTTCAAAAAACGGTAAGAGTCCTGGGATGATTATCCACAAAATAAATCAATCCACTGCAAGCAAGTTATACATCCTTCAGGAAGTCTCGAAGAAAGGAAGCCGTAATAGCCTTCTCGTGCATCGGCCATACGAGAATGACACATTCTTTCTTACTAATGAAATCCAACCGGTGTGTCATGCATGTAAGCAAGTACTATTAATTATCTTATTTTGACAGAGTGTGCAAAACTACCTATCTCTAGACAACAATTTTATAATACTCATAGCATGTTTGATCTGCTCAAAATATGAATATGTAAATATGAATAACATACTATCATATCTATAAGTGGTCGTTCTCTACAAAAATATAATACGGAAAATATATTACTAGCAATACATTTTTAAAAATATATATTACACGAAAAGACATTTTTCAGAGAGAAAACACACACACACACACACACACACATACATACACACACACACACACACACACACATACATACACACACACACACACACACACACACAAATTCCAGGAACACCTTTTTGAAGAAAAATAAATATTAGCAGCAATACATTTGACTCTTAAAAGCTATCTTTACACAAATGTTTAATAAAATAAGATCTAAAACTTGGTTTACAAACCGATTTCTTACAAAGAATATATATTCTATTCATACGCATCTATCGTAACGTTCTTGTCGGCATAAATAAGCCACTGAGTAAAAACCGTAAAACGAAGCAAACCAAACAAAATTACCACAATCTATTTCTATACAAAAATTTCCATATCCTTGAAAATAAAACTAATATTGATAATCTTGATTTTAGTAGAAGAATATATAATACATTTGAGTGGAAATGATTGAATGCTGGTAGTGAATTTCTGGATCATATTTTAATCTAATAACCACTGTTTCATAATCAAATGCAAAATATCTATAAAAAACAGCAGTTTTTAGTTTTTCAGAGTTGTTTATTCGAGGTATAGCCGTTAAGCGTAATTCTCGCTCATTCTGATCTTCAGGTAGACAAAATGCACAAACTTTATTTTGGTCATCATAGTTTCAATTTGACCATTTTAAGAAAGATCGGGAGTACCGAATTTAGAAAATATTAACAAAATAATTATTTTGTAAAGATTACATAGTGCTTCTAAAATGTGTACGAAACTTATATTCTAAGGTCTGGAAATTTGAAATTCAGAATTTAGGTTTCAGAATTTAAAATTAGTTTTAATATGAGATGAATGTGGGAATAGTTGAGAGATACACAAGGATTAGGAAATACCAGGATGAAGGAATTTGATTTTGAGAAATGGTAATTTTAAAGTTTGTAAAAGTAAATTTTGAATAGGGATGAAAATCATTAACACCTTCGTAGAACACAATTATCTCAAAAAATAACCAGTTTACTACTTTTATAGTACATTATTTTTATTTGTTTTACATTTTTAACAACACTGCTAGTAAAACTCAACTCATATTTTAAAAAATAAACTTAAATAATTATTTTATAACATTTTTAAGTCAATGTATCTGTCATGAAGAATAATATGATAGAAAAAGTATTAAATTTCATTTTTATTCAATATTTTTTAGATGGGTAATTTCTGCATAGGAAAATTATCAGTGCAAAATGTTACATTCATTTTTTTGTTCCCTTACAAGACGGTATTCTTCAATGTTATAAAGAAAAAAACAAATTCTTCATGAAAAATTAATTTTATGATTAAAATACTCATTATAATGAAGAATAATAGCAAAAAGAAAATTGAATCAAATTTTGTTACAAAATTATTAATAATGATATTTTTGTAAACTTGTTTAAAATAATCGCAAAATAAGAAAAAAGTAAGAGTTATACTGAAAAGAAAACAATGTCCATCTTTTAATTTTTGTGATATATTTTAATAATAGTTACAAAATATTAAATTTATTATTGAATTTAACTTTGTCATTAGCGTCATGTGATAAATTATTTAATAAGTTTCATTAGTTTTACAGTGAAAACATTACATTTATTAATTTTTACAGTCTTTATTTATTTTTACAGTATTTATTTTTACAGTCTTCTATTCATTTAGAAGGGACATTTTAAAATATCTGATATGTTAAATAAATTTATTTATAAAAGTTAATTTTATATTTGACTAGCAGTAGAGCCCGACGTTGCTCGGGTGTAATGAAAGCTTTTAAACTAATCTTTGGTCCTGGAGCTCAGACCCTTTGAACGTTGGCACGAAAGACTAAAAAGCAATAGTTGTTTCCAGTTAAAGCGAAACCGTAGACTGAAAGAAAAATGAATGGATGTAAGTCAAATTTTGATTTCCTGGTATCGATACAAATAGGTTTTTTCGTCGTAAACTGAATTTTGAAGGTTAAATAAGTCCTCCGAGTAAATGGTATCATGGCTGAGACTATGAACTACAATTATACCTACTTAGAGCCAAACCTGAAGCAAAAACTAAAATAAAAAGGCTGAAAAAAAATACAAATATACAGACAGATAAACACACACACACACACACACACACACACACACACACACACACACACACACACACAACTTGCCTTTTATATATATATATTATCGATTTTCTGCTCTATTTTAAAAACTGCAACCTTGAAACTTCTAAATATCGTTTCTTATGTCTTTGTCTATGTGTGTATCAAATTTGATTAAAATCGGACCACTTCTTCTATAACCCGATTTTTTCTATTATCGGTTTTCGATATTTATCGGGCGTACCTCGACACGAAACCTAGCTAAGAACACTCGCAGAGGCTTATAGTACAACTGTCTAAATTTTCAAGAAAATCGGTTCAGCTGTTTCGGAGTCTATGGGTAATGGACACACACAGACACACACAAACATACAAACACAGACAAAGTTCCATTTATAATGAAGCATAGATATTGTTATTGCTGAAGAAAAATAGAGAAAAATGTTAAATTCTTATTAACATTGTGTAATAAAATTCCTAATTTCAGTATCTTAAATAGTGAAGCTAAAACGTAAAGAAAATCTTTAAAAAGAATTTAGTTTCTTTATCTACATTCAACAACGATCTTGCATGTGTTAATTGCTCGCCTCAGTCAATTATGGTCTAAAGTTAGTAGAGGCCTGATTTAAGGATACATGTGTATATGTTTACATATCTATGTATATAGAGACGTATATAGAAGTATAAATATGTGTGTGTGAGAGTGTGTTTGTGCGTGTGTGTATTTGTGTATATGTGTGCATATATATATATATATATATATATATATATATATAAATATATGTATATGTTTATATCTTTATTTTCGCACATGGGCGTTGTTTTATTTTGATCTTGTCGATTACACATTATAGTACTGTCAGCTGGGTGCTATCTGCATGAAAAAGAGCACCTCGATGCATTTCACTTTGCTAGAAATTTGGGAACGGCATGATGTACTGTTTGGCATTCGCGTCAGAAGCTTCAATACGAACGTTTGTACACAAGCAAAGAAACCTTCGAAAAGAGTTGCAGGAGATTCCAAAATCGTCTGGAGACCATGGTTCCAGCAAATGGCTATTTTTTGAATGAATTTCCTCTTTAGTAATGCAAGATTGTGCAATTATTGTTTTTCTTTTTTAATAGTATCAACACGAGCAAGGCGGTAATGTCACTGATGTGCAGGGGGCTACATAAGAGTAAAAAGATTAAGTAGAAGAGAGTGAAGATGAAGATGAAACAGTTAGAAAGGAGCAAGAGAAGGATGGGAATACAGGTGTGATGACAGTTGCAAAGGGGGAGAGAAAGGAAAGGATATACAGGGTGGTGAAGAAAGAACTATAGTCAAGTGGTTAAGAGATGAGTATTGACATTGCATTTAAATTCCTGGATGTTGTAGCCGTCAGGAAAGCAAGAATTTGGAAGCGCGTTCCACAGGCGGGAAGTGCGAGAGAAGAAGCTGCAGGAGTAGAATTGTCGTCTGCATTTGGCTGATCTAACTGTGAATGGGTGAGACCCAGTTGCCAATCTGGTTGCACGAGGAAAGACCTGCTGCAGAGACACCATTGACTTAAGTTCGTTGGAGCAGAAGCCATAGGTCTTGCGTAATTTAGATGACAATTGATCCATAGCACCCTGGATATTTATGTGTTCGTTTGACATCTGCAGCCTCTTCATTTATGTTCCTTTATCGGAGACTATCGATAATTGTAGTGATTTGCTATATCGTAATAATTTAGCTCCTCAGATATACCTGAAGATATTTTTGTTGAACTCATGAAATTTGCCACCATGTTTGTTTTGACTAGCAATATAGCCCGGCGTTGCTCGGGTATAATGAAAGCTTATATATATATATATATATATATATATATATATATATATATATATATATATATCGATTTTCTGCACGATTGTAAGAACTGCAACTTTGAACATTCTGAATATCGTTTCTTATGTCTTTATCTATGAGTGTAAAAAATTTGATTAAAATCGGACCACTCCCTCTATAACCCGATTTTTTCGATTTTCGATATTTATCGGGGGTACCTCGACACAAAACCTAGCTAAGAACACATGCAGACGCTTATAGTACAACTGTGTAAATTTTCAATTAAATCGGTTCAGCCTTTTCGGAGTCTATAGGTAAAGGAAACACACACACACACACACACACACACACACACACACACAGAGAGAAAAAGTTCCATTTATAAATAATTTTAAATAATATCATTTATCATCAGATTGATAGTGTAATGATGGGTTCCCCTTTGGGCCTTGTTTTGGCGACTATTTTTGAAGGATTTTATGAAGAAAGCCTTCTTTTAGGTTATTCCTGCCCCACGGTTTACATTCGTTATGTGGATGACACATTTTGTGTGTTTAACCATGAATCGAAAGTTGACCAATTTTTCTTCCTACTCAACGGTGTTCATCCTGCACTTAAATTTACGAGATAAGAAGGTCAGTGGTTCATTGCGCTTCTTAGATGTTCTGCTTCATAGAGCACCTTTCTCTTTTATTACTTGAGTTTATAGGAAATCTACATTTACGATGAGATTCTTTCTGTCCTAAACAACAAAGATTAATTTGATTAGGACTTTTTCCCATACGGCGTTAATGATTTGTTCAGATAAAAACCTTGAAAAAGGAAATTATTTGTTTAAATAGTTTCTTTGTGAAAAATGGTTATCTGTTGGTCATTGTTCAATCGGTTATTCGGAATAAGACTGCTAAGTTTAATAAAATTAAACCTGTAACGGTTAGTAAATTTCTGTTCTATCTTCGTTTACCGTGGTTGGCTAGAATTAGTGAGTCCTTCGCCAAGTGTTATTATGTAGCTAACGTTCGTGCTATTTTTCAAACCAAGTCTGTCTTTCCATCTATGCGTAAAGATGTTCTATCCCCACCCACCATATCAATTCTGTTATTTATTATTTCAAATGTAGTTGTAGACTCGAATACATAGGTAGAACGACGCAGAGTTTAGATGTTAGGATTAAAAAGCAAGTACGTGCTAAAATACACAACAAAAATTTTTCTTTTGGTGATACCATTCGAAATACATACGTGTTTTCTATTATGGATCAATTGATAAATAATCCGATCTGTGCTATAGATTTCAGTGTGAGCTGATTCTCTGTTTTACCCAGAGCACACTCGTTATTCCATTTGAAGGCGTTGGAGACGTTTTAATCAGGTCCAGGCAAAACTTTCTTTGCAAACAAAAAGATTGTTTGTTTGAACTTGCTTTGCTGTGTCTCTATCATCTTTCATTATTCTTCCCTGTTCATTCATTCACGTTATCCGCGGATGGGGACAAAACCGGTCGGCTAGTGCCTTTTGTTTTAAAATTTATCGTGGCCTATAGTAAAAAGTGTATTGCCTTTAGCGCCATAATATATATATATATATATATATATATATATATATATATCGCTTTACAATTTCTTTGTGCAACATATATATATATATATATATATATATATATATATATATATATATATCCATCGCTTTGAATATTTTGAATTTTGATAAATAAATATTTTATTGTTTAACATGAAATCTATTTAATTTAATTGGCCTGGGACATGTAGTTACTTAAATATTCACATTTTAATTTATGTTAATTTTTGGGAGGACACCCTGTATATACTACAATTTATGAGTGCACCTATAAAAATCTACATGACCAGATCCCAGCAGCTGTCTTTTCCTTAATCTCGCTCTCAGAAATCAATGGGAATAAAGATTGGCTTCTATCATTCGATACCTCCAAAACAAAGCTATTAACAATTTAACAACACCTGGAAAAATTTAATACAGTCCTGATGAGCGTGTGTACTCTGAATGAGACTCTTTGCTTTGAGAGTCTATCTTATTTCAGACCTCAAATTGAACTCCTGTATTTTAAAGATGATGAACATATTGTCAATTCTTTGTAATGCTCAAGAAAGTATCTGACTTCTACTACATTGCGCTATTTCTTGCAAGAGCCAAAAACAGATTATTGCTGCCATATCTACGCTGGTGCTACCCAGTATTCACTGTTCATCCCTGACAGATCTAAAAAACGATTACGTGGCCTTGTGGATGATCAATTTTTTTCCACTTTGCAATCGCTTTCTCACAGGCTGTACTTTCTTACTCTATAGGTAATAATATGGCAAATGTACAGACAAACTACATTCCTTAGCTCCACCTCTTCAGACCTTCATAGCAAGCTCTCGCTATGCCACGTAGGTTAATTCCATTAATAAGGAGTAAGACTCACTCAAACATTCTCTCTCCCAGAAGTCTCCATTTGCATAGCAGTTGATTTTCTTGTACCACATCTAAGCATCGCTTAGACGTGGCACTAGGCCGAAAGTATGAGGTACTCAGTAAGTATCGAACTCATTATTCAGTTGTAATAGGTTCTAGTGAGAAAACTTCTAGCAAGAAAGACTTAGAAAGTACAAGAAAGACATTACACCACGTGGGGTGCCTTTATTTTTCAGCACCGCTTATATGTGGCACAATGCCGAAAGTTTGGGGTACCCAGTGAGAATTGAACTCACTACTCAGTTGTTATGTTTCTAATAAGACAAGGTTTCTAACCATTACGCTAAGTCGAGGTAGCCCCATTGTTATAACAGACTTCTTAGATCGATTGGTTGATTCGTTTTCTACGGTTTGTCAACATTTTCAGGTTATTTAACGCCAGAAAATATTTTTAGATTTAAAAAATTGTTATTTCTGGAGATAAAAATGTTTTAATGAAAAACATTCTTACTAATTAACGCACAGGTGAAGGAGAAACGTTGGATTCATAACTTTCCCAAGTGTGTTAGTGCGTATGTAATATAACGAACCCAATGGGAATTGGAACTCAGCTCACCGATTAATAATTTCGAGTCATTATCAATTACAACACCCAAACATTATAGAGTATCTGATATTCCCAAGCGGTCACCCATCTGGCCAGGCTGCACAACCGGTGTTTCAGACGTGATGTGACTGCAAGTTATATACTAATGAGATGATCCTTCCCGACCGCTACAATCATAATATTTTCTAGTCACTCCATCCTTCATATCCTCATACTGTGCATCACTTAACTTAAAACAGCCTCAATTCTAAGCCATCTATCGTGAGTGAGGCCCAGACCTTGTATTGGTTGAATAATATTTTAAATAAATTAATAGGCTCTAGAAAGAATAGTGAAAATTTCACGGTTTTTCTTTGATGAATCGTCATCATTAAGTTAAAAATTGAACAGGCTCATGGCGAGATCTACGACAATATAATATCCTTACA
This sequence comes from Ascarosepion bandense, assembly GCA_037127315.1. NCBI lineage: Eukaryota > Metazoa > Mollusca > Cephalopoda > Sepiida > Sepiidae > Ascarosepion > Ascarosepion bandense. The sequence continues at coordinate 392,329 of JBBBDQ010000292.1, forward strand.
TATCGTGTCGGTAAACTTAACATCTTTAGCAAAATATTGCTATAACAAACTATGAAAAACTATAAAAGTTGGGCGATATTTTAAGAAGTGGGTACAAATTAAAAGATTTGAAATTGATAACGTTTTTTCATTTCACTGAAACTTTCAATAAACACTTTTATATTTTCTTACTTTCTTTTTTGTTTCATTCATTTCCTCACTGGAACCAAGTATCGTCTCTGTTACTTGTTTTCTACGCAATCAAAACAGAATAGTCCATTATTTATGAGGTATTGAAAGGAGATGTTAAACAAATGTTTCTTTCTTTTTTTATTTCTTCCATTTATTTTCTTACTAAAAATAAAGTAGTGTCTTTTGCCCTCTTACAACGCGATCAAAACAAAACAGTTTCTTATTTTTTAGGTATTGGAAGATGCAAAATAATTCTTTCTTTTTTTTTTTGTTTTTCTTTCTTTCTTTCATTCATTCATTTTCATACTGGAAAATTAGTAATATCTTTTCCCTTCTTTCAACGCTATCAAAACAGAACATCCATTATATGAGGTATTGAAACATACTGAGGTATGCTAAACAATTGTTTCTTTCTAATTTCTTGCTTTCTTTCTTTCTTTTTCTTTCTTTCTTTCTTTCTTTCTTTCTTTCTTTCTTTCTTTATTTATTTATTTGTTTTCTTTATTCCATTCATTCTTTTTACTGAAAACAAGTCTTGTCTTTTCCCTCTTTCAACGTGATGAAAATGGAATAGTTCATTATTCATGGCACATTGGAAGGTGAATGCTAAATAATTACTTCTTCCTTTTTTCTTTCTTTCTTTCTTTCTTTCTTTCTTTAATTCTTTCTTTCTTTCTTTCTGTCTTTCTTTCTTTCTAATCATTTTATTACTGAAAACATGTAGTATCTTTTCCCCCTCTTTCAATGCGATACATGTAGTATCTTTTCCCCCTCTTTCAATGCGATCAAAACGGAACAGTCCATTACATATGAGGTATTGAAAGGAGATGATAAACAATTATATTGGTTCCTTTTTCTTTCTTTCTTTCTTTCTTTCTTTCTTTCTTTCTTTCTTTCTTTCTTTCTTTCCATTCATTTCCTTACCGAAAACAAGTAGTGTCTTTTTCACCCTTTCAAAGCAGTCAAAAAGGAATAGTTCATTATTTATTAACCATTTGATGAACATAACGGTCATGCAAACTAACGAAAAGGAGTGACAACTGAATCCTAATATGCCAACATTCCAAACATACACAAAAATCAAGAAAAAATATTTTGGATTTTCTGCAAGATTGAGAAGTATTTTCTGAACTTCTGCTTGTGGTCTAGAGGTTTAATTAATGTATTTCCATGAGTTTCAAGATGGTATAAGTTATCAAATATACTTTTTCATTCTCTCTATCTCTCTCTTATTCCTTCGCCTTCCCTTATCTGTCAAATTTGTAAGGTTTCAATAGACAAAATCTATCCGGAGACTCATTGTCACATCGTGCAGGCAACGAATTGCTTATCACCCTATACTTTCATCCGATAAACCTATTTTAGAAATCACTTGATCTATTGTTTCCTAAATCCGAACTGATAGCTAAGCGAAAACCTATGATTTATCTGTTGGGTGTCTCATATTTTCCTTATATTATGGTCTCTTTACTTAATGTCATTTTTTTTTTATTTCAGATGAGAACATTGTCATTTACTAAACGCTTCTTCTCTTTTGTGCCTTGCCCTTTCAGGGCATTGGTGATCATGGTTCTCCATTATTTCCTGTTGTTTATAGCTCTTAATAAATTTTATATTTTTGTTACAGTTATTAAATTCTATTTTGCTATGTATTTACGAAAGCTCGCTATGTCGGCCATGGTTTATTATAAAATGTCTCTTTTGCCTTGAATCTGTCTAGTGTGTAACCAAATTTAAGAAGCCTTTTACTCATTATTTTTGTTGCGCTAAAGAGTCTATATTGAACTTTTCCACCTACTATAAGATTACTAGGAGAGAAGGCCTTTGGGGGACAGTCGAATTGATTTTAGTTGTGTCCCTTTTCTCGGGCAGAATGCAGTTTGGTTGTATGTCTGACCGAGGATGGACATGCGGCTGAGGAAATTGACTGAAGAGTGCCAAACTCCAGGGAATCATCCCCCAGGCTTAAACTCTCTTTTGGGAGCGGGCAGAGTTTATTGTCCGACGCCTGCGGCGTCTTAAAAGAAGAAGTACTAAGGTGGTTTTTGGAATTTTTCTACAGCGCTGCCGATAAACCCTCCTTAAAACTAACTTTGTGTCCCATCTTTTGCATGGTGGGTGCAAAAGAAAATACTAACAGTCGAACTGACATCGCTGGACAACCGACACACGTACTAGTCGTGTAATACTTTTTGTTGTATTTACTGTTAAATATACAATATTTATATTACACATGTTTTGTTATTTCTTAAACCTTTCACTTGGTCATAATTTTCCCTAAGAATTACAACTGTTTTTTTTAATATTTATTTGTTATTTTTGTTTTCATTATCTTTAAAATATAGTCGTTGCTCACGTTCCACCCATTGTATTTGAAGCATCTCTGTGTAGAATCACATTATTATTGCTTCAAGTCTCTTCATCTGTGAAGACATTGTCTAGCATTCACTGCCATATAGTAGGAGTGACCTCATGTAACGCTTCAACAGTCTTTTCTTTATTTCTAATTGATATATCCCGGGAAAGAATATCAGGGAAAAGAATAGTGCCAGAATAATACTTAACACTAAAGATAGATTAGAAGAGATTTATTATACAACAGTACAATAAACCAATAGACGTACAAGAACAGTCAACGAATAGTAACAGGAATAACGATCAAGTAGAAAAGGTCTCTGCCTATGACGTATGCGTCCGTCTAGTGACGTATGCGTCTGTCTAGCGGCATATGGATATTTATTCGCCTTCCCACTCAAGTCAAAATGTGGCACAAGGCTTTTTTAAAGTAGGATCCTCCGGGCCATATAGCCCGGCCAAAAATTCCTGTCTAATTTACCCCAGTCGTGACTCCACCCTTCGGTGGAGTCACGACTGAATCAACGCTCTCTGCTCGAAGGTAGAGGGCTTAACAGTGCGCAAAGCCGTCAACTGCGAGCGTTCCCCGTCTAGTGACGAATGCATTATTTAACTGTCCCTCCCAGTAAGGGCTACATGTGACACATGGTCAGTTATGACTGGGATTTCCGGGCTATATGGCCCGGCCAAAAAATGTCTGTCTATTATTCCCCAGTCGTGCTTCTACCCTTCGGCGGAACCACGACTGGGTTAGTGCTCTCTGCTCTCCGAAGCAGAGAGCGCTCCTTACCCGAAGGCAGAGAGCTGACAGTGTTATAGATTCGTCAGTCTAGTGACAAATGTGGTATTTAACAACCTTCCCACGTAAGGTTATATGCGACACAAGGTCTTTTTATTGTGGGTCTTCCCGGCCATATAGCCAGGCCAAAAAATTTCTGTCTATTTTTCCCCAGTCGTGATTCTACCCTTCGGCGGAACCACGACTGGGTTTGTGCTCTCTGCTTGGAGGTAGAGAGCTGACAGTGTCATAGATCCGTCTAGCGACGAATGCATTATTTAGCTGTCCCTCCCAGTAAGGGAAACACATGACACATGGTCAGTTTATAACTGGGCTTTACCGGGCTATATGGCCCGGCCAAAAAATGCCTGTCTATTTTTACCCAGTCGTGCTTCTACCCTTCGGCGGAACCACGACTGGGTTATTGCTCTCTGCTTCCGAGCAGAGAGCGTCCTCCACCCGAAGGCAGAGTGCTGACAGTGTCATAGATCCGTCTAGTGACGAATGCTGACGTATGACCCTAGTCCCAGTCTTTTATAGACTAGACTATATCCATTACGGGGTAGGATAGGATATTCCTCTACAACACTAATGAAAGTTACTCGTTTCTTAAAATTTCCTTAGTTTGCGGAACCCACATTACACCATCTCAATATTGCGCCTTCTTATTTCAGTGTCGCACTTTCCGTCGGATGTCAAAAAAATTTCCCAGGTATTTGAGTTTATTTCAATGAAACCGCCACTTGCAAAAATTTAGTCTTCAATTACAGACTGACATATGGAGAAAAAATAAAATAATTCTAAAAGCAGTCTACCCTGTTATTTAAACGATAGCTAATAGATGAAATGGATTGATGCTTTTTTAAAATGAATATAAAATCATTTGATGGCATATTAATTGTGTTCTCAGTAGTAGCTTTTCTCTCCGATATCTAGGAAATGTTAAAATACACGACCGGAACATCTTCTTTGCAAGATATCACTAATTTTTATTTGTTGTAATACTGTTAATCCATAATATTGTTTCCTCTTCTTGCAATAATTATTTTCTATGAATAATAGTTGAAGTTTTGGGTTAATGTTATCAATTACGCCGGACAAGTCTATAGAAAACTTAACTTAATTCAAAGAACGACTTTCTAAAGCAAAGAAATTACAATTCACTTGTCTCTCGGCTTATCTTGATGTCAGCCATGTATTTAAAATAATAACCAATGGTGAGTAAAGATAATTTTTTTTCAAGATTTCTATAGACTTGTCCGGCGTAATCATTTTTTTCTTGATCTAGCAGAAAAGATATCGCTTTATGGCTCGCCGAATGATGAATTAATTTTGATAAAGTAGGTCGCACGGTTGAGTAATTACAACGTTCATTTCTAACTAACAAGTCTGGGTTCGAACCCAACCATGGTCGATTTGTCAGGAAGGTGTCTTCTTTATGTCGTCGGTCTACAGGAGGCGATCACAGCGCGCTATAACTTTGGAAAGTGCCTGAAAACCATATCACCGGTTGACTCAAGCCTTGATAGTGACACTGGGTAGATGAGAGCCGTCGTTGATTGAAAGCAGTGTTCAGTCTTAGTTGTTAATCTCCTTTGAGATGTAGGGCCGAGATTCCACGCCTGTATTAGCCATCAAAATAAGTCCCTAATGTCCACTGACAAAAGCAGGGTCTCGTTACAGTAATACTTGCCGTTTTTGTGTGAGGTGGAATTGTGGAGGGACTTCCGATCAACGATTGGTTAGTTGAATGATTGTAATATAACAATCTGGCCCCACCCGAGGAAGGCTGATGCAAGCGAGGGTGTTTCCGGTCGTTGAAAGGAACGGATGTCGTTTGACCTTATTTCCGGCAGCAGCGGAAATGGCTACAGAGGCAAACAGAACAGGTGTCTCTGAGAATTACGTGGGCGTGCGTGGGCGAGGCAAAACCGGAAGAAAAAGTCCCGGTTCTGGAAGATTATAAAAAGACCTCGGCACACGGATTCGCCAGTAGAGGAGCAACAGAGATCGGCCGGTGAGGAGAGACACAACAGATAAGACTACACTCCCGTCAACCCATTAGAAGCGCGCTCTCTCAATTCTCTGTTCCCTATTCTACACGGTCCATCGTCATTAATAAAAATATAACTTCATATTTATATATATATGCGTGTTTGTTGTTTGTCGATATATAACATGGTGTTAATGATGAAAGTTTTTCATATCCTTCAAAATTTAAGAGTAAATTACGGATTATCGATCTATTTTGTGCCACAACAACTCCACAACAAATTGGCGATCTTCGTCACCAGTTTGTTGCGGAGTTGTTGTGGCGCAACTTAGTCGCAAAGTTGTAGTGACCTGTTTTTGTCGGAAGTAAGAAGGTAGTTTCAAAACAGTGTATTAGTATAACAAGAAACAAGATAATCAAAGGCAGTGTCAATAATAAGTAATATAGAAATAAGTAAGTCCGAATGTATAATGACGCTGCCAATTACCTGACTAATAGTTGTCGCTAACTGCTGTCAACAGCCTTCGTCAACTGCTTTCATTTACTGCCGTACTAGCTACTCTTTAACTGCTCTCCGGAAGGCACGCAGGTAAGCACATATAACAAGAGGAAAAGTCCATTCTTCGTAGGAGGGAACCGTAATTTTATAACTAATCAAAGAACAGAATGCAATGGACTAATGCAAAATTGCAACTTGATCGATAAAGAAATAAAAAATAACCATAGACAGATTGTACAACAACAGAAAAAAAGGGTGCACGAAAAAGAGAAAATGAATATGAAAATGAAAGAAAAACATGAAAAAATGAAGATAAACCAAAGAAGAAATAAAGACAGAAAGAATGTAGCACAAAGTGTTTGCTGGTGGAACTAAAACAGTTTCGATGAATAATAACATAAGAATTTTCACGTACTCATTGGCTTTATCCCGTATCCAAGCGCTGAATTTCTTATGTGCTGAGCGCGTCCATTATGATGATGACTCTGAGGACGTAATTCACCACCAACGCGCAGATTAAGTTCTGGAAACTCCCAGTCTAAAAAGAAAACCTTCTCCCGCCATCCATTCACTATCGCCGTTTGGTCTTTCAAGATTTAATATTGCAAGGATGTTAAACAAAATCAGAGTAGAAGAAAGTGCCTATGACGTGAATTGGTTTAAAGATGGATCTGATTTGCCAAGAAGTGACTCAAAATGGCATACGCTTTCTATGCGACAGACATGTGTTGAGAAATGCAGAATCCAATTTTGAAACTGCAACCGATTGCCGCTGTTTCTGCCATTGCTTTGAGTGACACCTTCTGAAGTATGCCTCACGCCGATTCAGATATGTTGTATTTTTCGTCCCCTTGTCCCACCGTTGGTGCTTTTGCAGTTGGTGGTGCTTAGTCTTGGTCTTCGTCTTCGAGATTATCGGCAAAGTTTACAACACTCGATGGCATGGCTCTCGTCATTAGCCAACCTAAGTCCCTCAACCTTAACAAGGAGAGATCATCACAGGTACTCACATAGAAAAATATACGCATAAACAATAATTTACTAATAGTAAATATACATATTATTGCTTACCGTAAAATTTTTGCAGGGGACAGTATAAAGAAAATATATTTATTGTTAGTATATCAGTTAGTTATGTGCCATACATGATACACGCTTGGGCGATCATGTCTTGAAAGAGACAAGACTCTCCCGCAGTAGTTTGCCATTGTTTCTGCGGTAGACTGCTTGCCGACCAAGGCAACAGAACTCAATCTGTCCTGTTATTTAACCCTTAACTGGAGGGAGGAGACGGATTAATATCTTTCCTAAGGGTATTTGCGCGTAAATTAATGCAAGAAATCCAACTAGAATTCGAACTCGGCACTCCGATTCCTAGTTCCAAGTCGATATCCACTGCACCACAACGCACATCCAAAGTATTATAAATAGTATATATAATAATATTTATTATTATGAATGCATATATATATATGTAGATATATATGAGGTCAAACAATGAAAAACATTTTCATATGACGCGTTTTCTCCTTTAGGACTTCATCAGATTAAATAAATTGATGCTTACATTGATGGGAAATATCTGAGGGGAGGGAGAGAATGGCACTGAAATTTTCAACTTTCCCATTATTCTTTATATATATATATATGTATATATGCATGTATGTATATATATATATATTTTAACCGTATCACCCCGAGCAAGGCGGTAATGCCACTGATGTGCAGAGGGCTACATAAGTGTAAAAAGATTAATTAGAAGAGAGTGAAAAGGAAGACGAACCAGTTAAAAAAGGAGCAATAGAAGGATGGGAATACAGGTGTGGTGACAGTTGCAAAGTGGGAGAGAAAGGAAAGGATATACGGGATGGGGAAAGAACTAGAATCAAGTGGTTAATAGATGAATATTGACATTGCATTTAAATTTATGGAGGTTGTAGCCGTCAGGAAAGCAAGAATATGGGAGCGAGTTCCACAGGCGGGAAGTGCGAGAGAAGAAGCTGCAGTAGAAGAATTATCGTCTGCATTTGGTTAATCTAACTGTGAATGGGTGGGAACCAGTTGCCAATCTGGTTGCACGAGTAAACACCTGTTGAGGAGGAACCAGTGACTTAAGTTCGTTCATGAAAGTATTTATAGAACAGACAAAGGGAGGCCACATTTTGTCGGTGGGGAAATGACTGTAGTCGAGCCGCCAAGTCGATACCTATCACATTACTGGTTCTCCTTTGGAGCCTGTCGAGAACACTGAGATGAACGGCAGGGGCGCCTGACCATATATGGTAGCAGTATTCCATGCACGGACGAATGGTTGATTTGTATATATGCAGGATGGATTCAGGCTGGAAAAACATCTTGGCCCGACACAGTGACCCTACCTTCTTAGCAGTGGATTTAGCTATGTACTCGATGTAGTCGTTCCATTTGAGATCAGAAGTGAGGGTAAGGCTGAGGAGGCGCAGTGTATTGCTCTCAGTGAGACTCGCTTGGTCCATGCTTATGGGAGGCAGGAGAGGTTGTCTGTGATGATTGACAGACAACAGCTTGGTCTTAGACGCATTGAAATTGACAAGCCATTTCTTGCCCCAATTCACCACAGAGTGTAGATCCCGTTCAAGGTCAGCAGCGAGATTATGTTTGTCCGCCACGACGTGTTTCTTGGGTTTGAATCTCTATACTTGCCGATTTCATTGAGTTGTTTTTGTTGTTTTGTTGTTTATGAAATTAAATGAAATATCTCAGAAAAATGCAATCGAGCGAACTACATAATACCAGCTCAATGACTTCATGATACCAGCTCAATGGATGCAGAGAACTGTGTCCATTTTTCCGCTTATTAAATATTCGTATTACCCGCCTGTGAAATCATTACAGCAAATTTATATCAGTAGATGCATCAATTGTCTCCATCGGTGTAGTGGTACTCAAACAGCACCTTCCAGGCTCGATACTTTCCAAAGTGTTTCCAGATATTTGTGGATAATGAATTATTTTCCTTTCCCTAAATTCTCTCTCAGGCAGGATGAGTGAAGTCTCTAGATGCACAGTAATTACTTCCATGGAAAGTGCTCGGAAGAACTACACTACTTGGTTCACGGTTAGGACCTGCCATACCATTCACAATTTACCAAACTACCCGCATTCCATCCATGTTTCATTAGGGAGATGTAAATTCAACTCGAACTGGTTATTTTCGCAAGCTACTCCCAATAAAATATTTCCGGATCACTACAACCTTAACTTGTTCAAGTTACCCGTTATATATATATATATATATATATATATATATATATATATATATATATATATACCAAATAATACACGGATAGGAGAGGACGATAACGGTTTACTATTAGACTTAAACAGGTTAAGGTTGTATTGATCGGGAAATATTTTATTTGGAGTAGCTTGCGGAAATAACCTGGTTTAGATGGTATATCACACGCTAAAGGTTTGCCTTCTTCTACCAAGCGCCCATAGCTCAGAAAGAGTATCGCCGACTGATGTCAATTCGGTCGGGTTTCTATCTGGCTAAAGGCAATCGGATGCCTAACCGTATTGATAAGATGTGATACAGCGAAACAGATCTGTCTGCGGATGATATAGCTATATCAAGGGTATATATATATATATATATATATATATATATATATATATATATATATATATATATATATATAAGATGGTATTGTAGCTATGAAAAAATAACCACTGAGTTCGATCCCAACAGAAACACTACGGAGCAACGAACCACTCATTAATGGCGTTTGTCATTGGAATCCGGTCATATTGTATCTGTATGTAACCAGTCTTAATTCCATCAATTTTTATATCATATAATCTAATAAACTATAATTATTTGTAATTAAATTTCATTATTGACTTATTATCGCTGTAAGTATTTAATTATGCAAAACATAATTAGAACAAAATTAATAGACTTTCATAATAATTGAATTCTACGCAAGCTTCTAGAATTCTTGCAATATATAGAAATTCTCTTGGTGTCACGTTTAATTAAGATCACCATCTTTCTCGATTTGGAATAAATTTCCATCAAATAATAATCAACTTTTAATTGTTTTTATGGTCGCTTGATTTATTGGAGCATTCAAGAGAAAATGATTATATAATCAACGGATTTCCTGTTATCATACATACCATATATGTCTCGTCTGTTAAGATAGGTGTCGACTTGTTTAAATGTAAACGATATCTCTAAGTGTTTATAGATAATGATTTAAACTCATTGTTCTAACTCTGGGGAGTTACGTATTTTGAAAAGATTATGCGGCAGCGTTGTAATTAATATTATTGTACACGTGAAATAAAGATTCAGTCTTTGCTATAATCGCTACTTGTAAAACAATAGGAGTCGTTAATAATGTTAACTAATGATAACAGCAATGCTAAAATCGGCGGTTTCAATACAGACAGTATTGACATTCATTAATATTATTGTTAGAATTACTGTGGATTGAAATGGATTCGTTTTTCTTAAATCCGTTTTCCAGGTAATTATATTACAATTTCTATGTGCGACTTTTCTTCATGACGAAGGCGAACATTGCCTTCCATATCTACCTATCCCTAGTGGCTCTTAGCCCGCTTTCTCCTGTTACTCCTCCCAAACTCCTTTCTGCAAGCCACTTGCTCAAGCCCATAAAAAAATGTTACGCGTTGTTTTCCCCTGTCTCTGTTTCCCTCTATCTGAGTATCAGATTCTCCGAACCTTCCGTCCTTATTATATCTCCAAGGAGCTTCAGCTGTTATTTTTATGTAAAGAATTAGTTTACTTTTCGTTTCCATCCTCTCCCAAACCGTATTGTTGCACATAGATTCGGTTCATGTTATCCTCAGCAACCTACTGCAAAAACCACATATCTCTCTTCCATCTCTGAGGAGATTGCTCAGCATGCATTGCCATATTGAAGAATAGATATTACAGAGCAACCCAATACTCTCTTTTTAGTTTCTAGCGAAATTTGACTATCTCTCAATAATCTACTCAGCTTCTGGAATGCATCCTTGGCAATGGTAATCAGTCTTCGAATCTTAGTGTCGCACTTTCTGTAACCCATTAGAACACTTCCCAGGTATTTAAATTTCTATACCTCCTCCTGTTCCATATATGGTGTAACTCATTCTTATAATAATGTGGCTTTTCTTGCAAACGTTTTAATTTTTACATCTCTCTCTCTGTATTTCAGAAATTGTAAGTATTTACACGAATTAAATCGTTAGAATTGTTGTCCTTCTCTTTATTGCCATATTCCCAAGGAAACAGGAGCCAGTGAATAAAATAGTTGATAGATTGAGCCAAAAATTACTTGACTTCAAGGGTTGTGAGATCAATACCTGGCCACAGCAAAGGTGAACAATAGAAAAATTGAGAGTTATCAAGAGGAAGAAACTGAAATTGTGATATCAAAAGGCATGGTATATGGAATTGCAACAATCTGCACTCGCGGTCTAAATAAATCGTTTGGCTGTGCGTTTCGTACATTCACGCCCAGACACATATATATTATTCAACACATATTTACAAAATATTATTATGTTAGCACTTTCACATCTACGCATTAAAACAACATGCGTGTTTTCATCCGCGAAACACGTTATCTTAAGGCAATTTTTGGTTAATCTTGACTGGTCATCCTGTGTTCACGTGTTAAATCCTATTTTTCCCCGTGCATTCCGTGTTGCACGCCAGTTAGGCCGCGATCGCGGAGACATGCGTTTCCTAACTCGTGCCAAACCCCAGCTATCAAGGTAGTTGTGGAACATGCGTATTATTTTCGTTCCCCACACCGGCCTGGTTGCAGGTAGCAACCAGTGACGCGAATTTTATTTCTTACACACACATGCATGTGCACACATATTTGCCAATATAAAGTCCAAAGGGAACTCAAGAACTGCATGTACATTATTCTTCTTTTCATAACTTTATTCCAATCAATCTTTCATTGAACAAGTGACTTTCCTCCAATGAACATTTGAATTTTCTTAACAGTCTCAGTGAGAACACTCTTTCTCCTCATAATCACTTTCAATTTGCATGTTTCTTTCGGTTAATTTGATTATTTGTTAATACATGTTTATTCCGGTTAGATTAGTGTCATCGTTGTTTCTTATTTCCTGTGTCATGTGTCTGATCAATCGTATGTCGTGTCGAATCCTAAATATAAATGTTGTAATAGACCTGGAATCCGCTATAGTTTGAAATACATAGAAATATCACCCTAAAAAAGCTGAAACGTACAACCACTGAGAAGTAGTGAATATGGCAGTCCGAACAATGTAAGTAGCGTAATTTTAATTTTTGGTAAAGTAGAAATTTACTAGCTTAGGTAACTTATTTTTTCACTTCGAGATAATACGCTAACGATTTGTATCACTTCTGCAGTTGGAAGTTATTAGTCCATGTGTTTTTTGCTATTTGATAAATATATTGATTTATTTGATTGCTTTTTATACCTTAGCAATACATTGTGGGATTAAAAAGCCAAAACATTTTTTGGCGAGGGAATATTACATTGGCAAATTTTGGGAGATACTAATGATTTTTTCCAGATGTATGTGCTGCTATTTTATCCATAACTGGTGGGAGAAATTATAGATTCATAAATTTCTCAATGGTATTCTCAAGTAAGTGAATGAATAAAAAAAGAGACAAGAAAATCTGTACTTAGCCGATGCGTTTCATTATCTGAGGCAACGTATTTTTCATTAGGCCGTTTTTTATTTATAAGCTGAGCGTTTCTTTCCGATAGAAATTTTGTGACGCAAAATATTTATCTTCCTTGTGCAAAAGAAAGACATATTAGAGCAATAAATAGCAAACATGATGAGCTTTTTTAAGATTCAGACATGTCTTTATCTTTTCCCTTGTAACTTCCTACTACTGTTCTCCTTGAGTGTCTTTCCTCCAAAATATATTTCTTCATTTTCTGTCGCATGTAATTTGAAGCTTTTGCAAGAAAAGAAAAACAATTGATTAATTTTGTTTTCACATGGTTCCTTACATTTAAGTTTTTACCCTTTCGATGCCGTGTCTAGGAAACGGTAGAATAACAACCCTTAAAATAAAAAATTTGCAAATAAAAAATAATTCATTATTTCTATGCAATATTTTTTTGAGATTTTAATGGATGCTTTGTTGTTGTTTTTTTTTTTTTTTATCTGTCACTTAGATTTGGGAAAAACAAAAGATTTCAAAAAACTGAATTCTTCCTTTAGCGTAACAGGCTTTAATATGTTTAACCTTGCCTTATAATAAATTGAACAGACAGAAAATACACACACACACACACACACACACACACACACACACACACACGACGCGCGCACACACACACACACTCACACACACACACAAACGCACGTGTTTGCACGCATGCAGGGTCACACACACATACAGTGTGAGAGAAAAGAGATACAGACGCACACGCACACGCACACATACTCAACACAAATACTAGAATTAAAAAGTTCAAAATTTTTGAAGCCATCTAAAAAATTTTCGTATGTAAAATATAAAAGTGAAAATTAAAGTCAAAACTCAGAGGCGACTGACTGTTTCATGCTAAACGCATTCATCAGACCATCTGATGATTTAGCCTGATGATTGAGCTTAGCATGAAACAGTCTGTCACCTTGGAGTGTTGAATTCAATTTTCACTTTTATCTATCTATCTATCTATCTATCTATCTATCTATCTATCTCTCTCTCTCTATATATATATATATATATATACATATATATATATATATATATTTAGGCAACAATCATCTTTTACACTTGAATATGATTGGCAAGGACAATTTAATTCTTCCACCGATCTTACATTTGTCAATATGTAAGAAATGGAATGTTGAAAGTTTTAAAAAATGGAAAAAAATGGGCACTGAAATCCCAGGCGCGTTCAACACGCGAAAAATCGTTATATTCGCTCCTACTAGTATACAAAACCGCAGAGAAAACAATCAGAATAGGAAAACTACTTCACAACATGGAAAACTACTTCACAGTATGGATGTACGTTGTGGTGCAGTGGATATCGGCTCGGAACGAGAAATCGGGGAACCGAGTTCGAATTCCAGTTGAATTCATTGTATTCACTTACGTGCAAATACCCTTGGGAAAGGTATTAATCCGTCTATTCCTTCCAGTTATGGGTTAAATAACAGGACAGATTGGGTTCTATAGCCTTGGCTGGCAACCAGTATACCGCAGAAAGCAATGGTAACCTACTACGGGATAATCTTCTGCCCAGTCAGTCATGTCTCTTTCGAGACATGATCGCTCAAGCGTGTTTCACGTATGGCACTTAATTGACTGACTGCAAAACACTTAAAACAAATTCCTTTGAAAGTGATCTAAACAACTGTCCGAAAACGCTTGGGAAATGGAAAACATGGACGATTTTATGCACTTCCTTACGCCTTCGAAAAGGAAAAATGTAAGAACGTTGAAAAGCAAAATGAATTAAATTATTCTTGTCAGTCATATTTAACGAAATATAGGTGATCAGATTTGAGAGGTGATCTGATCGCAGAAATTGTCTCATAGCCATGACCATTCTTGTGTGATATGGTGCAGATTCATGTTGACAGACATAGTGTCTTCTAGCAACTTCCCTAGAACACTTGATGTAGGTTTTCCCTGTGGGAATAAGAATGGATGCATAACGTTACGTTTACATTAATGATCTCCCCGATGTAATAAGCGGCATATACGCTGACGACACTACGGTTTACTCTCGCCTAAATAAAAAATCTGCCGAGGCTGACAAAGCAAACCTCGCTCCCGAGCTAGAAATCTGTGGTGAACTGGGGTAAGAAATGGCTTGCGAATTTTAATGCTTCCAAAACGGAGCTGCTATCTATTAACCATCAGAGACAATCGCTCCTACTCTTCCCCATTAGCATGAATCACTCTAGTCTCCCTGAAAGCAAAACACAGCGCCTTTTCGGGTTAACTCTCATAACACATCTCAAGCGGAATGACTATATAGAATCCATAGCTAAATCCACCTCTAAGAACGTCGGTCTCAGTGTAGGGCCAGGAAGTTTTTCCCGTCTGAAACAATTCTACATATATATACAACCGCCCGTGCATTGAATACTGCTGCCATATCTGGTCGAATGATCCTGCTATCCACCTAGGGGTCCTTGACAAAATCAAACGGAGAAACTGTAATGAGATCGATCCCGACTTGGCAGCACAGATACAGTCACTTTCTCACCGGCGCAATGTGGCTTCCCTGTGTCTCATCTACAAATACTTTAAAAAATACTGTTCCGATGAACTTAGCCCACTGGTGCCCCCTAAATATGAATTTACTCAAACCACAAGATTAGCAATTAAGTCCCACCATTTTACTGTCACACGAAGAAAATGTAAACACAAATTCTTCTTTTTTCGCCTGTGGAATTCCCTTCCGTTTACTTGCTTCTCCGACAGCTTCAATCTCCAAGAATTTGAATGTAAAGTCTTGCTAACTTGCATCCCCTCTCTCATGCTTCTTTCTTTGTCCACCCCACTTTCATAAGTATTCTCATACTTCCCTACAACCTGTCACTCTTTTACATAACGTTTTTCCAATGTAACCCCCTTGCACAACAGTGGCAGTAAACTACCTTGCTTGGGGCGATATGAAAATATTATTAAAAGAAAAACCTAATCCAACACTTTCTAAATCTTCAGCACTGTATTGACACACAAATAGAAATTCTCACATTGAAACATCTGGAGCGTATGCTAAGTAGTACAGCACACCGTTTCTAAATTACTGGCTGAGTGAACTTTTGATCTTATCTGTCACAGGCGGGGTCCAAATGACCCTATTCTACCTTGCAGTCGGAAAAAAATGACTAAAAGAAACAAACAAACAAAAAAACAATGCATATGCGTGAAATTAAAAATATAAAATGGCGATAATTTACATTCCGTACCCTTTATATGAGAGTTTGTCTTTGTACGTGTATGTACAAATATGCAAATAAATATCTCTAATATATGTATACGTTCGAGTGAGTGTATATGTACACACACACACACACACACACACACACATATATATATATATAATATATATATATATATATATATATATATATGAAATTCTCTCGTTTCCATGGGCTGATTTAAAATTCAGTTATACCAAATGCATTTGTAATAGATACAATACACAGGTAAACAGATACCCGCTTCTGTCTGAATATTGGACGTGGTAAGATATCTAATTTCATTTTGTTTATGGCTACCATGATGCATTCTTCTTGAAATACATTTTTTGTATTTCTTTTATTCTAACCTTAAGGAGCTAAATGATAAAACACTCTGTCGAAACGTGTCGTTAAAAGTTTTACACTTTTTCTTAAATACTTCAGGTTTTTCTGATATTATATCTAAATTTATTTATAAATGGTACTTTGTCTGTGTGTGTATATGTGCGTGTGTGTGTGTGTGTCTGTTTCTGTTTCTGTGTCTGTGTCTGTTACCTATAGACTCCGAAACAGCTGAACCGATTTACTTGAAAATTTACACAGTTGTACTATAAGCGTCTGCGAGTGTTCTTAGCCAGGTTTTGTGTCGATCTACCCCCGATAAATATCGAAAATCGATAATAGAAAAACTGAAGTTATAGAAGGAGTGGTCCGATTTTAATCAAATTTGATGCACTCATAGACAAAGGCATAAGAAACGATATTAAGAAGTTTCAAGATTGCAGTTCTTACAATAGTGCAGAAAATCAATTATATATATATATATATATATATATATATATGAGGAAAAGATGTTTGTGTGTGTCTGTTTATCTACCTGTATGTCTGTACTTTTTCAGTCCTTTTAATTTAGTTTTTGCTTCGGGTTTGCCTTTAAGTAGATATAATTTTAGGTCTCTGTCTCAGCCATGATACCATTTACTCAGAGGACTATTTAGTTTTCAAAATTCAGTTTACGACGAAAAAAACTTATTTGATATCGATACCAGGAAATCAAAATTTGACCTATATCCATTCATTTTTCTTTCAATCAACGGTTTCGCTTTAACTGGAAAAAACTATTGCTTTTTAGACTTTCGTGCCAACGTCCAAAGAGTTTAAGCTCCAGGACCATGGATTAGTTTTAAAGCTTTCATTACATTAGATCAACAATAGATATATATCCTCTATCTTGCTACCTCGGCCGCCATTGCCCATGAAAGTAAATTATTGCGGTTTTGCCGGAATGACACATCTGGCTAAAATAGGCACCATTTGGTCTCTGTTCGTAATGACTGCAAACATGTCCTAAATGATACTAAGATATTGTTTGGGGATAGAATGAAACAGCATATAGCATCTCGCAGGTTTTGTTCCAAGAAAGACTAGAGTCTATGCAAAATTGTGCTAAACAATATTAAATCCTCGATCTATCGTCTATTCAATCAATTAGAAGTCCTAATACATATAGGTAATTTGGTTGAGCGTTTGATCACAAATGTTATTCCTACCCTGCAATTAGATTGTTAAATATTCGTTAGACGATATTGCGAAAATCATGAAATTTCTGACAATGAAAAATTGCGATTGGAGACAGACATTTTGAGATTTGAGTGAATTGTGTATTGTTTGCAGCCAGGTGCGCAAAAGTGAAAATATTTCACGTTTGGATTTTTATTTGTCTAGCAAGGTCAGAGGTTCATGTCCCGCATTTAAGTTTGTACCGGAAGACATACATCAATGGCGCGAAATTGACATCAAGCTGACAGTTAGGAATATTTAGCAGTAATTTTGAATATGATTTCGGAGAATCTGAACACAATCGTTGAAGCGTACGGTTGACTAAAATCAGGGTATCCCCGATGGGTGGTGCTGACAACTCTGACCATTCAATCTCCTAACCCATGGCATGTCATCGAAGATGTCTTTGTAGGAAAACGAAAGATAAATTAAATTTAATATTTTATTTAGATTTGGTCTGGTTCTATTGTTTTCGGCACAGGCGTTCGTTGCAGATAATATTTGTTGTTGCTGACGGTGACGGAGAAAGGACAGAAAAATAAAGATGAAGACTGTGAAAGGATTATGTGAAATTGTTTTTTGTGAAGAAGTCGTGTTGTGTGGTCCCCGAAAATGTGATTCCTGATTAGAAAACTTTAATCGTCGCCCAGAATTTGCTGCGAATATTGATTTAAGTAGTCACCCAAGATGCTTGAGAATAATCGCCATAGCGGGTCTAGTGAAAAACCTCCGATTTATGCAGTTTAATGATCATGACCAGCCAAATATTGTCTTGCAACATTCGCCGTTCGTTTTAGCAATATCATTGAGTTAAAACTTTTGATCAGACACCGTGCTTCCAGCCTTTTGTTTGAGAAGAATTATTTCCCTTTGCGTGAAAGAACTATATTACATATAACGTTCGACAAGAGTACCCACAACCAACTTCCAATCTAGAAATGAGTCACTGGTCTCTTACATAATTTTTAAGCTTGAATCTCATAAGGCAAATGGTTGTGGTAGAATTTCAATCATCGTCCTCCAGAAATGTGCCACCTGAACTCTTTCATCTTCTCTGTAAACTACAACTATTGTCTCACTGTTTTTTACCTTCCCTGCGTGCTAAATGTCCTCCTATGTAGCTCCCGTTTTAAAACTGGGCAGCCGTCTGGACACTTTAAATATAGCCCTATCAGTCTCTTCCCATTTTTGGGCAAGGTGCTCGAGGTTATTATCAATGCTAAACTGGCTCATTATCTCACAATCCACAAACGACTCTCTTAACATGCAGTATTTGCTAACGGTCATTACTAAAGATATATATAACTGGTTCTTGATAAAAACGGTGAAGCCCGAGCTGTTTTCCTGGATATCTTGAAAGTCTTTGACAGGTTTCGGCATACTGGCCTTCTTCACAAGCTACGCTATTTCTAGACGATTATTCGATTTAATTCAATCCTTTCTATTGAAACGTGAAATGAAGGTCGTTTTAAACGAATAGGCTTCCAGATCTTTTCAAATGAACGTGGACAAACTTCAAGTATCTATCTTAGATTCTATGCTATTCCTGATTTTCTTCAATATATTCCTGATATAATCAGTTCACAAGTGGGCATCTATGAAGATGACACCACCATTTACTGCCGTCTCAATAAGAAATCTACTAAAGCTGGTAAGTTAATCCTCGTCGCTGTAATTGGAAATATTCTCTAATCTGTAATAGGTTTAAGGAAGAAATGGCTTAAAAATTTTAAGGCTTCTAAAAGAAAGCTGCTCTCCTTCAACTACTATAGAGTAATGTTCCTGCCTTTCATCAGAAGGGATGACGATAATCTCCCAGAAATCAATACACAGAGCCCGCTTGGCCTAAATCTCTCAACTGACCTTACTGGGGTACGACCATATGAATTTACGCATTCTACTAGATTGGTTTCTAGTTCACACCCTTTTACCGTCAAAATGAATGTAATCACAACTTCTACTATAGTAGTTTCTTTTCCCGCACTTCCTGCTTGTAGAACTCCATTCCGTATATTTGCTTCCCTGATAGCTACAATCTTTAAAAAATTAAATGCAGTATCAGTTAGGATCTACTCTTTCACTATCTCCCTGCGAAACAGTAGCTGACCTGCCTTGCTTGGAGTGAAACGATTGTATATATATATATATATATATATATATATAGAGAGAGAGAGAGAGAGAGAGAGAGAGAGAGAGAGAGAGAGAGAAAGAGAGAGAGAGAGAGAAAGAGAGAGAGATAGACAGACAGATAGACAGATAATCGTTTCACCCAAGTAGGACAGCTATATGGAAAATGTTATTCATTTTTAATTTATTTTTTTATATAATCGCATCGTCCCAAAGCAAGGCACTTTACTGCAACTATTGTGCATGGGGTTACATAGGAGGAAAATGATGAGAAAGAGTAACAGGTTATAGGGCGTGTCAAGAAGTGGGTAAGAGAAGTATGAGAATACTGATCAGAGTGGAGTGGACGGTGAAAGGAGCATGAAAAAGAGCATGCAAATTAGTGAGATAGGAGATGACTATCGACTGTTTAAATTTTTCAGTATCCTAACATTTTATCGTTATGCTTAGGTTAAGGTTTATATATATATATATATATATATATATATATATGTTATGGAAAATTCCGAAAATTAACGAAAGGGTTTATAACAAGTAACATATTTAATTTATTTGTTTCAACATTATATTTAATCGGTACTCGTATTTGATTAAGTATTCTGCCTTTAATCAAACAATATATTTATATATTTATTTCTATTGATAGGGGTTGCAGGTTTGAATCCTGCCGAATGACACACATTCTTGTAACAAAATATATCTTAAATAATTAAGCCGGTAGAAATAAATATACTGTTCGATTAAAAACTGAATATCTACTCAAATACGAGTATCAACTAAGAACAATATTCAAACAAAATAAATTATATATTAGTCATCCACATACAAGCCCGTTTCGCTGTATCACTTGCTTCTGATCGGGATCGAAACTTGACCGGTGTTAGTTGGAGTCTCTACTCCCTAACCCATCGGCGCATGGCATCAGAGAAGGGAAATTTTAACGTCTTGTATATAAGCAGTGTATACAGACGTCAGTTACCGAGAGAACTCAATTCATTTCTGAAGAATAGTTATATTAAAACAAAAATGTACAAATGTGTGAGCGTGGTTATAAATAGTGAGAATGAGAGACTTTAAGAAAGTGAAAGACTGATAAAGTGAGAGACGAATACATATGATTCACACGGTATATTTTCCCTCTCTTTTCCCTGTAATGAATGTTAGGGTGTAGCAAATCAGATCAGTTGAAAGTGTGGAGTAATCAGACGAATTTAAATAATGAGATTTTGTCTTTCACAAGATTAAAAATATTCATGTAAAGAAAACTTTCTAGTTCTAAGTTTTTTCCTCTTCTCTCTCTCTCTCTCTCTCTCTCTCTCTCTCTCTCTCTCTCTCTCCATTCTGCGTCCACACATCATGAAGCCTATCGCCCATATAAAAGCGATATTTGTTATTTTGGCAATTCAACAACGATGACAGAAACAGACTTGACTTGGCATAAATGGTTTGCATTATTGTTTTCTTTAAAATCGGAATCTGAAGGAGCGATCGGATAGTGAACAGTGCTTTGACTAAAATATTATGAAACAGAAAAATTTGATAGAAAGAAAATAAAAACAACTTTTATGTTATATTGGCCGTCCTAAATGTTGAACAATCAACTCAGATATCAAGAAAAGATTTAATGCAACAGTTTTAAACATTACACCCTCCCAAGCAAGGCAATAAAAAACAAAGGGTTACTGAGTGTGAAAGAAATTGAGAAAAATAAGAAACAGTATTTCCGAGAGAGAAATCATATCAAAAAAATCAGAAATTAACTATTTTCGGAATATAAATGTTGACTGGAAAGCAAACAACTTGAAAAGATTTCGACAAGCGACAACATAAAGTTTAAACATTGAACTTTACGGTTACGTCTGGCAAGTTGAACTCTAAACTAATGAGAACTCGCCGCTAATAAATTCAGTTCAGTGTCATACTTGATACACGCTTGGGTGATCATGTCTCGAAAGAGACATAACTGACTAGACAGAGAAATGTCCCGCAGTACGTTACCATCTGTTTCTACAGTAGACTGATTACCAACTAAGGCTATAAAACGCAATCTCCTATTTCACCCCTTGCTGGAGATGCGATAAATTAATACCTTTCCCAAGCGTATCTTTGCGTAAGTAGACGCAACGAATTCAACTGAAATACGAAATCGGTTCTCCGATTTCTCGTTCTGAGTCGATGACACAGTACCACGAGGCAAATCTTCTAATGCAGTACTGCATTTAAATTATTAAAGTCGAGGTGCAAAAGAAGAAAGCTCAACAGAAGGATGCTGAAAATACCATGAAATGTCCATATAAGCAACGACGAACATTTAGAGAAAAACTGAAAACAAAAATGACCCTACTCCAAATCAAATAAAAACAATTGAAATTTATAGGAAGCAAAATCGAGAAAGAGAACTTGGAAAATTTGACACATATTTGACATATTGAAGATAAGATGGACAGTGGACCGAAGCGTGTTACCTAACTGGCGTGTTTGTGTAAATGATTGACAGAACAAGTTTATGGTTTATTTTGTTTTACGACATATCGACCTCACTGAATTATTTAATTTCGAAAAGGTTTTTAGAATAGGTTAGTATGAATAGAATATGTATTCTTTGTAAGAATTCAGTTTGTTGATCAGGGTTTCCGTTTATTTTATTAAAAGGCATATCAACCACAATGAGTCATTTGATGCCGACAAGATTTTTAGGATAGATTCGTATAAATAGAATATATATTCTTTGTAAGAAATCAGTTTGTTGATCAGGGTTTGCGTTTATTTTATTAACTGCATATCAACCTCAACGGGTCATAATTAAACGACGATAAGAATTTTAGGATAGATTCGGATGAATAGAATACGTATTCTTTGTAAAAAAAAATCAATTTGTTGATCAGGGCGTGCATTTATTTTATTTAATGGCATATCAACCTCAATGGGTCCTTTAATACCGACAAGATTTTTAAAATATATTTATATGAATAGAATATGTATTCTTTGTAAAAATCACTTTGTTGATCAGGCTTTGCGTTTATTTTATATAACGGCATATCAACCTCAATGGGTCATTTAATGCCGACAAGAATATTAGGATAGATTTTTATGAATAGAATATAAGAATCCAAATTTACTTAAAAAGAAAAGTGATTTAATGACCACATGCTATCATAGAAATAAATGCTTATTTAAATTCTTCCGGTTCAAACTCCACCCACGTCTATTGAACAGGTGTAGAGGCTCATCCCTTGTTCCCTGCTTAGGACGTAGTTTCCGGCTTTCTCTTTTCCAATCTATACACTCTTACGTAGCCCCCTGCACACCAGTGGCCTTACCGCCTTGCTTGGGGTGATGTGATTAAATATATATATATATATATATATATATATATATATATATATATATTCTTTATAAAAATCAGTTTGTTGATCAGGCTTTGCATTTATTCATATTTAACGGCATATCAACCTTAATGGGTCATTAAATGCCGACAAGATTTTTAGGATAGATTCATATGAATAGAATATGTATTCTTTGTAAAAAATCAGTTTGTTGATCAGCTTTCATTGATGTATTTTTCTAAACAGAGCCTTACTGAAAATCAAAATTATTCTTAGGAATAATTTGTTTATGTCAAAAATATATTGTTGCTATTATTTAAGAAAAATTGCACTGCTGCTAGTTTTCTTATTTTTTTTTATGTATACATGCTAATATTTTTTTTTAAAAGAGCGGCATTCTGAAGCCCTACTCGAAAGGGTGGGGCAGAATAATGAGTTGGGGTTAAGCAT
Organism: Ascarosepion bandense; assembly: GCA_037127315.1. Classification (NCBI taxonomy): domain Eukaryota; kingdom Metazoa; phylum Mollusca; class Cephalopoda; order Sepiida; family Sepiidae; genus Ascarosepion; species Ascarosepion bandense. The sequence goes on from JBBBDQ010000292.1 coordinate 415,539, forward strand.
AAAGTCAAGATTTACTAAGAGCCGCAAAGAACAAGAAATTGAGAAAATCTATGATTGTCCACATGTGGAAGGACCCGGTAATTTTATTTTTTAATCGTTTCACCCAGTAAGGCGGTACCGCTACTGGGGCGTAATAGGCTACATAAGAGAAGAGTGAAAGTTTAATTTGGGTTAGACCAAAGAGAAAGATGAACCAGATACTGAGGTGTCAGAGAAAGGGCAAGGGAAGGATGAGAATACCAGCGTGAAGATAGTTGCCAGGGTAAACTGAGAAAGGAAGGGAACAAGATACACGAGTTGATGAGGAACGGACGAGAGAAGTAGTGAAGTCAAGTGGACAAAAGATGGGAATTGATATTCCATTTAAACTTTTGGAGATTGTAGCTGTCAGAAAACCAAGTATACGGAATGGAGTTCCACAAGAGGGAAGTGCGAAAAATGAATCTGATGGAGTAGAAGTGGCGGCTGCATTTAGCTGATTTTACTGTAAAATGGAGGGAACTTGCTGCCAGTATGGTAGTAAATAATTGTTGAGGGGGATCAGTGGGCTAAGCTTGTCAGAGCAGAGGTCATGAAAATATTTATAAAATAGACAGAGAGAAGACACATCCCGCCTAAGAGAAAGTGGCTGGAGTCGAGCTGCTAGGTCAAGACCGATCACGTTACAGATTCTCGTTTAAAGCCTGTGGAGAATCCTAAGATGCCCAACCAGATATGGCCATAGTATTCAATACACGGTCGGATGATTGATTTGTAATTGAAATTATAAATATATTGTATATAATTGTAATTGAAATTATATATATATATATATATATATATATATATATATATATATATATATATATATATCTTCCATGACAAGGAATGTCTCATAGAGAATGAAAATATTGGAAAAGCTATTGATCTTGTTTAGTCTGTTCTTCTACATCAATTATATTCAACTGACCTTAGCTCAAGACATGAGTAAATTGGACATAATATCGGTTGTTCTGTTGGCAGTTTCACCCCACATCAATTTTTTGTGATGCCAAAAAATTAACGTAAGATGTCAAAAAGATTTGCCAGATCAAGAGATACATATGGATATCATGCACGGTTCATATTCGTTCAAAACACTAAACACTCAGCTGTATACAACTGCTTTCTCGGACCATCGGCTAAATAATGGCTTTGAAGAAATGAAACCCGTAGTTTCAGCGAGGTTTCTTCGTCTTCGTAAGTTGGAGATTGGCTCTACGCAAATCCAGACAAAAAACTCTACCACACAACATAAATGGCTTCACTTGATGAGTTTCAACAAAAGCAAAAACGAAAATGGATATCACATATATCTCGAAGAGAAAACAATGATTTATTCAAGACATTGATTTGTTCAAGCAAAAGATTAGGAAGGAAACATCCATCCATACTGGAAAGAGCGATAACAGTTACTGAACTTGTTAAACTTATTTTTTTGAAACTCTTTCTTTTAAAATATTTTTTTCATTTTCAATCGACAGTGGTGCGAGCTGCTTAGTAAATCCTTGATGAATGTTTTCTTATAGCGAAACGGCTAATGTTTTTGACTGACTAATACCTTGTTCAATCACAACAAAATTATTTGATTGGAAAATCTTGCGCCACTATAATCAAGATTCAAGTGTTTGTCAAACATTTTGCACATCAAAACCTCTGGTATTTTTATCAAACAGCTGCTTGATAAGTGGCAAAAATATGCCAATAATGTTTAATATATATCTGCATAAATATATTTGTACTTTAAATTCTGAAGAATAAACTTTGATAAACAGGAACGGAAATTATTTATAATTCACTATAATATATTATATTTACATTTTTTTCATTAGATTGCGATATCTTACAGGCCGTTTCAATGAATTTTTAAACAAAGCATTTACTTTAAAAGAAATATTTTTGGCATTTTTAAAATCCTCGTTTACTTATCAAATCTAAGTGATCAAAAAAAAAAAGAAAACAAAACCTTCCATTAATTTTTGTAAGCAAAATCAGAAATATTGAAACATGCACCTTCCATTTTTTAAAGAATAAAGCATTATCATACTTAAAATTAATGTATTTTTCTTATCTTTTAATGTTTGCGTTAAAAAAATTGTCGCTTTAGTGTTTCTGAGACACGGTCTCGAATGGAAAGAAATTTAAAATTAAAGAGAAACAAACCAAAGTAAAATTAATCGAATATTATTCTTTTCTTTTAGGTAGAAAGAAAAGGCATGAGAAAATAATGAAATTTGTTTCGGTAGGAAAAAATTGTGTAGAACGATGGAAAAAGTAGGACCTCAAATGAAAGGAAGGTTGTATAAATTAATGTGCAAAGAAAACGAGGAATCAAGTAAATGTGAAATGAAACGAAATGGAAAGAATAATGTACTTAGAGGAAGAAGAATAAAAACAAGGGGAGATGTAAAAGCAAAATAGTATAAGAAGCGGAAGCTGCCAAAAAGAGAAAAGATTAGATAAAGAAAAGAGTGAGAAATAAACAGAAGAGAAATGTACAATTTATTGGCTTTATTGGCGGGATAAGACGGAATCTCTCGGTAGAGAAAAATGAGAAAGAAAATAGAGAAAATATTCTCATCGTGATTATCAGCAGCAGCAGCAAAATAGAATAATGTGGAGAATAAAGTTGAGAAAAAGAGAATTAAATCAATAATAAGTAAAACAACAAAAGGAAGCAGAACAAGAAAAACTAGCTAAACTTGGGTCCCAACAAAAAGAAGCAGAAGATAATGGAGAACAACAAGAAAAACTAGGGCCTAAAAAGGAAGAAGACAAAAAAGAAAAGAGAAGAAGAAGAAGAATAACTAGGACCAAAAAAGAAAAAGATAAAGCAATAACGGAAAAATAATAGGAAATTAATAATAATTAGGACCACATGAAGAAAAAGATGTAGTAGAAGACGCTGAAGATAAAGAAGAATAACAAGAGAACTAGGGCCTAAAGTGGAAGAAGCCAAAAAGGACAGAGAAAGAGGAAATAGAATGACTAGGATAAAAAAAGTGAAATGAAACAAAAAAAAAAAAACGGAAAAATAGGGGTAAATTAAAAATAATTAGGACCACATGAAGAAAATGATGATGAAGATGAAGAACTAGGGTCTAAAGAGGAAGAAGACAAAAAGTAAAGAGAAGGAGAAGAAACATAAATAGGACCAAAGAAGAGAAAAGTAAAGAAATAACGGAAAAATAGGGGTAAATTAATAATAATTAGGATATCATTAAAAGAAGAAGAAAAAGAAGACGAAGAAGACGAAGAAGAAGAAGAAGAAGAAGAAGAAGAAGAAGAAGAAGAAGAAGAAGACGCTGAAGATGAAGGAGAATAACAAAATAACTAGAGGCTAAAAAGGAAGAAGGCAAAAAAGAAGAAGAAGAAGAAGAGGAGGAGGAGGAGGAGGAGGAGGAGGAGGAAGGGCTAGGGCCAAAGGAGAAAAATATAAAGAAAAGGAAAAATAAAGGTGAATTAATAATAATTAGGGCCACAAGAAGAAGAAGAAAAAGAAGATCACCCTCCTTCAGACATTTCCTTTATCTAACCACTCTTTCTCATCACTTTCCCCTATGTAACCCCTTGCGCAATAGTGGCAGTGGAATGCCTTGCTTGGGGTGAAATGATTTAAAAACAAAGAAGAAGATGAATATGAAGGAGAATAACAAGAGAACTAAGGCCTAAAGAGGAAGAAGACAAAAATGAAAAAGACGGAGAAAAGAGTATAACTAGGACCAAAAATGAATAATACAAAGAAAATAGGGGTAAATTAACACTAATTAGGACTACATGAAGAAGACGAACTAGAGCAACGAAAAGAAGAAGAAAAAAAAGAAGAAGAAGGATCAATAAAAAGAATATGGAGAAATACAGCAAAATAGCGGTGTTACAAGAAGAAAAAAAGAAAGATAAAATGCAGTAGAAGAAGAAAAGGATAAAGGCAGAGAAGAAAAAGAAGAAAACTGTCTTCTAAGATTACTGTAAAAGAAAAATGTCTTTTTCAGAATTTGATCAGAATTGGATGTCTTCTTCGGCAGCCAATAAAATTGCTTTAGTAAAACGGTGATTGCCTCTTGGCAACGATAGAACAACTTTAATACTGATTTGTGCCAATTAATTGCAACCTCGACAACAGATCCGGCTTTTTTTTTTCTCGATCTTCTTCTGAAACAAGCAGACTGGCAACCGAGACGTTGAAGCCAACACAGAGATAAAAGGAAAAATAAATATAATGGCACGGAGAGAGAGAGAGAGAGAGAGAGAGAGAGAGAGAGAGAGAGAGAGAGAGTGAGAGGGGGGGTTGAAAAGAGTCCGAAAAATTGATAAAATAAAGGATTTATCACTCATTAAAATTAAATGTATTTATAGAGAAAACTGTCTGGTAGCAGGATGTGAGAGGTAGTATTAGGGTTATTAGGGTTGAAAGTAAAAGTGTCCAGCGTGGTTCATATGCTGGTCTAGTCTACTGAAATTAGTTTTGCGTAAAGACCGTTGGAAAATTCTTCTTCAGTATTAGTTAAATATCAGTTAGACTCGGCTCTTTAATTTTAGATAAAAACCAGTCTAGAAGAACAAAAGCAACCAATATACTTTTTTAACGAAGTAAGTGTAATTAAAAAATAACAAAGAAAATTTATATATGAGTAGCTATGCTCCATTACGTTGTAAAAGTTGATCACATCAAAAAGTTGTTATATTTATGCCTTATCAATGAATATTAAATATTACATGTGTAGTCAAAATGTAAATTTTAGTGACAGTTGAAAAACTAAATCAATACTGTCACATTATTATACCGAATTTATGTGAATGCAGAATATGAACTAAACTTGCTGAATTAAAGGGAATCCTAAAGAAATTCTTTATAAGGCAGTAAATTAAGCAAGAGGAAAGGTCTACTTACTATAAGAAGATAGACTTAATATAGACACATAATGTATATATATATATATATATATATATATATATATATATATATATACGGATGTTATTTGGAAATGAATTGGACACTCTTGGCTACTGGAATGTGTTTACATCGTTTAAAAAACACGCTAAAATCTGCCTTCGATGACCTAGTTGTAGAAACTCCGACTGAAATCATATCGCTCATTTTTCAATGCTGGACGAAACAGGACAGTTTACTATATATATATATATATATATATATATATATATATAGTAAATGCATGAACAGTAGATAAAAAAACCTACGTGTTCTACAACTTTGTTACAATATATATGAATTAAGGTAAATTCGACAGGAGATTAAATCCAAAGAGAACTCAATGTTAAGATTTAGCAGAGTATGATGAGAAAGAACATAAGTTGGTTGATTTTATGACCCATTGACGTATATATATATATATATATATATATATATATATATATATATATGTGGATGTTTTATAAACCCATTGGTAATATATTTTGGTCTGAGGAGCGGCGGATAAGAGAGCTGCGATATATTATATTACCAATGGATTTATAAAACATCCAACTTATGTTCTTTATATATATATATATATATATATATATATATATATATATATATGTATATATGCGAATTAATATACATAAAATAAAGGAAAAAATGTGAACAGCGACTGAAATAATAAAAAACTCAAAACAATTAGTATATGCAAGAAAATTATCAGTTTATTAACTTTAACGCCACCAACTATTTCTCCTGTTTCTGGGACATGGTTGCTACCCATTTGTTCTGTTTATGAGACATGATTGGTAAGACTTAATATACACTGATGTCAACATTTCCAAAGGATAATCGAAATTATCGCTAGTAAATACCGAGAAAATATTAGAATATTAGTCTGGTTAAACAGTTCATCTATCAGTAAACCTGAAACATTAAGCAAACTATATACTACGCCAATCTTTCTCTTGCGAATATTGGACCCATGCAATGGTTTATTTGTTTTCAACTATTTTCTATATTTCGATATTACCATTATTTATTTTGTTAAGAATTCTTTCTTTTTTTATCATAAATTCCATTTTATACTTGCTTTTATTACACCATGTCATTTTACCTCTCTCTCTCTCTCTCTCTCTCTATATATATATATATATATATATATATATATATAAATAGGAAAGAATATTAATAAAAAGTTTTGAATTTAAAAACGTACTTTTTAAAACAGTATTTGTTTATTTTTATTGTATTTTTATATTTCAGACCGTCCTCGGTCCTTCATCAGAAACAAGTGCTTGTTTCTGACTTGTTTCTGATGAAGGACCGAGGACTGTCTGAAATATAAAAATACAATAAAAATAAACAAATACTGTTTAAAAAAGTACGTTTTTAAATTCAAAACTTTTTATTAATATTCTTTCCTATACATATTAAGACAGTATACGTGGATGATCATCACTATATATATATATATATATATATATATATATATATATAATATCAATTTTATTTCAATTTCAATTGTTACTGGTCCTTCTACAAAGGAAATGACAAGATCTCTAATAACGACAAATACAATCTTGACATCCATATTCTTCCAAAATTTTCCTATATTTTTTGTAACTTTAATTCATGAGTCCTCGACAGTTCTGTAACATTAGTCCTCTTTTATGGCATTAAAATCTTCTTACAGACGAGAAAGCATGGTGCAACAGGGACGTGTTGTTATTTGGGCTGCCCACCTTTTCATAAAGAGCGGCGTGATGTCAATCATTTAAAAACAAAACATCGTTTATATGAAATCTAAAAATGTTCTTCGCTGAAGGAAAAGTAGAATCAGAACGTCATTTGAAGTAACAGATATTTAGTTTTTAGGAAATACTCAATAGCAATAAAATGTTCAATTTTCTTTGTACTGAAGTCTGTTTTATTAAGCAAGTGTTCTCAGAGCTAAGAGAATTGTGTGGAAAGGTTTATTTTATGGTTTCAGCCAAATGTGTCTGTGATTACGTAGACAATGGCTTAGTCGGCGGCTGCTGGGTTAGTGCATTCTATTGTGTCAGCTGACAAGGTCTAATTTCATGTCTGTTGGTAGCTGTTGGCGTTCGTCTCTACCACTGTATGTAGCAGTGTGTTTGTGTAAACATGTGTGGATAAAAATGGCCACCGAAATTGTTTTGAGCGATTTCTATTTTTATATCTTTAAGGGAAATATGAAATCTAATTTTATATAGAGGTAGAAAATTTTTTAATACAATGTTTACTCGTTAAAAAATAATTTCACACGGACTCGCAAAAATCTTTTTTCTTATAATTTCCAGGTGTGGTGAAGAGGATAATTATTGTTATTTTCTAACTTGTCTAAAATAACATGTGGTCGGTCTACAACTATGTCCGCATGTATTTTGGCAACAATTCCCTTGTCGTAACCAACATTCAATCAAACAAATAAGATTTGATTGGCTGAAAAATATAAATAGAATTTAATTGCTATAGCTAATTTTCTATAGAATGATTTCCGGAATACCATGACCTGAAGGTATGAGGAATCAGTTAAGTGCCATATGAGATGCACGCTTGGGGGATCATGTGTCGAAAAAGACATGACTGACTGGGCAGGATATGATCCCGCAGTACGTTGCCATTACTGTCTTTGGTAGCCTAGCTGCCTTGGTTGGCAATCAGTCTACAACAGAAAGTAATGGCAAATTACTGACTGAATTATTTTCTGCCTAGTTCGTCATGTCTCTAAAGAGTATCACTTACAGCAATTCACTCACTGACTGGTAATCCTTGAAATACATTTAATAGCTTTTTATAAATTCTAATCGAAATTAGCACTGGATGCACAATCTGAGAACGCCGATATTCTTGTTCAAAAAAATTAAAACAAACAAAAGTGGATATAATTTTTTAGCAGTACTATTTGTTTACACTTTTCTTTCCATGTTTAAATCCGAATTGCATGTTCTTTTCAATGTTCATGATGCTGTGTCAATGAGTCTACCATTGTGGTGCACATATGAAAGATAAGTTACTGTATTAATATTCCACAAGATTAGACTGTTTTAAATCATTAATCCACGGGAGGGAGTATTGTTGCTATTAATGTTCTTAACTAAGTCTGACATTGTGATATAATTAGTAAGTGAGTAAGGCCTCAGCAAGGATGGAATTTACTTTGGCAACGATCGCTTTTGAGAAATATGCATAAAGACTGCTTGAAACGAAATTCTCTACCTTTTTCTCTGTCATTTTCGTGTTTATTTTTCTACTTTATTATCATTGTTTAATTTTCCTTTTGTTTGGATGGTAGCTTCTTTATTTCTTTCTTTTTTTCATTCTTTCTTTTCCTGCTGTTTTTTGTAACTCTTTTGTTCGTTTTTTCTTTCACTTCTTGAAAATGTATTTCTTTTTTTTTCTTATCATTCACTTTTCATCTTACACTTCATTGTTTCTTATTTTTTTCTTCCATACCGTTTTTTCTTTCTTGCTGTCTTTTATTCATTATTTGTTTGTTTGTTTGTTTGTTTGTTTGTTTGTTTGTTTGTTTATTTGTTTGTTTTTTCTTTCTTTCTTTCTTTCTTTCTTTCTTTCTTTTTTCTTTCACTTTCTGTTCGTTCGTTCCTTAATTTTTTTCTTTTTCATTTTCTTTGTGTGCTACTTTGACTTCCTTTCTTTGTTTTATCTTTCCGTTCTTCCACGTTCAATTTTCTTTTTGCTTTTTCTTTTCCGTTGTTTTATTTTTCATCTTCCGATTTTTATTTTTTTATTCCTTTTAATCTTTCTTCCACATTCAACTATGCTTGTTTGTTTATTAGTTTCTTTTCCTTATCGACACTTCCTCTACTGCCATTTCTTCTTGCACCGTTAATTTGTCAATTTTCTCCTGTTCTCTAAACCAGCGAAATTAACATTTGTAATACTGTTTTTCATATAATTTAGTTCATATGCTGTTGTAATAGCAAAAAAAAAAAATCATTTGAAGCCAACTTAGTGCCGCCAGAGTTGCATCATTCCATTCCATTCATTGATTAGTGAACATGCAGCCACGATCGATCTGGTTTCATTAACCAGTCGACGAGTTTAAGCCACAAACGGAATTAAGATTCGACGAGATTCTGACAGCTAAACAAGGAAGAACAATAACTGATATCAATAATTTTATGGAATAAGAACAGAACAAAGAAACACTTATGAAAATTTATGCTTCGTTTCTACGTTGTTATGTAATTATTTTCATACTGAGATAAATAGTTAATGAAGAGATATAGATAAAAACAACATCGAAATCTTCTGCAACGCTTCTGGACGGTCTCCTTGTTAGTGAAGATTGCCATAATCCTTTTCTTTTGTTCATCTTTGGTGCTACACTGAATTTTGTTTTTCTCTACCTCAACTGCACACAACATATAATAATTAAGAAAGTTGAAGTCTGGAAAATTAGGTGGCTATATGTAATGAGTGTCATCATAGCAGAAATTGACTGACAGTCATGATTTGATACTCCTGCTTGTCTGGCA
>JBBBDQ010000292.1:430000-500000 GCA_037127315.1 Ascarosepion bandense
GCGGACCATACTTATATTTTTGGAGGTAGCTCATCATCTGGGGTGAAAACTAATTTGAACATGGCCAGTACGATCAAGTCTGCCGCCACGATATCTTGGGACTTCTTGGTAGAATAATGATGAAATTCCGTCAATAGAACTTTACTCACAAAGCTTTAGTTGTACCATGGTACATTAATTTCCAACGGTGCAGCATCCTGTGTCACCCTCCTCAGAGCTACAATATCAAGACATTTCATCATCATGAGAGATTCTAACCTGGTTCAAATGCTCGCAACGCGATTATTCTCATCGTTCGACCACGGGCCTACCATAATTGTAAATACATTTAACTGAAATATCTTCAGATCTAACATCATTGTTAATATCGCAATGAAAATTAAGGCCGCGATAACTGTTATATGGAGAACTATATGTTTTGCTATGGATACGATTTTTTACTTGAATATGAATATTTCACTTTTTTTTTACGGAGGATATCTATCAACAGTAAATTGTTTTGACTTTGAATTCCTTACTGTAGCTTCTTGTACATTTACTATTTTCTTTGTATGAAAGTACAAGGAATCGTGCAAATTCTGATGATTCTTTTTGGTTGCAGTTATATATGACGGTCACCTATTATTTCACATATCATCTTTTTTATCTATATCTTCATTTTTAAATCCATCTTCCGAATTTACGATTATTGAAATTTATATATCCGAGTTTAAAAATTAATGAAATATTTCATCTGAGTTTAAAGTTTAAAGTTACTCAAATGTATTCTCTCAGTTTAAAAATATGAAATGCATCAACCTAAATTAAAATTAAAGTTTAACTTCCTAATTCAAAATTATGTAAAGTATCAATCAAGTTGAAAATTATTAACTTTTATCCTTCTAGTTTAGAATTATTAATAATTATCAGCTAAGTGTAATAATATTAAAACTGATAAAACCTAGTTTGTAATTCTAGTTAAAAATTATTAAAATTCATGAGCTGAATTTAAAGTGATTTCAATCCATAATCATAATTTTACATTATTAAAATGTATCAACTGAGTTTAAAATTACTGTAATATTTTATCCGAGTTTAAATTTATTTAGAAGTATTAATTAAGAAGTACCAATCAAGTTTAAAATTATTCAATTTTATCATTCTAGTTTAAAATGTATAACCAGAGATTAAAATTATTAAAATCTTCCTAGTTAAAACAGTTAAGATTTATCACCGTTTTAGATTATTAAAGTTATCATCCGAGTTTAGAGTTATTCACGTTAAACTTTTTAATTAAAAGTTAGCACAATTTATCATCCGTATTTAAAATTATTCAAATTTAACATTTTATTATTAAAATTTATCATACTATCTTAAAATTATTACAGTTTATCACCCGATTTTAATTTTTTTTAAATTTATCATTCTAGTATAAAATTATTAAAAATACATGCATCTAATTTTGCCATTTTAAAAAACTTTGATAGTATAACAATATGCATTAAATATGTCATATATAATTATTTTTAATGGGTAGTATCTCAGAAAACTTAACCTTAAATATTCTTGCCAAAATATTGTGTCTTTCGGCAGGCTTTTTCCTTGACAGTGGTTATCCATTATCTCAGTACAATGGATTGCACGTCACAATAAAAAATAAATATGGCTTACGAAATGTGCTAAACTTTGCCATAGCACCATATTATCTCTCCCGTGTTATTTATTGGAGAATCCTTACATGATTATGGCGAAATAATTGTCAGCCTGTCGTGAGTATACACATTACCAGCAAAATGAGGTAAGTAAAGAGAGAATGTTCAACTTTTAGATGTCTTGGTCGAAAACTGATATAATTTTATACATTCACAACAACATGAAGGCTCAACAATCCAATGGTGTAATATCATTCCTTCATACAAAAGTTAAATGAATGCATGGTTCACTTCTGTTTGAACAATTTTGTTTTGCAACACGCTAATATTGGTGCCTCTTTTAATGTTAACAGTTCAGGATTCGTGCATATCACAGTATCGCTTGAAAGTATGGATACACTATTTGTTCAAGTTTCGGATTCCATGTATATAAATTGCTCTGTTTTGTACTTTTGTGGATAAATTTGACAATCTTCATTAAATAGTTGTTGACCATTTATCTTACTGAAAATCAATGCTACTTTATCTTATTTTAATAGGAAAAATGTTTTCGATCATTGTTTCTTTTTTAAACGGTCTGCTTACAACAGAAATAGGATATTAGTTTTACTTCTGCGCACGTCGGTTCAATGTCAATACTTCTTACCATTTTAGAATCATAAGCATTTTTAGTCATTAATGTTGAAATTGAGGAATACATATGTAATTAAAATGGTTTCTTTTCTAATATTTGTGGGCAGATTAAACTCACCAAAATCAGAAACATAATCTCGAGGCTCTTTTTAGTAATATCCACATACACACACACACACACACACACACATATACATATATATATTTATATATATATATATATTTATAAATTATATATATTCATTTATAATATATATACATATATATATATATATATATATATATATATATATATATGTATATATATATAAATGAATATGTCTGTCTCTCTGTGTGTTTGTGTGTCTCCATTCCGAAACCCTTTGTCCAATTTCAACCAAAATTGGGACACGTCGATCATGACATGAACCTTTGATATACGCAAAATATTATCGAATCAATTTGCAGTGTGCGGCAGAAATCACCGAAATGTCTAGAATTTAGAAACTCTCTCCTCCGAGACGCCTTATGCGAATTCAACCAAAATCAGGTAAATCAAGTTCCAAAACTTTGATGTACAAAAAAACTTTTGAATCAATGTACAGGGTTAATCAAAAATCCACAAAAGAAACATAATTTCAGGGGTCGTTTGCGAACGTTTATGCATTTCACCAAGACGCTTCTTTCAAACTCAACCAAAATCGAATTACTGGTAGATCAAGATTGGATGCATTGCTATGCGAAAGAAAAAAATTCAATTGATACACAGGATGCAGCAAAACTTAATGGAAAATATTGTTTTTTGCGATCGCTTAATTCTCTGAAAAGCTTAGTTGTATTACAAAAAAAATCGGAACGTTTTTGTAACTTTTACCTTATCATACAGCATAACAATTTAAAGGTTGCAGGAATAATGCCTTCACTTCTTCTGCATCACAACGTCGTTGCATGACTTTACAGCCTCCTGTAACGCCCGCCCCCGTTCTTCCAAATGTACATACATTATCTCCGTTTATTGGCGAAACATGAATCATGTTGTACAAATACAACAAAAACCAATACATACCTCGCATTTTTTAAAGTTACGTGTCACAGCAACCTCACACTGGAGCTTTGAAAAATCACTGGACCTCACCATTTCAACATAAACACTGAAAAACTGCGATCAGCGCCGGATATACACGCTAGTATATAATAAAATTATAATTTAAAAGTATGCTATATTTATGGCTCCATATTCGTCGAGAAGACAAAAGTGATACGTACCTCCCACTGCAAAAAATATATGTAAGCAATAGAAGATCTTACAATACAATAATACAAAAGAAAAAAAAACTTAATAACATTATTCATTAAGACGGCCACAATGTACTGGCTGTATTTTGAAATTAAGATTATTTCTCTTTTCAGCCAGAATGATACCATTTATATATATATATATATATATATATATATATATATATATATATATATATATATATATATATATAATATAAAACTTTAATCCCACAGGAAAAGCAGGAAGGTAATTCCCAAAGACCCGGTCCTAATTAATATTAATAACATTAATATTAAAACTAATCAAGGAGGAGGACTCAATGTAATTAATATTTAAATTACAGAGCCAATTATAAAATAAATTTCAATGTTTAAATCAGTTGTATGGCCATTTCTACATGAAATCCCTAAAGGAAATTTCACGCATAATCGGCAACTTCTTTATTTCAAAATAAACCGAGATATTTTACCGGCGGAAGTTAAAAAAAAATATATATATATACATTACAGAAAAATCAAAGGGGTGGGATTAATAAGAAAGTGGCCAGAAATCAATGTCTGTTTTTAGATGTTTGGAAAACCTTAGTTTTGAACTGAGTTAAGAGTTGTAAGTTAAAATTTAGCCTTGTCTGGCTCTAAGAAATGGAAGGAAAAAGATAAAGGTAGGAATATATATATATATATATATATATATATATATATATATATATATATATATAAATGACATGTCTCACTCATCATGTATGCACTTCCTACTCCAGTACATCTCTTATCTTTGCCTGGGATCTAACTTATCCACTCGTTCTGAACAAATATTTATTGTGGTTATTCAACTATCAAATATCCTCAGATACTGCACTCAAACAAATTTCAAAAAGGCGCACTTGTCTTTTTAGACCCCGAATATCCTTTTACCAATGTCTCGGTATATATATAGTGGGTTCTCCCTTACAATGAAGTGAATGTGTTTTGAAACAGATTCGTTTGATTTGATTCGGCCTTGTTAGTTATAAAACAAAAAGATCACATTGTAAATAGAAACAACAATTTATATACATATAAATCAACAGACGTTTTTACAAATAAAAGTAATGTTTTTTAGTTGAAAGAAATCCGTTAAAATGTTCGTAGCAGTCCTAGCAAGAATGAGTTTATGTGTACGTAGGCAGGAACGTACGTGATTATGTATGTGCGAGTGATATTGTTGGTAGACATGTTTTTGAAGTATTTGCTTAGTCTTAAAGGGTTTCGTCTTGTTATAACGTGTAAGGAAATGCGGGCAGGTAAACCGTGAGAATAAATAGGTTAGGGAAAAAGAAAGAGATAATAATAATAAAGATCGCTTGACGTTTGTTGAGTGACGTGTTAATTATTCCTGTCTTCTTTTCTCTTGAGTGACGGTTGTCTTGTCTCGTCTTTTATATACATTTGGGGCCCAGAAATGTCATTTAGGAATTCACTCCCGGATGTAATTCTGACATTTCCATTGGGCGACAAACAAACTTCGCGTCGGCTCACGAAAAGGCTCCGTAAAAGGATTTTTTTTTATAATTAAATATTATTTGAATTTTGATTTTTTTTTAATGTTTCCTAGCTTTCTATTGGCCGAAAAATATTTCGCCTTGAGAAGTAAAATTTAGCGAGATTTTAGTGTTAAGCGAAATTTGTAAATTCGAGAAAATTCGTTTATTTCTAACAAAATCATTGAGTCACTGCTGAGCATTTGAATTTTTAAATCTAGAACTTGTTTTGTCTACTACATACAACTCTTTTCCCCATTTCTCAATAATAAGCCAACAGCTGCGTGTAAAAATTTACCCTGCAGAGTGATAGTACTTTCAGTGTTTATTGTGGCATTATTTATACACAGAATGCGAGCATAGCAATGAGATCACCACTTGGTCTGCTTTATACTAATTTCTAAAGAAATCACATAGAAAACAAACTATTCAATAATTCTGCCAGACCTGTGATATGTTTTCTGTATATTAATTTCCGTTTCATTTTAAGAGAAAAGAAATTAAAAGAAAATAAATATTTTAACAATTTCTTACATATTTTAGTAGGCAGTAGTTGTCATAATTGTTATGGTGAAACAGACCTATTCCTCAGATGAGGGACTCTCCCTCCTATATTAATAAGAGTTAACAGGAAGTTCTTGGGAAGTTCATAGGAGTTCTTAGAAGTTTTAGAGAGTTCTTTAGAGTTCTATTGGAGTTCAGTAGAAGTATTACTTAGTTCCAGTTTGGACATAGTTGGACTAAGTTGATATTAGTCGGCAGTTAGCCGAATACTAAGGATTCAGCTTACAGTGGAAGTTTAACAAGTTCGTAACATTTTGGGTGCGTTAATTCGATTAGCAACCGACATAGCACGATTATAACTTTCAGTGGAAAGACTATTCCACAACACTACTTTTACTACACCGCTATTTAAAAAGATCACAAGTAAACCCTTATCTACAAAATTACAAAATAGATGTTCTCATTGATATAATAGAGCTTTTAAAAAGAACAAATCATTCGTGCTAATATAATTACTTCAGTACATGCATTATTATATAAAAATAGAAACAACGAAAATGAATTATTAATTACAGTTTCAAAAATCATTTTGTCAACGTGAAAATGCATTTAAATATTATGAATTCGAGAAAACTAACACAGCGTATCATCTAGATATAAGAAAAATTAAACGAAAAAACAACATATTTTGTAATAATGTAATATATTCTAATTAGAAACGATTTTAAACGCTCTTAGAAATTTAATTCGCTATTATATAACACTTAATGATTGTAAATAATTACCTAAAATTTACTATTCCTTAAAACATTTTAAACCTATAAACTAATAAGTAACAATTACTATAGGCCTCAAAATCTACACGATTTAAATGAAATGGTGCGTAGGAATTCTCCTTTCATTTGGGTAGTTGCATCTCCAACATTACTAACCAAATAGCAAAATTAGTTAGAAAAATAACTCATACTCTCGTAGGTTAATTTTCTAATTATTCCCACTTGGGCCATTTCGTAAGTATCCACTCGCCAAATTTAAAATATAGCTATGAGCATAATACAACCAAAATTAGATGTAGCTTCCCTATGTATTTTCTACAAAGTATTCTCACAGCTTCTGTTCTGAAGAGCTTCTTTCCCTGGCACCCCGACCCCATGAATTTACTGCTGCTACTAGATTGGCATCAAGGTTTTGACTTTCAAAAAAATCGAATATTAGCGCCATATCTACTCTCATCTATCTTCTTGAACCAAGTTCATCTTTTATCCTTTCTCAACAGCCCCTGTACTTAGTAGTTTCCCTCATTGTAATTTCCTGTGCAGTGGCGGTCATGTATTACTTGGTGTGAAATGATATATATATATATATATATATATATATATATATATATATATATATATATATATATATTTATAAGCGTTTCACCCCGAGCAAGGCATGTCACTGCCACTACTGTGCAGGGGGCTACGTAGAGTGGAGAAAGGCTGATTAAATATAGGAAATAACAGAGGGTGGGTGATAGGCGGGTGAGGATACCGAGAATGAGGGTTGGGTAGATGAGAGTGTTGTGAGAATAGTTGGGAGTTAGTGTGATAGGAGGTGTCTATTGACCCTACATTTAAACACCTGGAGATTGTAACTGTCGGGAAAGCAGACTTGTGGAAGGAAGTTCCACAGGCGGGAAGCGCGAGAAAAGAAGCTGTTGGAGTAGAATTTACGGTTACATCTTATTTGTTTAACTGTAAAAGGGTGGGACCTAGTTGCTAATCTAGTATCTCGTGTAAATTCGTGCTTAGGCGGCACCAGTGATCTAAGCTCATCGGAGCAGAAGCCATGAAAGTACTTGTAGAAGAGGCACAGGGAAGCTACATCACGCCGGTGTGAGAGCGGCTGCAGCCGGTCTGCCAAGTCAGTATCAACCACGTTACAGATCCTCCTTTGTATTTTGTCAAGAAGCCCAAGGAGAGCAGCAGGGGCACCCGACCAGATATGGCAGCAATATTCAATACACGGGCGGATGGTAGATTTGTATATGTGCAGAATAGTTTCAGGTGGGAAAAATTTCCGGGCCCTGCACAGGGAGCCCACTTTCATAGCAGCAGATTTGGCAATGGATTCAATATAGTCATTCCATTTGAGGTCCGCCGAGAGTGTAAGGCCAAGGACTGGTAGTATTTTACTCTCTGGGAGGCTAGCCTGTCCCATGCTAATGGGAGGTAGATGCGATTGTCTATGGTGGTTAGTTGATAACAGCTTTGTTTTGGAGGCATTGAAATTTACCAACCATTTCCTACCCCAGGTCACTACGGATTGGAGGTCCCTTTCAAGTGCGGCAGCGAGGTTCACTTTGTCGTCCAGACCTGGTTTCTGATCGATGCGGGAGTAGATTGTTGTGTCGTCGGCATACATGCCAACTTGGGATCTAATGGTGTCGGGGAGATCATTAATGTAGATCAGAAATAGCGTGGGACCTAGGATAGAACCTTGAGGGACGCCCGCGTTCGTCTGGTAGTTTTGGGAGGCATGCCCATTTAATACCACCTTTAATGTGCGGTTAGAGAGGAAGGACTGGATGAGGTCAAACAGATGTCCAGTTATCCCATAGCTCCGCAGTTTGCACAAGAGGCCAGCATGCCAGACCCTGTCGAATGCTTTGGAGATATCCAAGGCAACGGTTCGGGCTTCACCATTCTTGTCGAGTGCCTGGTATATGTACTCGGTAATGGTCGTTAGCATATCAGCAGTAGACCTGGTGAAGCGAAACCCATACTGTTTGTCAGAGAGAAGCCCGTTGGTCATAAGGTGCTGAATCACCTCGGCGTTGATAATGGCTTCGAAAACTTTGCCAAAGATTGGAAGGAGACCAATAGGACGGTAATTGGCGGGGTCTGAGGGTTCGCCAGAATTCTTAAATATAGGTACTACGCAGGAGGACTTCCAACAGGCAGGAAAGCAGGAAGCAGGTTGGCAGAGGTTATAGCGTTTAGAGAGGACAGAGGAGAGTTCTGGGGCACATTTCTTCAGTACTTTGACTGGGATTCCGTCACCGCCGCTCGCTTTGTGTGGGTCAAGTTGCGCAATTATCTTGGCGACCAGCGAGGGTGAAATGTGGACGTTATTTAGTTGAGCCTTAGTTCTGGGTGGGAAGTCTGGTGTAGGTATTCCTAACGAGTCCAGTGTCGAATTGGTTGAGAATTTACGGGCAAAGCATTCAGCCTTGTCGGCTGGGGAGGTGAGAACTTCAAATTCATTGATTAGTGGGGGTATTGAAATCTTGTTCCTGCTGAGCACGCTTTTGCAGAGACGCCAGTAATCTTTGGAGCCAAACTTAGAAGATGCTATGCGTTGCCTAATTCTGGTAGCAAACGCCCTCTTGGCTTCGTTCAGTACTTTTTTACACTTGTTCCGTGCTGAGGTGAAAAGGCGCCTGTTTTGGTTCGATAGCTTCGATAGAGCCGGAAGAAATGGTTCCGGTGGGCAATAGCGGCCGAGCAAGCGGGTGAGAACCAGGGGGACGAATTAGGTTTTAGTTGGAATTTTCTGGCAGGGATAAAAGCATCGATGCCAGCCTTAACCCAAGAGGAGACTTCGGAGGCACAGTCTTCGACAGGAAGATCAAAGACGTTGTTCCAGGGGACGTCGCAGAGGAAGTCCCTGAACGAGTCCCAGTCGGCCCTTTGGTAGCAGTATGATATTCTGCTGGTCTGGTTTTTTTGGGTAGAGTTAGTGTGGATTGATATGTTTACGGAGACTACGGCGTGGTCAGAGTTTCCAAGGGGGCAGAGTTGCCTGGTAGTGCAGGAGTCTGGGATGGAGGTAAAACAAAGGTCGAGTAAAGAGTCCCTTCCGTTAGGGTTTTTAGAGAAACGCGTGGGGAAGTCCACCACTTGCGTTAGAGCTTGGGCTATTGAAAAGTGCATGGTGCGGATCCCAGCAAGGTCGGTGGCTGAGTTTTCAAGCCACTTGGTGTGGTGGGCGTTAAAATCACCAAACACTAATATATGGGCAGATGGGTGAGAAGAGATGGCCCTGTCGATGTTAGTAGAGATGCAATCAAGTAACGTACAGTCAGAGGAGGAGGGGGAGCGGTAGAGGAAGAAGAGATAGCTAACCGAGCTTAGAAGTGAGAGACGGAAGCACATGAAGGAATGATCAAGGGATTCAAGAGATGTGACCCTGGCTAGGGGGAATTGTTCGCTGACATATACACCAAGCCCATGCATATGGACATTGGAGTCCTTCCTGAAGAGAGGAAGGTAACCAGGAACGAACAGCTCTGAAGAGGGGATAGAAGGGTCAAGGTTAGTCTCACATATAGCTAAGATATCGGGTGAGTTAGTTAGAAGGAAAGACTCTACACTATTGAAGTTAGTGCGAATACCTCGTATATTTGTGAAGGTAACGCAGATAGGTTTGGGCGATTTACGACTAGCTGGTTTATGTGTGTTTAGGCAGAAAATTTTCTTTCAGACATGTTATATTAAATAAATTGTAACAGCTTCTTTTAATAAAATCCGTTCATACTCACGGATAATCTTTCGATAATCGTCATATAAAAAAACAACCAGCAGAAACCCTTGCACTCTTAGCTATAAGAGTAAATACCTAACTACTACAAAATAGCACATATGCACAACTTAACCGAGCACAAATCAACACCTCCACAAAAAGATATTTTACTCTGAACCAAAAATATTGAGAAGACTCTCATTAACCGCTACATTAAAAGCAGAAAAAGAAATTACAGTAATTTTTAGCAACAGTTTTGTGGTTATATTTTGTTAACATAACTAAAACCCCTGAAGTTGATCGGAAAGAGATTGAAAGTACTTGGGTACATTGTGAAATGAATTATATCATCTGTCAACGTTACAGCTCATTTCTCACATCTTTCAATTATAATGCGCGAAAGATTAACTGTGAGTATGAACGGATTTTATTAAAAGTAAGCATTCACAATGTTTACAATATTTTTTAAACTGACACTCATCCACACACACACACACACACACACAAACATATATATATATATATATAGAGAGAGAGAGAGAGAGAGAGAGACAGACAGACAGACAGACAGACAGACAGACAGACAGACAGACAGACAGAGAATACTTAGAGGAGTAGAATATAAAATAGCCTGTCGTCACAGAGGACACGCAGAACAGTGCTATAACTACAGCTACTTACACTGATATGCGAAACATAACAATGGCGTCGCGGATAGGGTCAATGTTTTCACTGGACGACCCAGAACACGTAGAAACATGAATGAGAACTTTTCCAGTATTTTCAAGATTAAAGAAATTAAAAGACCCAAAGACTGAGGGGAGGAGAAAACGAGATAACCGCTTTATTTCTTGCTACAGTTGGGTGCGAAGCTGTGAAGAAAATTTCGACAATGTGTTATCCGAGCAAATTAGAAGAAATGATGTTTGAAAATCGTAAAAATGAACAAATGACAAAAAAAAAAAAAAAGAAAAAAAAAGAAGGCTCGGTAATAGCGGAAAGAATCAGATTTTTACAAACAAGACAAGCATCAATGGAATCGGTTGGGCAATACTTACATAGATTGGAAGAACGAGTTATGTATTGTGAATCTGAAAAATTAGCCGCACATAAAATGACAATAGACGGGAAATTAATTCTTTTGAGATGACTTTAAGACTTGCAAGGCGAAAGGTACTAGCGCCAAATACTAGAATCTCTGCAGAGTAGCAGAAAGATTTTCAAAACTAGCGTCGAGTTTTTGCGAAAATTAGAGTTGATTAAATAATTTAATCAACTGAAAGAAAAATTTGAGATATATAGGACTAGCACTACCAAATCCATAATTAAATCTCAAAATACAGCGAAGAATCTGTAATGTGATTGATACCGTCTTAACTGACCGCCTGCAGTCACTCTCTCACCAGCGTGACGTGTCTTCCCAATGCCTCTTCAACAAATACTTTCATGGCTTCTGCTCTGATGAACTTAAATCACTGGTGCCCCTTAGGTGTGAGTTCTCACGAGATAGTAGATTGGCAACTAGGTCCCACCCTTTTACAGTGAAACCGATGAAATGTAACCGCAATTTCTACTCCAACAGCTTCTTTCCTCGCACTTCCCGCCTGTGGAATCCCTTCCGCATGCTTGCTTCCCCGACGGCTATAACCTCCAGGACTTTAAATGTAAGGTCAATAGACACCTCCTAACACACTAACCCTCCCATTCTCCTCGACTCTCCCCCTATGTACATCCTAACTCGTCTATCGCCCTGTGTAACCCCCTGCGCTATAGTGGCAGTGGAATGCCTTGCTTGGGGTGACATGATTAAAAAAAAAATACTGTGGAAAAAATTATAAGTGGGACAAATATAAATGTTTACCTTTGAGAAAAATAATACTCAAAGTTTTAAAAAAGAATCTTTTTCAGAACGAATGCTTATATGAAAAGCAAATAAGAAAAGTAACATATATTCAAACCGCCTCCAAAGTAAAAGAAGTTTTACAGTGTATACACAAAAAAGAGGTAGAGAAAAATAAGGATAAATGACATAGCATTTGACATGCAAGTTGATACGGGCAGTGAAATTACGCCGATACCAAAATAATTGTAGATAAAATTTGAACGACCTAAATTAAGTAAAAACACGGGTACAACTAAAGCAATTTGTTGAAACCACCATAAAAATAAATGGTCTCATTTCAAGGAAATTTTGAAAACGATAAGTGTTTTGAAATGATTCCCATTACAGTTGTTGCACGTAAAAAAATCTCACATCTTTTTACATGCTACTAATCCTTTTTTTGTCTTTTGTTCATTTTCACGATTTTCAAACATCATTTTTTCTAATTTGCTCGAGTAACACATTGTCAAAATTTTCTTTAGAGCTTCGCATCACTCTGTAGCAAGAAATAAATCGGTTACATCGTTTTCTCCTCCATTAATCTTTGAGTCTTTTAATTTCTTTACTCTTGCAAATACCACAAAAGGAATTGATGTATTAAAAGTAGACACAGCAAACTAATCAATACAATGGAAGCATAAAAAATGCAGTAGGATTGTTGTAAGACTATAAAAAAAGCATTTGACTAAAGGTGAACTATAAACCGAAGATTATAATATCAAGAAAATTTCCAGTTTATATCCTACCTTTGGTAGTAGCAAAATTAAACAAAATGGTACGACAAGGCAAAGTAGAAAGTGAAAATCAAGATTGTAGCAAGTGGGCATAACTAATAGTAGCGTGAAAGAAAGCTGATGGAGATTTAAGGATATGTGATAATTATAAAAATAGAGGCCAATCTTCAGATATGTTAAGATTTGCTTCTGCTGCCAAATACCGAAACAGCAAATCACGAGTTAGCAAAAATGGAGTACCGTGCAAAAATTCATCTCAAGTCAGCATACAATTAAATAGAAATTGACAAGAAATTCAAGGAAATAATCACACCTATTAGTCAGTTAAGTGCCATACGTGAAACACGTTTGGGCGATCATGACTCGAAAGAGACATGACTGACTGGGCAGAATATTATCCCGCAGTAGTTTGCCATTAATTTCTGCGGTAAACTTGTTGCCTGCCAAGATTATAGAACTTAATCTGTCCTGTTATTTAACCTATAACTGGAGGCGAAAGACGGATTAATACCTTTTTCAAGTGAATGAAGTAAGTGAATGCCCTGAATTCAACTGGAATTCGAACACGATTCCCCGATTTCTCGTTCCGAGCCGATATCCGCTGAACGCACATCCGTTAAACGCCATTATAAGTGTATTACAATAGACACGTCTACTGTTTGGGATAAAACCTTCAGCCATGTTTTTCAAAAAGCGATTGAAAGAGTCTTATTGAGACAACAACAAAAAAATAGGTCAATATAAGTTAAGGGGTGAGAACTAAAGAAGAGTTAAAATAGAAAACAGAGCAAGTTTTAATGAGATTAAAAAAGGCAGGTTTGACCATAAGCAATTCTGACTGTGCTTTTGACTGTAAGAAGAAAACATATTTAAGATATCAACTTTTAAAAGGAGGCATATCACCGGATGATAGACTAACAAAGAAAATAACAGAAATAACTGCTCCAACAAATAATAAAAAAATAAATTCCTTCTTGAGATAAATTTTTATAGTAAATATATATCTAGATACAGCGACATAACAGAACCATTTGCAAACTACGAAAAAAAAATGAATTTGAGTGGACACAGAAGCAAATCACCGCTTTTAAATCACTAAAAAATACTCTGAGGAGAAAACCAAAGTTTTTTGATCCCTAAAAATAAATAACGTTAACTGCGGGTGCAAGTGAGAAGACGATTGCTGCTGTTCTATTTACAAAAAAAAAACACCCACTCATGTACATATGAAGAAGGTTAGGAGTAGTAAGAGAAAAATCAAGGGTGTACGACATCTCCGATTCAGGGATGAGCAGTATTAGATGCAAATAAAGAGATCAGCATATATAGTGTATACTTGGAGAAGTAGGACAGAAAATAGCATGAGGACACGTAGAGCTGAAGAGCCTGCAACTGGTAAGTTTTAGCCAGTGTGATCTTATTTTGCTGTATTTTTTGATTTTTTTTTTTTATTCCTTTGGTTCTTATCTTTTCTGTCTAATTTTTGTTCCTGTTTTGTTACTAACCTCAGTTCTCTACTAGTCGCTCTTGTAATGCACTGCGACTATGATTGTGTAAATTGTTTTTAATTATCAAATTTAGGTTTGGTATATTAGGGTTTCGGTTATATGTAGGAATTCTGAGTAAAGACCGGCCATGTTTGTTCTTTTTTTGTTCTCTCTTTCTTCCTTTCTCTTGCTAACTGGACACATGGCTTTGAGGTGTTCCCCCCTCCCACTCCAATGTATTCATATGAGTGAATATATATAGATAAGTATATATATATATATATATATTAATCGTATCACCCCGAGCAAGGCGGTAACGCCACTGATGTGAAGGGGGCTACGTAATCGTGAAAAGATTGGGAGAGAGAAAGCCGGAAACCACATTCTAAACAGGGAACAAGGGATGAGCCTCTTAACCTGTTCAATAGACATGGGTGAAGTGTGAACCGGGCGATAGATCGATCTATCTACTCCAATTGAAAAAGGAAAAGTGAGAAGATTTGAAAAGAGAAAGCCGGAAACCACATGCTAAACAGGGAACAAGGGATCAGCTTCTTAAGCTGTTCAATAGACGTGGGTGGAGTGTGAACCGGGCGATAGATGTTTTTAATAGAAGGGCTTCAATTTTCTTCACACTTTTTCCATACAAGCTCCAAGACGTTAATATTAATTACAGGTTACACAAGCCTACAGACTCTCCAAAGAAATCCCTGAGCTTAGGAATATGCAAAAATGAGTAGAAAAATGAAAGTACAAGCAAAAATAAAAATATTATCATACAAATAGCAACCCACATTTAAGGTAATAACTATCGATGTGCAATTGCAATTTTTCTAAACGTATTTTTGATGGAGATAATTGGATATTTCAACGAAAGGTTAGTTCATTTTTTTGTCACGGGTTATTGAAGTGTTAGGATTTTATATCAGTGAGACCTTGTGGGCTGGTAAGACAACATGTAGAAATGCCTCGTTCATTTGCTATTAAGAAGAACGCACGCGGGTATAGTGCATCCATATCCATTTGTAAGAAAATAAGTACCGTATATTGATATGTATATTTTTCTATGAAGATATGCTTCATTTAGATATATATTTATCATGACACTTTATCGCAAATTGGTTCAATAAAGAGCACAAACGCTCCCTTCACACACACACACACACACTGAAATCTCCTGAACAGAAGATGGATCTTCTATAGTCAAGGAATAAATTTGAACTGTATTAATCATATATATATGTGTGTGTATGTGTGTGAGAGAGAGAGTGTGTGTTTGAACATAATTTTTAATGGATACTTGTATTTAAGCAATCTATTTTTTTTGTAATTAAACAGTAAATTTATATATATTCAGCCTGAATATTTGAGAAATCTTGTTTAGAAAATATGCAGCTTCTGACAGGATTCGAAACAGAGACTCTTATATACCTTGGAGAAGCCATCAATATGATCTGACTTGTGTCAAGCATTCGACCACGGAAAAATTCATGTTTAAACAAATCTGAATTTAAGCCATATAAATACATAAGTTCCTGATTCTTCGTAATATCCATAACTGCTCTGGTTCCTATCATAATGTAAACAAACCTACACAAAGGGTATATTATTATTTATTACGTAAAGTTACGAAATGGCATTAACCGAGAAATTTACTTTTTAAATGTATTTGAATATTATTTTTAATGGATACTTGTATTTGAGTGGATAGTATGCCTTTCTATAATTAAAGAGTACATGTATATATGTTCAACAGCCTAAATATTCAAGAAAACTTATTAGAAAACTATGCATCTTCCAGCAGGATTCGAACCTTCGACTTGAATGTATCGAGGAGAAGTCGCCAGTTGATCTGAAGTATTTTAATCAATCCACGGAAATCGTTAACAAGATTTCCTGATTATTCATGCCAGTAGATATAAATCAATATATTGTTTAATTATAAAAATAACACAGAGTTTTCTCCTCAAATCCCAGTATCAATTAAAAATAATGTGTGAACAAATAAATTATGAAATATCGAAATTAATCCATTTTGTAACAGATTAGTACCAAAATATCTGTTTTTACAGTACTTTACAGGTGGAAAGGTATTTTATAAAATTGGATTTTAGTTTACTGGGAAAAGGGCATTTTAGAAAAGCGGATTTTGTCGTAAATTTCTTGATATCAAGCTAAGGATACAGCGTTGATAGAATTAACGTAGAGAAACTTGTCACTTCGCTGAGTTGGGTTATTTCAGTCATACCGACTTCAAATTATATTGATATTTCATCGTGATCGCTATCCCGGAAGACCTAAACAGATCGATTTTCATAGCAGTCCCTAAGAAGCCAGGTTCAAATGAATGTGAACTCCACAGAACAATTAGCTTCATGAGTCATGTAACAAAACTCATCATCCGAATTCTGAAGACTAGAGCACGCAGCAGAATCAGATCAGAAATAAGAAAAGAACAGTGTGGTTTCGTCAAGGACACTGGAACAAAGAAAAGGATATTTATGCTTAGAATGCTAGCAGAAAAGGGAATAGAAATGCAGAAGGACGTGTACCTGAGTTTCATCGGCGACGCAAAGGCATTCGACAAAATGCGACCTGATAGAGACGCTCAGCAATCTTGATATATGCGGGAAAGACCTTAGAGTAATCAAGATCCTGTACCAGCAGTAAAATACCTGTATAAGAACTGAAAACAAGATTAGTAGATACACAAAGTTAGAAATGGTTATAAGACAATGAAGTTTATTCTAACCAGATGTCTTTCAACTTATACAGCGAGACAATTCAGAGAGTCTAGAAGTCCTTTCAGTATTCGCGAATGGCGGCCGAAATCTGAACAATAGAAGATACGCAGATGATGCAGCATGTAGAGAAAAGAAACTTCAAGATTTCTTACAGGAAGTAATAAAAAAAACAGAAAGAAAGGACTATATATGGGACTACAAGAAAATTGAATACGTGGTCATTAGTAAAAAAAAACAAAAAGAAGCTCAAAATTCCAACTACAGATTGGTGATACTAAAATCAGACAAGTTCAGAAATTTAGATACCAAGCGAGCGGTGTTGACAGAATAACAATCATTGTCATGAAGAAGTGTGCCCCTGAACTATCCTCTGTTCTCTCCAAACTCTGTAATTACTGACTCTCTGCTTCTTAATGTCCTGCCTGCTGGAAGTCCTCCCCTGTCGTTCCTATATATAAAAATACTGCGGAACCCTCTGACCTCTCTAATTATTTTCCTATGAGCCTTCTACCGACATTTGGCATCAACGCCAAGGTGGTACAACATCTCACAGTCTCTTCTCTGACAAATAGCATTGGTTCCGCTTCACCAGGTCTACTGCTGATATGCTAACGACCATCACCGAGCATATACACCAGTCTCTCGACAAGAATAGCAAAGCCAGAACTGTTACCCTAAATATCTCCAAAGCGTTCGACAGCATTCTAGCCTTCTATGCAAGCTGCGGGGCTATGGTATAACTAGACAATTGTTTAACCTAATCCAGTCATTCCTTTCAAATCGTATAGTAGTATTGAACAGACGTGCCTCCCAATACTTTCATACGAACGTGGGTGTTCCTTAAGGCTCTATTCTAGGTTCTACACTTTTCTTGACCTATATTAATGATGTCTCCGATGTAATAAGATCCCAAGTAGGCATATAGGCTGACGACACTACAGTTTACTCTCGTATCGATCAAAACTCTGCCGAAGCTGACAATGCAAACCTCGCTACCGAGCTTGAAAAGGACCTCCAATGTGTGGTGGACTGAGGTAAAGATTGGCTCGTGAATTTTAATGCTTCCAAAACGAAGCTGCTATCTATTAACCCTCACAGACAACCACTCCTACGCCCCCATTAGCATGGATCAGGCTAGTCTTCCTGAAAACAAAACACTCACAAAAGACCTCAAGTAGAATGACTATATAGAATTCATGGCTAAATCCACTGCTAAGAAGTTCGGTTCTCTGTGTAGAGCTAGGACTTTTTCCCGTCTAAAACCATCCGGCACATATATAAATCTACCATCCGCCCGTGAATTGAATATTGCTGCATTATCTAGTCGGGTTCCCCTTGTATCCACCTAGGTTCTTTGACAAATCACAACGGAGAATTTGTAATGTGATCGATCACGACTTGGCAACTCAGATGCAGTCACATTCTTACCGACTCAATGTGGCTTCCTTGTGTCTCTTCGACAAATACTTTCACGGCTTCTGCTCCGATAAACTTAGCTCCCTGGTGCCTCCTATATATGAATTTACTTGAGCTACAAGATAAGCAAATAGGTCCCGCCATTTTACGGTGAAACCAATAAAATATAAATGTAAATTCTGTTGCATCAGCTTCTTTTCTCGCACTTCCCGCCTGGGGAATTCCTTTCCGTTGACTTTCTTCCCCGACAGCTAAAATCTCCAAGAATTTAAATCAAATCAATAGTCATCTCCTATCTCACAAATTGTATCCTCTCTCTCTCTCTCTCTCTCTCTCTCTCTCTCTTATGCTTTTTCTACGTCCACTCCACTCTCATCAGTATTCTCAACTTTCTCTTAACCACTCCCTGAAACCCCCAATAACTTGTCACTCTTTCTCTAACCTTCCTCCTATGTAAATTGTATCCTCTCCCTCTCTCTCTCTCTCTCTCTTATATTTTTTCTACATCCACTCCACTCTCATCAGTATTCTCAACTTTCTCTTAACCACTCCCTGAAACCCCCAATAACTTGTCACTCTTTCTCTAACCTTCCTCCTATGTAAATTGTATCCTCTCCCTCTCTCTCTCTCTCTCTCTTATATTTTTTTCTACGTCCACTCCACTCTCATCAGTATTCTCAACTTTCTCTTAACCACTCCCTGAAACCCCCAATAACTTGTCACTCTTTCTCTAACCTTCCTCCTATGTAAATTGTATCCTCTCCCTCTCTCTCTCTCTCTCTCTTATATTTTTTCTACGTCCACTCCACTCTCATCAGTATTCTCAACTTTCTCTTAACCACTCCCTGAAACCCCCAATAACTTGTCACTCTTTCTCTAACCTTCCTCCTATGTAAATTGTATCCTCTCCCTCTCTCTCTCTCTCTCTCTTATATTTTTTCTACGTCCACTCCACTCTCATCAGTATTCTCAACTTTCTCTTAACCACTCCCTGAAACCCCCAATAACTTGTCACTCTTTCTCTAACCTTCCTCCAATGTAAATTGTACCTCTCCCTCTCTCTCTCTCTCTCTCTTATATTTTTTCTACGTCCACTCCACTCTCATCAGTATTCTCAACTTTCTCTTAACCACTCCCTGAAACCCCCAATAACTTGTCACTCTTTCTCTAACCTTCCTCCTATGTAAATTGTATCCTCTCCCTCTCTCTCTCTCTCTCTCTTATATTTTTTCTACGTCCACTCCACTCTCATCAGTATTCTCAACTTTCTCTTAACCACTCCCTGAAACCCCCAATAACTTGTCACTCTTTCTCTAACCTTCCTCCTATGTAAATTGTATCCTCTCCCTCTCTCTCTCTCTCTCTCTTATATTTTTTCTACGTCCACTCCACTCTCATCAGTATTCTCAACTTTCTCTTAACCACTCCCTGAAACCCCCAATAACTTGTCACTCTTTCTCTAACCTTCCTCCTATGTAAATTGATCCTCCTCCCTCTCTCTCTCTCTCTCTCTTATATTTTTTCTACGTCCACTCCACTCTCATCAGTATTCTCAACTTTCTCTTAACCAATCCCTGAAACCCCCAATAACCTGTCACTCTTTTTCTAAACTCTCTTGCTTGGGGCGATATGATTATAAAAAAAATACCTGCTTGTCAAAATATATTTTATCAGTAAAACTACTGAAAAACTAAACCGTGGCTCTAAATAGTTTCATAATTAAGCAATATATATATATATATATATATATATATATATATACATATATATATGGTAATATTGTAAGAAAGTTATGGAACACGTAGGTTTTAAACCCACTGTTCATGCGTTTACTTTTATAAAGAGTGCTTGATACATCTTAGAGCTTTATATTGTAATGGTTGTAACAACCATTACACTGTGTATATATATATATATATATATATATATATATATATATATATGTATGTATGTATGTATGTATGTCATCGAATACGGCCGACAAAGAAGATTTAATTTATTTTTTATTAAGTTTTTTCCAGAATCGTAACATTTAAAAAAACGAAAAATAGAAGGTTGCAGGAAAACTTGATAAAAATCAAGCTGCCCATGTACCTCTTTCTCATTATTTTTCTCCTTTGTAACCCCCTGCACACCAGTGTCGGGGAGCCTGCCTTGCTGGGGTGAAATTATTAAAAAATATACATATGAAATGGTGTACATATGCATATTATTATTATTCAGGTGTTAATAAAACAGTGCTCAATGTATGAACAAAGTTGTCTTATATATATGTTAATAAATATATATATTATCCTACGTCTACGGTTCGACTCGGAGTTATGCAATCGTCAGATGCATATTTCAAAGAGACAGTTTAACTAGATTTGAATTTACGTTCACTCAATATGCACGGGAATTAAATCTTATAAAGTTAAACTTGTCATCTTAAACCATATATATAATCCTAATTTGCTTAATAAAAATAGTGATTTAATGACCAGATGGTGTCATAGAAAATTACTTAATTAAAATCTTAGACCCAGATAGTTTGCTCCATACGTTTGCCTCTTGCTTTCCCTTTTTCTTCATTACTTCCCATTTCTTTCTTTCTCCTTTCTTTTTACTTTTTTCTTTTCCCCACAATAATACTTTTTAAAAATTGTGAATTAAAACCCTTTAATTTTTGCTCCCTACATTGTTTAATTTTTAACTTTGTTTCTAAATTTTACTTTTTACTTTTATTTTATTTTATTGTGCTTTCATTTTTATTTTTTAATCTTTAAAAGTGAGACATTGAAAATTTCACTAGAAACAAAGAAGATAGTACTGGATTGCCATGTGATGTCAGTTCTTCAATATGGCATTGAATACTAGACAATATCATCGAAGATGAAGGATAACCATGAGGCAACTGAAAAATGGCCCTACAGAAAAATGCTGTGGATATCATAGATCAAGCATGTGAGCAATGATGAGGTTTTGGAAAGGATGGAATCGAAAAGGAAATTAATACTGAGCATCGGGAAGAGACGGCTAAGGTTTCTGGGACATGCATTGAGAAAGGAGGGCTTGGTAAAGCTGGTACTAACAGGCCAGAGAGGGAGGGAAGAGGAAAGTAGCATATAACGTATTTCCCTGGCCTGTGCAGGTGGATAGTGGAACGGGGGTTGCTCGTTCTAACAGGGGAAAGCATGCTGAGGGATAAAAAGCCATGTTCGTCTACGTTCGGAAGGGACAAGACACATAGAAGAAGAAGAAGAAGAAGAATATTCGAATATCTAAATTTTTATGTTTTATGACTTACGCCCCTTATATTTATTTTCCCTGCATTTTACTATTTGTAATATTTTTTAGTTTATATTTTAACATTAAATTTAAAACTTTTATTTAAAATTTTATCTGCATGTAACCTTAGAATACTCAAATTTTTAATCTTCTTGTTAAAAAAGTAGGAACTTAATTTATAACATTTAATTTCCATGAACATCAAGCGAACTTAAATTTAAATCAATTAAACTGAAATATGTACCTTATGATTGCATAACACATGAAACTACCAGTCGTGTTATAGACGTACTATAATATGTAAATGTATTAATATATGTGTATGTGTGTTTGAAGAGAATGAGACAAACAGACAGAATGTTGATTAAAGAGCGCGTGAGTCTTCTGTTAAATGCCTTTTTAATCTATTTTCTATTATTTCGAACGATTTTCCTGGCTTACAGTATGTATTTTAACATAGATGACTCCATTAAAGAGTATATTCAGCTTTCCTGACTTATTAGTAAAGTGTTTTATTCCACTTTCTTTTCCTATGCCAATCATATCAACTCAAAATATCGCGTCTTCTTGACACTATATTACGAAGACAATACATGGTGACCAAAAGGTAGCTGAAGTTGCAGGTATCAGTCATGTATATTATATCTGTGTCAAAGAGTGAAGTTCGCTATGGCCGTAAGAGATGACACATGCACTGCTCACAAATGCAAAAAATTCTGAAATATTTTATGTCTATGAAGTCACATACGTAATGAGGAAGAAAGGCTTGCAGAATCTAACGCTCACAGGATGGATAGAGGGAAAGAGAGACAGAGAAAAGCAGCACGAGTCATATTTGATGAACATGAGCAGTTGGATGGCGGAACTTGGTTTGGGAGAGATAAAAAGAGGAAAAATACTAAGAGCAATAAAGTATAGGGGCAAGTAAATCTCCAAGATCGCCTACGTCCTGAAAGAACACGGCACATAAAGAAGACATATCCTCTCTGGTCCGGTGATTTCCTGCAAATTTTGAGATTCTTGATAATATCCAAATATTAAATTGCAATGTTATGGATCATGACCTGGCATATCAGCTTTAGTCACTTACCCAAAGCCGTAAACTAGCTTCCTTTTGCCGTTTCTATAAATATTTCAATGGTAATGGTTTTGATGACGTTCACATTTTTCGTATGTAGACTTTAAAAAATTAAGCGGAATACCAGATAAGTTTCATCCTATTACAGTTGAAATTACTTCAGATAAAGGCAAGTTCTATGTTAAGTGTTTCTTCTCTCGCAATTCTCGCTTGTTGATCTCTCTTCCGGATTCTTTGCTTTCCTGTAAACTTTGACTTTTGAGAATATAAATACAGATTCAATCGTTAACATCTGTCGTCGTAATTCTTGTTTTCTCAATTTAATATTATTTTTTATTCTTTTTCAATAATAACGAGTAAACATTTGAGTCTTAGTGACTTTACTGCCTTATTTGAGGTGAAAATGATTGAAAAAGCCATTATCATGTGCACATTATTTGTAATGACATGGAATTATATGTGCAGTTTATTTACACGCACGCAGTAATATACTGAGTAGAAAAGAATAATACAAATATTAGCCATTTAGGTAATGTAGATTAGTTTATGAACGTATATAGATAAATATATTTAAACGGTATTATAGTAGAAACAATAAGATAAACAATGATTAACAACTGAAAATGGGCCTCTATTTCAAATACAAATTGTTCACTATAATATCTTTTGAATTATTATTAATGTTGAATTAAAAATAAATTCATTAATTTGATAGAATTTTATGTAGATATATGCAAATATGGAAGATATATTAGAGTTTTGTATATATATATAATTAAAAAGTATTTGGGTAATATTACTACGTTTAATAATGTTTTATATGATAGAAACGATAAATAATAAGGAATGTTTGTTTTGTTCGTGTCTCCTGACATGGAATAAGATGTTTGATCAAAAGTAAAAACTTTCAAAGAAAATGAACAAGAAAATTAATACAGATTTATTATCCTTTCAGTTTAATAGACACACACACACACACACACACACACACATATATATATATATATATATACACACGTTTGCGTGTGTGTGTGTGTGTGTGTGTGTGTGTGTGTGTGTGTGTGTGTGTGTGTGTGTGTGTGTGTATTTAATTTATAAAGTAGTATATTTATTCACATCGATGGAGTCTTTAATCGAGAAATCTTAGAAGAATATGCGCTTTCCCGTAAAAAATAATGCTTAAAATAAAAATAAATTATCTACTCAAATACCGTATCCATTAAAAATGTTTAAACAATAAATTAATACACACACTCTACGGAAACCTACGAAATTGATATTAACCGATATTTATTTAAAATTGTGTGTTTGAACAATATGTTTGATGGATACTCGCATTTCAGCGGATAGTCAGTTTTCTAAAGCTAATCCGTACATTTTTAATATCCACTGGCCTAAATATTCGAGAAATCTTGTTTGGAAATTATCAGCTAGATAGATAGATAGATAGATAGATAGATAGATAGATAGCATTTTGGAGACATTCAAACTCCCAGAACATATTGAAGACCCTAAAATTTTTTAAATATCTAAGTGTTTTCTATTCATACCAAGTGGTTTCAACATGTTTCACTTATTTTCATTAATTTATTCTAAGGATGAATTAATTTTCTGAGACTCTGAATATTTCAAAATATACCTCAAAAAGTAGATAGATAGAATGCCAAGTCCGTGAACGAGTAGAATAGTCCAAATATAACAATTTAACATAGAATATTTGGCGATAGATCTTTATAGAGAACTCAATGGATATTAACCAGAGCAATATGATATGCATATATATATATTGTAAACAGAAATAGGGGTTGTTCCAACGAGAGACATTTGTATAGATGGCAAAATGAGAAAAGCCGTAAACGTTTTGGTTAAATTGTAAATTTATTCTTATTACTATTAGTAGTATTAATTAATTCTTGTATAATACATGCATAATGATGTTTGTGTCGCTACACGAGTTTCGAGTTCAAAGTTTACTCTCTTCAGGTAAATAAATGTGTAGAAGAAAACCTATACAACCAAATAGGACACAAATATGGGGAAGACATAAGAAGAGAATTCATTAAATCATGGAAAGTTATCTAGATGATTGTTTTATCTTTTAGAGATCAACATGGGAAGACATAAATATACTTCAAAACATGCACCCAAAAATTAAGTTCATACTAGAATATAGCTATAATGAATCGCCATTACTGGACATACTAATAAAAACAAAATCCATTATATCATCACAAACTTTTACCACAAACGCACAGACACTAAACAATACGCCTATTTCATGCGTAACCACCCTAAAAGTTGTCTAAAATCCATACCCTGCTCCCTAGCACGACGAATTTTGCACAATAGTAGCTGACGAAACCCTTCGTAAAATACGCTTAAAGGAACGACGAAAAACACTACAAATGAGAGGATGCCCCACTCCACTAATAAACAAGGATTTCCAACTAGCTGAAGAAATACCATTAGAATCTCTCTGGAATCCCCAAAAAAACGTGAAAAAGAAGACGACATTCTCGCATACGTCTTCACACACAACAAAAAGAAGCCATATTTATTATTTATAAATATAAAAAGACGCATAGAATTACCCAAGAAAAATAATAAATAAAAAGAATCCAAAAGACAACTAAAATAATTGAAAGTAAACGCCAACCCCAAAATTTTAAAAATATACTAACCTCATAAACATTCAAGCAACACAGAACACAGTGGTCACAAAAGTTACAAAAGTTGGATAACACGTCTACATTCAAAATAAAAACAAATCTGAGCTGCAACTCTAAAAACGTAATTTATGCTTCTAAATGCGATAAATGAGCAAAAATATACGTGGGCGCTACACAAGGCCTAAATAAAAATAGCCCTGCACAGAAATAACATTAAACTAGACAATAACAAAAAATTATGCGTTTCCCAACACTTGAACCAATGTACATGGACGTAAATTCAGAGTAATCCCTATCTACCAATATGCAGACTATGAAACGTTCATAATGCAAAAAGAAATCATTATAAAAAATACAAGCCTTCCCTCAACAAAACAGCATGAAAAAACTAAGACATATACAAAGACACACTAAATGTAAACGCCATCTAAAAAAAATAAATTATTTCGTGAGCCATTGCTAAAAAAAGTAATTCTTGATTCCAAAATTAACAAACAGAACTTTATGACCCGTAGAATTGAATCAAATTCGCTGAAAACAATTTTAAAAAAAAAGGACGTTATCAAATTTCGCAAGTCAGTGTAGAAATATTTTGGCCAATGATTCCCAATACGGATGTAACAAGCGAGTGTGGAAACAAAAGCACACACAAAAGAAAGAACAGCAACAAAAAACGAACACGCACGCATATGAAACTTTTGACCTGCTCACCAACCATTTCTCTATATACACAGTATTTTCGGTGGTCAGAAAGACAAACCGATCCCGATATATAAATTCACAAATTTATTCGCCTGAAGAGAGTCAACTTTGGACTCGAAACACGTGTATTTTTCACTACCTGACGAGGTGATATTATGATAGTGCCGAAATGTATAATAAAAAATATTACTATTTAGAATGCTCTACAAATTATCGAAAACACTTCATAAAGTAAATCAATACAGTGGACTTCGAAGCCATTAGTTTATTCTACTTCTCATATATATATATATATATATATATATATAAGAACATAAATCTTCTAGTTCAAAATGTAGGTCTTGTATGTTACCTAGTGAGAGGTAACAGGATGTCCTTTATCGATAAGGCGAGTTTCATTATATTTTATTCCAGTAATCAAAAAAAAAAAATATATATATATAGACGCATAAAGTTATCGGGAGTGTTTTTTAGTTTGCCAGGAGGAAATGAAAGGAACGTGCTTTAATCTTATAACCAATCAGCATGCGATTTAATCAATTTTACGAGACATTCATGAATAAAGCCCACTGCGACACACTTTCTAAAGCTGACCAAACATAAATAATATTGTCTGGAATCCATTCTTTGTCATGTTGAGTCAGTTTTCAATTAATTACGTTAAAGTTTAAAGTGTCACACAACATAACATATTAAATAGTTCAAAATTGTTAGTTTTAATATGCAGCATAGCATGTGAAATCAGAAACATAATTTTGCATCAGACTTAATTTTATGTTAATTTCAAAGACAGGGTATGTACGCATGTCTATGTGTGTGTGAGAGTTAAGTGTTTGTGCAACATTTGTACTCCTCTATGTTCATGACTGACACTAGATATTTATTTGTCGCTGTTTTTACTGCCAAGAATTACTCCGAAGTAATTATGTATGAAGGGCTATATATATATATATATATATATATATATATATATATATATATATATATATTGCTTAATGGTGATGTTAAGCGCGAAAAAGTGTTGTTTTTTGTGGCTTTACTGAAAAATGTATTTTGGCCAGCATTTATATATATATATATATATATAACATAGTGATGATCCACGTATAATGTCTTAATATGTATAGGAAAGAATATTAATAAAAAGTTTTGAATTTAAAAATGTAATTTTTTGGGACAGTATTTGTTTATTTTTATTATTGAATTTTATATTTCAGACCGCCCTCGGTCCTTCATCAGAAACGAGTGATTTTTAAATTTGAATTAGAAACGTATTTCACGATAGCATCCGAATATTTCTTTTGTGTTTACATCACGTGGTGTGTTTGTTCACAACATGCGGCACGTCCGTAGAGAAAGTCTGTTTGTTTTAGATAAGAATTTCTTGGAATATCTGAAAAAAGATTACTAATTTACTAATAGAATCCAATTCTAGTTCTACATACACACGCAGAAAGAAAGAAAAATACTGGATTTTAAAATTAAATGCACACAAGCTAGGATTAAATAGGGACTTAGGTGTGTTGAATCTTTACAAATATTTCAACAGCTAAAAGTTTTTTTTTTCAGATATTCCAAGAAATTATATATATATATATATATATGTGTGTGTGTGTGTGTAGAGTGAGAGAGAGAAAGTAAGTAAGAGAGAGAGAAGTAAATTGTGTTGAACACAATGAGATATATATAAATATATTTACTGCGAACTACAGAGATTCAGATATAGATAGATAGATAGATAGAGAGAGAGAGAGAGAGAGAGATAGAGAGAGAAAAAGAGAGAGAATGAAAGAAAGAAATGAGCTGATCATCAAAAAAAAAGTAGGTAATTAAAAGAAATGATATTTTATTTGTGTTTCTTGATTAAATATTTTAAAAAACTTCTTACCGGCCTTCTTCAAGTCCCTCTTCGGAACATTTCGGGTTTAGAGGAGCCATTGCTTGTGGTAAAGTAAATTATATCCCAGTTTTTATGTATATTTTGCTGAGTTACACTGGTGAAACACTGATTTAAATTCAATTTGTGTTTAAAATATCATCTATTTCCCCTGTTTCCATTGTGCAGATTTCAATATATTTACAATTATTTATATATATATATATGTGTGTGTGTATATATATAAATGAATTTCTCATAATCCAACTTTGTCTTGATAGTTTTTTTTTATTTTTATATCTATTGTTTTATCAATTCCATTGTGCAGATTTCAATATATTTACAATTATTTATATATATATATATGTGTGTGTGTATATATATAAATGAATTTCTCATAATCCAACTTTGTCTTGATAGTTTTTTTTTATTTTTATATCTATTGTTTTATCAAGATTTTAGAAGGCTGCAGTACTAGTATTCTTTAAAAGTCGATGTCGGCAAAAAGTAACCTCGCTGTATGATTTCCAATTCGGCCATATTAAACCACTCAACTATACTGTAAACGTAAATTGATGTGTTTTTCCATGTCTCGTCATTATACGAAAAAACATTGTTGGTTGATGGAAACGAAAGAGAACTATTAAAGCATGAATTATCGACTCTAGTTTATGCCTTTCGCGTAATGAGGCAAGTCGTACTCGTAAATGACACGCTGACGTGACATCGGTGAACTGTACATTCGTTACAAACCAGGTCTGTTTGTTCTACGAAAATGTAAGCTTTATATATTAGGCATTAACCACTTTATATCAAAGAAAACATCTGTTGTTCTCGCCTGAGAGGAAACCTCTTGCATCTAGTTGAGTAACCATGGCAAGAAATACGTGGTTCCTAAGTACAGGTTCTCTTGGCTACGTAAAAAGATAACGTAGAACTTTCTCAGACAGCTTCATATTGAATCTATTTGATTTTACTTTGAATACAAACAACGAAGTTAAAACATAGCCCATGTCCTTGAAATGTGTATGACTTTTTTTCTGAAATAAACTAAAAAATGACAAAGCCTCTATTATAAGGTATAAATATGTCGTCGGAGTTTTTTTAATTATCTATCTTGACCAGCTGGTGAAATAAAGAAGAAAAAAGCAAACATAAATAGAAAATGAATGAATAGAAGTGGGAATAAAACGGAGGTGTTTGAAATGAAGACGAAGTTGAAGAAGCCACTGACATGAAGGGGAATGATCATAAGGAATCAATTTCTAGCTCTAATGTTAGCTCACTCTGTCGCACTAGTCATCTTTCAAATTTATATTACGGCCATATTACCTTGAAACAACGGTTCCTCTACGATACACCGAAGTTAACCAACTTTGACTCTAAGTCAGTACCGAGATGTGCAACCCCTTAAAAATAATAAGTGCCGTAAGATAAGGTGTGCGAGTAAGGGTAATGATCTTTTGGCCATAACATGTTGAAACGATGCTTATCTAATGATCACTAAAGGTAAGCAACGTCTACCCTGATCAGTACCGAGATGAGTGACTGCTTAGAAATACCAGAAACTGTACGCATAGATGCAATGGTGGTGTAATGAATAACATTTACTTTCATACTCTTATTATGTAGCCATATTGGAAACTGGAGATTGACCCAGAAGTTGATGCTTACGGCCATATAACGCTGAAGCAGCGTTTCTTGTACGATCATTAAAGTTTAGCAACGTTTAGACTGGTCACTACTTAAAGGGACAAAACCTTGGGAATACTAGGTGCTGTAAGATTGGATGCACAAATTAGTAATAAGCAGTTGTGGTAACGAGCTCTTATCTAGATCACACAAACACACAAAAAACAGTAGCTACTCACGTACTTACGCATCGTTCATTCAGTAATGAATTTGAACAATCTCGGCTACCGGCGTATGTTTTCATTGTATATAAAACTCTAAAGCCAGCCTTCTCATGCCGAGCGGCTATAGCTCAGAGGTAGAATCGCCGACTGATATCAATTCGGTCCGGTTTCAATCCTGGCTAGAAGCAATCGGATGTCTAACCGTACTGACAGCCTGTGATACAGCAAAACAGATTTGTCTGCTGATAACTATATATATATATAGTGTTTAATTTTGATAATGTTTAGCGCCAAGGTTGTTGTTTCTTCAGTGGTTTTACTGACAAAATGTATTCTAGTAGGCAACTGTTTTATCGTAAAGTGTTCGATATTAGGGTGGAGACAGCGCGTTGATAAGTACGAAAAAGGTTGTCACTGTAAATGAGCAGATCCATACCGACTTTGGGGTTTCGTGATATCACCATTATGATTTTCTCACTTCTGTGGTTGTTCTTGTCTGAAGAGTGCTATATAACCCTGACAAGTGAGAAAATCATAACGGTTTCCTGGCAAAATTTCGAAGTCGGCATGAATTTGTTCAGTTTTTATGACAAACGCTGTGTACTTTTAAAATTTGAAATTGGCTTAATTAGTCGAACTTCTATCAAGGAATTATTATCTTCTAAAAATGTCACAATCTAATAATTTATATTGTACAAATCAAGCATATGCACAAAATATGGATATTATCTACCATGTATTCAATATTGAATGCAGAAAAATATAGCATATTTTAATTACTTCAAAGCGCCCAAGAAAATTAAATTTCGACATTAAATAACCCATAATGAATCGATATAGAAAAACCAATCAATCAATATTTTAACAAGAAGGCCCGTACCGTAAAAAAGAAAGAAACAAACAAAAAACTGCAAAATATTTCTATCGATATGCCCTCTATAATAAAGGCAACATATATGTTGATATACCTAGCTTACATTAAGACATATGAAATCTAAACCCCCTGAGCGTGACAGGATATATATATATATATATATATATATATATATATATATCCCTCATGTTAGGCCTATGAAGAGAGAAACGAAAGCGTGGCAGTGTGAACTCAGTTAATTCTTTTTACTATCAGTTACTAAAAGTTACTACTCATAATGAGAGCTCTCGTGTTTGCTCATTAAAAGTACTGTATTATTTTATTTTTGGGAAAAATTGTATCGTCAAGTAGTGCAGGATATATATATATATATATATATATATATATATATATATAGCCTTCATTAATTGACGATATAATTTTTGCAAATAATAATAAGCTACTGTTAAAGGGCAAACACGGTGCAAGAGCTTTCATAATGAGTAGTAAATTTTAATAACTTTTTAATAATTATATTCAGGGAATATAAACTATGGAAAGACAGGAATTAAGATAATGCATTTGTGATCTACAAAATTAATTCGATAAAAACAAGAAATATTAAGCAATGACAGAGGAATGTAATGATGTCAAGGCAGCTGTCCAAAAACATTCATAATGCGAAAACGATAAACAAATGCTTCAGGATAAAAGATGATGACTTTAAGCGGAAGTCACCGTATTTCAGCTTATCTAAAATCGGATTTATTTTCAGGAAAGATCAGAAAACGAAGAGAAGTCGGAGAGAACGCAAAAAAGACAACTCCCTCCTATGTGCGTATGTGCGTGTAACCCTCTGACTTTATCTTTACGTACAACAGTCACCGAAGTGAATGAAAATATATGATTATATTTTTATATTTACATGTTCGTTGTCATCGTTTATATGTCACGACAATTGTCGTTCCAGCAGCAGCTGTATATACTATACACGATAGGGCTATTTTTTTTTTTATGATTCGGAGCAGATATTCAGTAATTTGAGTTCCTGTTTCACAAAAAACATGGATTATTTAAATTCTCCAAAAGTTCTACGAATAACGTGG
Source organism: Ascarosepion bandense (assembly GCA_037127315.1). Taxonomy (NCBI): domain Eukaryota; kingdom Metazoa; phylum Mollusca; class Cephalopoda; order Sepiida; family Sepiidae; genus Ascarosepion; species Ascarosepion bandense. Next base: position 461,722 of record JBBBDQ010000292.1, read on the forward strand.
TACAAAATTAATGACTCGAAACTTCATAAAATTAAATAAGTGGGGGAGTTAACAGATATTGTTACGAATGCAGATCAAAACACACACATACCTACACATATATACTAAGCTTAGACTTCGCTAGGCAACAGAGGATAGTCACGAGGGAGCCTATAGTAATTTTGGGAATAGCAGGGCGGATGTTAACTGACCCAAATACACTTAGTAACAAATGTCTAGACAGAATCTAGACAGGGGCCAGACATGAGAGGTCATGAAGCACCAGGAGCCAAAATTCGCGCCTAAATGCAAGTCACGAGGAAGTCAGAAAATTTAATTAGTTGCGGGCTAGACTTTGAATCGACAAGTCATGATATTCTATGCTGAAGCTCCGACAGCTTATGAATGAAAAGAGGAAACTCATTTTTATAATGACGTAACTCAACAAATTCATCTTAGCATCTCCGGATAAAAGTCATAAGTGTATATATTTTTATTCGTTAAATTAAGAAGAAGGAGAATCGACCAAATTGATCATAAAGGAAGAAAGATATTGACGCAAAGAAGACAATGTTCAGTTGAAGAAACCAGAGTGAAGAAATTTGCAGAGACGTTTACTTGCCGAGAATACAACATTCGGTTAAAGAAAGAACGTGAAGAAAATTGCAGAGAATACAACATTCGGTTGAAGAAAGAAACTAAAGAAAATTGCATCAAGTTTATTACATGTGAATCCGAGTTTTTATATAGAAAAGAAAGAAGAAAGAAAGAAAAGAGAAAAAAAGAAAAACAAAATTAAGAGAATCGAATATAAAGATAAGTTATACTTTTGGCCCCGTGTTAGAGTTAAATACATACATCCACTAATATTATGTTATTGCAAACATCATACCACATGTTCAATAATATATATATATATATATATATATATATATATATATATATATATATATATATATACGCTCTCCCATTTTTGATTGTGTGTTAATCTTCTGTATTCGTATTAATTCGTCGTAATTTGTAATTTCGACAAGTTTGGTATCCCAACATAAGATTCGATCTCAATTGTTCGGTCATTTGGACATTCTTACTTAGACTTTTTTTTATTTTAATATTTTGTTCATGTATTAAAATATTATACCAAAAATCATTTCGCCTTGTTATTCATCCTTGTATTGTTGGTCAGTGTATGTGTTCATCAAGAATCGACCCGGGAGAGATTATATTTCGATTATACCGAGCGAATAATAATCTTATCTGTTTACTTTTCTTTTTTTTATTGTTATCCATTCGACACAATCTAAGAGGGATAACTCGTATCCTTCTATAATTGGGAACAATGTAAATATCTCTGAATCGGCCTATAATTACATTAGTGGTTATCGACGAAGAAGGCATATGACAATATATAAAAAATGCCTTTACTAAAATTTTCTAATGAAGAAACAACAATCAAGACAGGCAAGTGAAGACTAGACAGAAACAACCCTTTTTTTGGTCTAATCTGAATTTCGTAGCGTATAGCAAAGAAGTCAAATAAACGTAGGCGATCATGGACTTTCACTTGGCTCTCTTTCTTGTCGGTCAAAATATTTTTCCACTTGGTATCTTTCTCAAAACCCCGCTCTGTCATCCATTTGCTCAAGCTTATCAAGTATGTCTCACGCTGCTTTCCCCTGTCATGCTTTCCTTCTATCTGTCCTGCGAGTATGAAATTCTCCAGGCCCTCTTTCCTCATTACATGTTCCAGGAACCTCATCTGTCTCTTCCTGATGTTAAGTATGAGTTTTCTTTTCGTTTGTATCCTCTCCAACACTTCGTCGTTTCTCACGTGCTCAGTCAATGGTATCCTCAGCATCCTTCTGTAAAAACACATTTCTGCTGCCTGAAGCCTTTCCTTCATTCGTCCAATGTTCACTTCCATACAGAAGGACAGATATCATATAGCGATTTAACACTCTTTTCTTGGTTTCCAATGCGATTTTCTTATCTCTTAGCTTTTGAAATGCATCTTTAGCCATGACAATGGATCTTGAGATCTCAATATTGCACTTTTCATTTTCTGTCAGTACACTTCCCAGGTATTTTAATTTTTTTACCCACTTTATTTTAGTTTCTCCGACTTGTAATTGGCATTTTCCGGTTTTCTCTTTGCTGAACACAGGAGCGATTCAACGAACCAACCTGTTTCTGCATATCTTTAACAATATATCGAATATATTGGAGATCTTAACGCCCATCAGGAGATCTTAACGCCCATCAGGAGATCTTAACGCCCATCATGATGTGTGGCTTAAAGACTCTGTTACTGATTCAGCGGGCATCTACGCAATGAAATCCGCTATTTCCCAATCCCTTACACAAGTGGTGGACTTCCCCACACGCTTTCCAAGCACGCCCTCTGGACACGCCTCTCTACTAGATATATGCTTTACCTCTGCACCTGACACCTGCCAAGTCTTGCAACTTAGCCCTCTCGGCAACTCCGACCATGCTGTTGTCTCTCTCAATATTTCTTTCCACTCTCACTCCCCCAGGGAGCCTGCTACATATAGGACCTTCTGCTACTGTGAAGCCATTCGCAATTTCCTATGCGATGTCCCCTGGGAAAAGTGTTTGATCTCCCAGTTGATGACTGTGCCTCTGAGATTTCATCCTGGGTGAAAGGTGGCATTGATGCTTTCATACCTTTCCTCCCTTTGGTTCCCTCCTGCTTGTTTGGCCGCCATTGCCCACATGGACCACTACTTCCGACTATTCTGGAGACAGTCATCTGATCACAATAGGCGCCTATTCACGTCTACTCGTAATGAGTGCAAGAGAATCCTGAATGACGCCAAGAGAATGAAACAGTGCATAGCCGACCGCAAGATAAGCTCCAAATAGCAAATTCTCTATCCCTCCTTTAATCAATGAATTTGAGGTCCTCACTTCTTCTGCGGACAAAGTTACGTGCTTTGCTCGCAGATTCTCATCCAACTTCGCATTTGACGCATTTGGAGTACCCTCACGCGACTTCCCTACTAGAACTGAGGCTAAACTCTACGATGTATATATTACCCCGACAGTAGTATCCCGAGTAATTTCAAAACTTGACCCCCATAAGGCGTGCGGTGGCGATGGAATCCCGGTGAATGTCCTTAAGAAATATGCCCCTGAACTCTCCCCTGTCCTCTCTAAACTGTACAATTACAGCCTTTCTGCTTCCTGTTTTCCTGAATGCTGGAAGTCCTCTTCTGTCGTTCCTGTATTTAAGAACAGTGTTGAACCTTCGGACTCATCCAGCTATCGCCCTATCAGCCTTCTACCAATTTTCGGTAAAGTGTTAGAGGCTATAATTAATACTGAAACAGTTCAACATCTTACTGCCCATAAACTCTTCTCTGACAGGCAGTATGGCTTCTGCATTGCCAGGTCCGCGGCCGACATGTTTAACGATCGTTACGGAGTACATGTTCCAGGCCATGAGAAGTCCGGCGAGGCTCGTGCCTTCGATGCAAACTACGGGGTTACGGTATTACCGGACGCTTGCTTGATCTGATGCAATCTTTTTTAAATAACCGCATAATGAAGGTCGTTTTGAATAGGCATACCTCTACAACCTACATTACAAACGTTGGTGTCCCTCAGGGCTCTATCCTGGGCTCGACGCTCTTCCTTATTTTCATAAATGACCTCCCAGACGAGATCGAGAGCCAAGTAAGCATCTACGCAGATAACACAATTTACTCCCGCATCAGTAAGAAACACGGTGTGGCGGGCAAATATAATCTCGCTGTTGAACTTGAGAGGGATCTACATTCTGTGGTGAATTGGGGTAAGAAGTGGCTTGGCAATTTAAATGCGTCAAAGACCAAGCTGTTGTCTGTCAATCATCACAGGCAACCTCTCCTGTCTCCCATAAGCATAGACCAAGGGAATCTCCCTGAGAGCAATACACTGCGCCTCCTCGGCCTTACCTTCTCTTCTGATCTCAAATGGAACCACTACATTGACTCCATAGCTAAATTCATTGCTAAGAAGTTTGGGTCACTGTGTCGGGCCAGGATGTTTTTCCCGCCTGAATCCATCCTGCATATATACAAATCAACCATTCGACCGTGCATGGAAAACTGATGCCATATATGGTCAGACGCCCCTACTGTTCATCTCAGTGTTCTTGACAGGCTCCAAAGGAGAATCGGTAATGTGATAGGTACCGACTTGGCGGCTGGACTACAGCCACTTTCCCACCGACGAGATGTGGCTTCTCTTTGTCTGTTCTATGAATACTTTCATGGCTTCTGCTCCAACGAACTTAAGTCATTAGTGCCTCTGCAACAGGTGTTTACTAGGACAACCAGATTGGCAACTGCGACCCCTCATTCACAGTTAGATTAACCAAATGCAGACGACACTTTTACTCCTGCAGCTTCTTCTCTCGCACTTACCGCCTGTGGAACTCGCTTCCATATTCTTGCTTTCCTGGAATTTCAATGCCATGTCAATAATCATCTCTTAACCACTTGACTCTAGTTCTTTCTTCACCACCCTGTATATCCTTTCCTTTCTCTCCCCTTTGCAACTGTCATCACACCTGTATTCCCATTCTTCTATTGCTCCTTTTTAACTGGTTTGTCATTCTCTTCACTCTCTTCTACTTAATCTTTTTACTCTTATGTAGCCCCCTGCACATCAGTGGCGTTACCACCTTGCTCGGGGTGATGCGATTAAAAAATATCGATTTTCTAAGCGCAGCGTAGGTGTAGTACAGTGCCGAAAGTATAGGGTACCCAGTGAGGATCGAAATCACTATTCAGCTGCAATTATTATAGCAAGACAAGCTGGCTTACCATTACACTACCTTCAGTTGTCCCATAGGTTTGATATATGTTCCATTTACTGTCAGGCAGGATATTATATCCCAATAGATACTCAAGGCAAGGAACCAGCTTGAAAGAAGACCAAGCCACCACAATAGATACAATTTCATGGTTTGGTTGCTGGTAGTAGAACGTTACTAGATTGATTTTGGCCGTATTGATTTTTGCAAGTCAACCCTAACCACCATTGAGCCACTATATATAAGATAAGAAGGGGGATGAGTTGCTAAGTTCTGATCATCCAGATTTGGGGAGTTGCGCCTATAAACTGTTGTATCATTCACATTTATTGATATACATTAGAAAGAGGCGGGACTCCGTTCAATGCCGGCATTAATACTTAACGTAGGGATCCGAATCATCTTTCAGTTGCGTCTCCGCCCTCGAATACAGAGTGCGGCTCAGTTGTAGCTCCATCCGCGAGGACAGGATTGCATCTGAGAAAAATTACACTGAGTAGATGCCCGGTTCCGGGGAAAATCGTCCCGCAGCGGCGCCACTCCATTTCAGCAGAGAGGTGGACTATGTGCTCGTCACCGCGGCCAGCTCAACCGGCGTTTAAGGAGACTCGGGATTTTTTGTTCCTTTGCCTGTATTTACGCGGTCGGGTTCCCCACGTTAAAAAAACATCACAGTGGGGAGTAGGGTAAATACTTATTTTATGTGCCTCCAATGACCGGCTGTTAACATTGACAGTTTGTTTCAGTTAGAATTTTCCATCTTTTTTTCTAAAATTCGGATGATCCTTTCCAAAAACAGTAAAGGTTGATGTACGAATTTTTCAAACATTACACAAACTTGACTCACGAACTCATGAGAAGAAGTGGAATTTATTTATCATGTGAAAAACTGTACTAGGCGTAAGTCGCGTATTTAGGGCAACATTTTTATATAAATTTAATAGAAAACCGAAAACGTGGAAAGATCCATTCACTACGTGAAATCTCAATGAACGTAGAACATGTATTATGGCCTGTTTTTGTACTTTTATTTTGTGCAATGGAGAAAGGAAGATGCACAAATTTAGTAGCCAGAAAATATCTCTTCGCATCATTAGACATATAACAATAACTATATTGTTTGTTCCAGTAACAACTTAAGCAGCATCCTAAGGTAAAAAGTTTTATGCTGGATACAGTCTTCTGTATAAAAATAACAAATGTCAAAGATGAGAAATGTACTAAACCAGAGATTCAGTTTACACCTAAAGGCTAACGCTACAGAGATTCTCATGCTTTAAATATGAATATTAACAATCGATGTTATCGAGATGTTGACTTAGCTTGTCGAATTTCAGTTTCTATAATTATCACCCTATTATCATCAACAGAAACACACACACGCGTATATATATATATATATATATAGAGAGAGAGAGAGAGAGAGAGAGAACGAGAGAGAAAGAGATATGCCCAGTTCGTAAACGGGGAGGATAATCCAATCAAATCAACTTAATATAAAATATAAATGTTATATCTGTAGAGAGAGCTCAAGATATATATATATATATATATATATATATATATATATATATATATGTTACTCTACAGGAATGAACTGAGTTCATGTGTATAACTGCTGTCGTGTGTATAACTGCTTATATACACGTTAAATTTTCCCATCTCTGATTCCATGCGCCTCTGGCTTAGGCGGCAGCGACTCCGACTGACACCAAATCGGCCAAGTTTTGATCTCGGCCAGAAGCAAGTGGATGTGTCTAGCCACACTGATGACCTGTGATACAGCAAAACAGGCTTGTATGAGATTGACTAATATATACAGGATGTATCAAAAATATTTTTTACAAAGTTTGAGACAGGTTCCTCACACCTAAACAAGGACAAATGTTCAAAGTATTAGTATGTTATACAAGTATGTTTCGTAGTTCAAATTTAGGTAGGTTTGTATGTATGTTTAAATGAGTTCTAACTGAGCTATGGTCAAACATGTATAACGTGAGTCTTCTTGAAAGAGATGTACTGGGATGCCCAATATAATTATTCATTTAAATTTAGAACCACTAACTTTCAACATCAACAACAACTCATCTGCAAGACACAATTTATAGTGGTCATCTCTCTTTTAAGGAACTGCGTTCCTGATCAAACCAAATTCATGAATAATTATATACCACTACATACGTGTCTAGAACAGAAACAAAGCACACACTCGGAAGAACGGAATGTCGACTCTCGAGAATTCCTTCATCGTAACTATTTTTGAAAAAAAAATTACGAAGTAGCTTTATATGAAGGATAGAGTTTAAACTGGAGTTTAAACCTGTAGTAAAATCCTCAACGGTAAACTAAAAACGAAAAAAAAACGTAATTTCGTTTAACCATTCTCCTTTAATTTAGTATTGAGAATCAATATTGATGAAATTTTCGTAAAATTATTAAGTAAGCACTTCACTGAAAATCCCATCTTGTATAATATCTTTAATAGAAATATTGTAAGAATAAGTCACAGTTCTAAAAGTAACATGGAAAAATAATTAAAAAGCGACATGATAAAACATTAGATGTGGGTAGAGTTAAAATGGATACAGTCGAAAAAAAAGTGGCAATTACCGAGATGCGGCCAACTCACCGTGTAACGGCGATTGTAAGATAGACAGCCTACTAATAGAGACCACAAAAAGGATCAGAAAAATTTATGTTGGACCACAGATGAAACATTCAAAAAGTGGTGGTATATCCACAGAGCTTTTGTAAACTAGCAAAATACAAAACTAATTCGAAACTTGCTAGTTATGTGATGAGGTGAAAAAAAAGAAAGAGTAAAAGCCCTAGTATTAACTTGGATATATTGAGAAAAACCAAATCGTGTGATATCAGGAGCAGAATTTGAAAATTATAGCAATGGTGATCATGATGTACTCAGAGAAACATAAGCTGCTCAATGAGTGATCGGAATATTGACAGCATGCAAGCACCCAAGAGAATTTCTATTGACAATTTACGATCCCGGTTAGGGGCGGTTGTACAAGCTGAATTTTGTTTCTAACTCTTTCATCTGTCTTAATATGCTTTTTTTCTATTCCCCTTGCCAGTACAGATACGCAGATACACATATAGGTAATTTTTTAAAATGAAAATATGAGACTTACTGCCGGAGGATACCTAACAGGTAGAAACCTTGATTGAACAAATGCCGGAGTTTAATATATATATATATATATATATATATATATATATATATATATATATATATATATATATATATATATATATATATTTTTACTAATTTTACAAACAGGATTTGTAAAAATATAAAACTTTTGTTTCCTGATTATAATACTGTTAAATTTAGCCATAAGTTTTAATAATGAGTTCCCTTTAGAGTTTGTCTCTATTGGAATTTACCTTACCAAATTTAAAGAATTATATATATATATATATATATATATATATATATATATATATATATATTTGTAGGTATGATTCTATCAATAAAAACAATGAACATCAAACAGGGGTAGGAGGATGCACGTGCATCCCCAAGAAACATTCGCCATCCGCCATTGTCTTAGTGACTTTACTCCCTTCCTCGGAGTGAATATGATTTTTTAAAAATATTCATATGAAGAAATGATGCCTTACTTTATTAATCTAACAGATTTTATAACTTCAATTTTTAGTGGATATTCATATTTGATTAGGCGTTCATTTTATCTGTTAAACAGTATATTCATCGATTTTTGTCTACTGGCCTGAATATTAAAGAGATCTTATTGAAGAAATAGATGCGCTCTCTCGGGAAACTGCTTTTAAAGCGTCTGTGCTTTTAGATTATCTCAACCACATTATGCGACGATAAGTCAAACAAAGTTTCCTATGCTAACGTAAACAAAGTAGCTACTAAAGAATGGATGCGTTTCTTGTATTCATTGATGCGACAGATTGCATCCCTTTAAGCGATATTTTAGAGATATCCTTATTTGAGTAAACTTTTCATTTATTTATTAAACAGTATATTTGTTTATGTTGATCTATTTTTGAGAGTCTGAGCGAGATTTGGTTATATAAGGCACGATTAAACTTTTCCTACTTGGTGAATTTAACACTCGCAGGACATACTGAAAGGAAAGAGAAACATCGAATAAACTTAGTAAAGGGATGAGTTAAATAGGAGAGTTAGCAGGGATAAGGAGGGCTAATAAATGGAGAATAATTCCTTAGAGTTTCACAGATCGGGATGTTGTGGGGAACAATGCTCGTTTTCATATCAAATGTTGCTAAACTTATCTTTCTTATTGTATGACTGTAAGCTATGAACAATCATTTCAAAGATGAAAAAGAGACTAGAAGCAACAGAAATCTGGTTCTACAGAAGGATGCTGAGAATAACATGGACCGAACATGTGAGCACCGACAAAGATTTAGAAAAAATAGAAACAAATAAAAAACCTCAGGAAGAGATAGTTGAAACTCTAGTGCACATAACGAGAAAAGAGGGCTTGGAAAATATGATAGTCACAGGGTGAATAAGAGAAAGAAAGAAGTGAGTTTGAGTAAATAAATGGCGGTACATTATTTAGAAAAAAATAACTAAAAAACAATTTATTGAGTCACAATTGTCACAGAATTTTGGAGAGCCATGATCGCATAAATCCACAGGGGACACACCCCATAACGAAGAAAATAGCATGAGGAAATTTCTTATTTTTCTTCTCAGACAAAAAAAAAAATGTGAAAGTATCCGGAGGAAGTAGCTTACAATAATGTCGCCTGTCCATAAAACCGATATAACACACCATATTTTACAAGATAGAATCGACAGACGACAAAGTAATGTTGACATTTTGAGATAATATCTAATTTTATTGCGTAAGAAATGTGTAAAGACTGGCTGATCTATTAAACTCGAATAATGTACATTTAATGCCGTGTGATATATGAACTCGGAAGTCATTGTGTGATTGACAACACAGCAAGTTCAACACCGAAACTGTTATTAAAGCGATTGAAAATGGCGACGCTTGTCGATAGAGCAGGAATTTTCAAATTCTGCATTTCAAAGAAAAAAGTGTCAAAGAGCAAACGTCAGAACGTTCTTTAAATCAGATACATAAAAATGTTTATTTTATAAAAGAATGTGTCTGAGAATACTTTCTTTCAACTGCTTTCATAAAAAAAAAGAAATAAAAAATATTTTTCTTTATGTATAGTGATAAACTAAAATAGAGTAAAATTTATTTATTTCCAGAGTTTCTGTAGTACTTCAGATTTCATGTCACAGTTGCTTTCAGGGTAAGCAGGGTATAGTTCTCCACGTTTAAGCATACATTGGTCGTTCTGTTCCACCCACCATTGATACAAAATTTATTAAATTGGCTACTTGGTCCATCCCTCTGTACCTCTTGCGATAATATACCCTGAGTGTGTTAATTTCTCTAGGTCTGCTTCATTCTTCATATTTTCCAGAAATTGACGTTTTCCTTTCTTCGATTTTAAGTGTTAGTTTCTTTGTTATTCTTACTTTTCTGAAGGCTTCCTAGATACTCGTACGTTCCGTACGTGATTTTCCCAGTATTCGACGATAAAACCATGTGAAAAATAATTTGAAACAATATTACATCTTCTTATGGGGTAATATAACACGTTTATGCTTCTCATTAACATAAAGTATCTACTAATATATATATATATATATATATATATATATATATATATATATATATGTATATGTGTGTGTGTGTGTGTGTGTGTGTGCGTGTAGTGCTGAAAAGGTAGTACCAATGCTCGATCTGAGATAATATATATACTATTAATAATAAATATTTTTTTTCGCAAAGCTTGGTACAACACTGAGTTTAAAGCCCACAGCATGTATTAACTTTTTTAAATATATATATATATATATATATATATATATATATATATATATATATATATATCATATTAAATATATATATATATTTTTAATCATTTCACCCCGAGCAAGGCAGAAATACCACTGATGAGCGGAGTGGGGGGCTACATAACTGTAAAAAGATTAATTAGAAAAGAGTGAGGAGTACAAACTAGTTAGAACAAAGCAATAGAAAGATGAGAAAGTAGGTGCGATAACAGATACATAGGTGGAGAGAAAGTGAAGGATATACAGGGGTGGGGAGAGAGCTAGAGTCCAGTGGTTAATAGTTGAGTATTGACATTGCATTTAAATTTCTGGAAGTTGTAGCCGTCAGGAAAGCAAGAATATGGGAGCGAGTTCCACAGGAGGGAAGTGCGAAAGAAGAAGCTGCAGGAGTAGAATTGTCGTCTGCATTTGACTAACCTGACTGTGAATGGGTGGGACCCAGTTGCCAGTCTGCTTGCCCGAGTAAACACCTGTTGAGGAGGCACCAGTGACTTAAGTTCGTCCGAGCAGAAGCCATGAAATATTTATAGAACAGACAAATGGAGGCCACATTTCGACGGTGGAGAAGTGGCTGCAGTCGAGCAGCCAGATCAGTGCCTATCACATTACAGACTCTCCTTTGGAGCCTGTCGAGAACACTGAGGAGAACGGCAGGGGCACCTGACCATAAATGGCAGCAGTACTCCATGCACGGACGGATGGTTGACTTGTATATATGCAGGCAGAAAAAACATCCTGGATCGACATAGTGACCCAACCTTCTTAGCAGTCGATATTCAATAAGTATATATATAAATTATAAATTAAAGAAATTAATATATATAAATTAACTGTGGAATGTACTGCCATTACCAAACATTACTTATATATATATATATATATATATATATATATATATATATATATATATATATATATATGATTAGTAATCCTCTTTTATACAATTTATATAAAAGACTACTGACACGACCCTGCAACTAGATTTATATTTTTTCTATTCGTAACATGTATTCTTTTCTTAGACACAAAGTGCATAGATCTCTCCAAGAGTTCTACATATTTGAATGGTTTCAGATATTTCTTTAACCATTTTCAAGGACGATTATTATTTTCAATTTTAATAGTATATGTTATTCTTTATGTATGTATCTGAAGCTTTAGCAATGTTTTATGCTCCAAACACGTTAAAACGTGTCTATGTATATATATTTTTTATGATATTAATTTGAACTTTGATATGTAGATGTTTGTATATATATATATATATATATATATATAGCCTTTGAGATTTCACTCTCCCTATCGACTCAGTCAGTTAAAACTTAATTGGGCTATTAAAGTTTATTATTTTACTCGCCCGCGGTCGATTAAAAATCTCGCAATATAGAAAAAAGAAATCTGAATTCCTTTTACAACCCAAAAGTATGCCACTGAAGATTCAAAATTAGGACCTACAATGACCTTTTAGCGTCCCGGTCAGTGTAAACATTCGTTTAATTAACGCTTCAGGAGTGGAGCCAAAATGTCTCTGTCGCCGGATTAAAGACGCCCACTGCCGCTTACGAAAAGTAAAAACGAACATTTGGAAGAAAGAAAAAATGACACATATTTCTTTCAACCACGCACCGAAAAAGAAATTATACAAGTAATTTTTTATTGAAAATCGTGTAGAAAATTATATTTGTTATTTTTATCATCTATGAGATAAGGTTTTAGTCAAGCAGAAGAAAGAAACTACGATTTTATGTACCTCCACTAAATTGCCAAAGAAAAAAAAAACACAAAAACAAAAAGAAACTGCATATCATGATGTTAAAAGGGCTCAAACTAAATAAAAACAAATTTTTATAATCAAAATGTTTATGCTATTATTAAGAGGAAATATGAAATTTTGTTGTTATTATATTTTTATTTTTAAATACTTTTTACCACGTTAGAAATTTTAATTAAAATTTCATTTGTTGTTTTCCGTCAGAGATTTACGCAATGTTTACGTAAAGTGACTATTAAGAAAATGGGGTCGGTCAAGTAAAATGATTTGGGGTCGAGTAAATTTTCCTCGCCCTCGACCGCCGGTCAAGTGATTTCTTTTTCAAATCTCAAAGGCTATATATATATATAGTTATATTTGTTGCGAGAAATTTTATGATTATACTTAACTAATTTTATTTTTATTTTTAATTCCTTTTCCATTTTATTTTATAGGAATGTTGTCGTCTACTATTCCTTCTTAATTTTGTGAAGATATGTGGAAGTATTCATTAACAAACAGAATATTAATCATTACATAAGGGCCCAGCTCTCACTTCTCTGTAAGACTGGAAGTTGGGCAACGATGGAGAACTTGTCACTGATTGTCTGCTCCAGAGAGCGTAATATATTTCTCGAGATGTCCAGCCAACTGGAAGATAATTGGATGCAATTACGTTAGCACATGTGCACGTCTACATAACATATCCATATCTCATGTACAGATTTGTGAAACTGAGCAAGGATTAACCGTTCGAGTATTTGCGGCCAACATGATATAATGAATGATGATAAAGATGAAAATTATGTATTTCACGGCTTATCAACCATTTGCAGGTTATTTAAAGTGAAATATTAAATCTGTAAATATTTTTGTGGTATAGTAGTAATTTAGTGATACAAGTTTTGCTAATTAACCAACAGTTAGGGTTGAAATAGTTACTTCACACCTTTCTAAAAGGTAATTATGCTTAAGTAACTACAATGAACCTTACCAGAATGGGAACTCATCTCTCTGATTTCTAATTTCAGAAGTTAGCAATTTATTCTTCCGTATACTCAAGCTTATAGCACCTGGTATTCCCAACCGGCTACCCATATAAGCATGAATAATCTTGATGTTGTTTAACTCCGGTGATCATACAAAAATAATTGTTGATGAAAATGAACGGGTGTAGTCTAATTTTGAAAAGGATTCTACATTAGCTCGCCCATTAAGAACAATTTCTGGTTAGGCACCATAATATTTTACATCACCAGAAGTATTAGATTAGTCAGAAAGTCTTGACTCACATAGGAAGCAGAAAGAAAATAACAAAAAATTGGAACAACACCAATATTAATTCTTAACTTTTTTTTGCCAGCGAACAGCCAGCATCCGAATCTGTTTAAGAAAGCAGCCCCCCCCCCGCTTAAAAAAAAAACTGTAAGCAATCTTCCTTCATTTCATCAAAAGTGTTGAATCACTGGTCTCGAAGGAAGTGTGCCGCTGAGCAGAATAAATCATAGTCACTCGGAGCAACATCGAGACTTAATGGTAGATGAGGAAGAATCGCAACACCTATTTGAACTTCCCTAAAGTCAATCTTGCAGGATGTAGCCTCGCATTGTCTTGCTGAAGAAATACCGACCTCGTCTGACCAAAGTAGGATTTTCCTTTTTTAGTTTCTTGTACACGCGGTCTAGCTGCTGAAAATACAGTTTAGCATTGATAGCGCGGTCGTGTTGAATAAACTCGAAATACTGAACTCATTAGAAATCCCTCCAGACATAAAGATCTATTTTTTTATTTCCGTTTCCCAAGTATGTCAGATCTTTCGGGCCAAGCTAACTTGATCGATACTGACTTGTAACGTGATCGATACTGATTTGGCAGAGCGGCTGCAACCACTCTCTCACCGGCGTGATGTGACTTCCCTGTGCCTCTTCTACAAATACTTTCATGGCTTCTGCTCCGATGAACTTAGATCATTGGTGCCGCCTAGGTACGAATTTACACGAGATGCTACATTAGTGGTAACCTACTGCGGGATAATCTTCTGCCCAGTCAGTCATGTCTCTTTCGAGACATGATCGCCCAAGCGTGTTTCACGTATGGCACTTAACTGAATGACTGACTACATTAGCAACTAGGTGCCACCCTTTTACAGTAAAACAGATAAGATGTAACCGTAATTTCTATTCCAACAGCTTCTTTTCTCGCGCTTCCCGCTTGTGGAATTCCCTTCCACATGTCTGCTTTCCCGACAGCTATAATCTCCAGGTGTTTAAATGTAAAGTCAATAAACACCTCCTATCACACTAACTTGCACCTCTTCTCCCAACACTCAACATCTACCCAACCCTCATTCTAAGTATCCTTACCCGTCTATCACCCTCCTTCTTTCTCGGAACAAAAGTCGGGGAACCGAGTTCGAATTCCGGTTGAATTCCTTGCATTCAAATACGTGCAAATCGCCTTTGGAAAGTTATTAATCCGTTGCTCTCCTCCAGTTATGGTTTAAATAACAGGACAGTTTGGGTTCTATAAAATTATTGGCAAACAGTCTACCGCAGAATGTAATGTCAACCTATTGAGGGATAATCTTCTGTCCATTCAGTCATGTCTCTTTCGAGACATGATCGATCAAGCGTGTATTACGTATGGCACTTAATCGATTGCCTGATGCCACTTTTCTTCAGATTAACGACTTTTTTTCTTGACAGGAATTTTGAAAAAAATACTTAATGAAATTTTTAAATTGGAAATACGTTAAACAATCTATATATTAATACCGTAATACCTACGTGCGTCACGCTCTAGAAAGAGATATGAACGCACACACAGATACAAAAGATTAAGCATAGAAACGCCGGACGTTCTACACACAAACACGCATGGTAAAAGAAAGCAAACATCGAACCGGAAATATAAAACGAAAAGATAATTATTGTAATATATATATATATATATATATATATATATATATATATATATATATATCATTTATTACGAAAAACTGACAGAAATAATATTATTGTACTAATAGCGTTTTTTGTGCTTAAATAATAATTTCAAGTCTTTTTTTTTTTTGCCGTCTTTTTTTTATTCTTCTTCAACTAAAATATATGTTCTTCTCTTTACTTTTATTTATTTTGTTTGACCGGTCCTTCGGTTCTCGCTGTGAACCACATAGCAAGTCGTAGTCAATAAATAATACAGTTAATATCTGAGGAACTGATTCTCTTGTTCACGTAAATGAACTAAAATTCCTCTCAAAGATATTTCAAAGTTTAGTATAGTCATGTTGTAAACAGATACTTTTAGATTAGTAATTCTCGATTTCGCATCAGATTTGAGGATGCTAAAACAGAATGCATTGTTTCTTAGGTCATTTTATTAAATCCTGTGTCCCGCCAGGAATTAGATTATCATAGTTCTCCAAATATACCTTTATTATCAGGCAATTGCAATGATTCTCGGGTACGATATTTGAGTAGTTTTCTCAAAATTACCCACGGTTTTGAATGCAGAGCAGTACTTTGCTTTGACTGGATATCACCCCAGAATAGGGAGCGATGTTTATCCTGATATTTATTGCATTGTTGGGGGATGAAAATTATTCATACATTTGTGAAGGGAATTAACACTACCGAGATACACAGTCTAAGCGGAATTTGAGCAGCTAAAATCGTTTTCGGCCCCAATAAAGGTAACACTACGAGTGTAGGTAAATAAAATTCTTAATTTTATAAAAGATAATTCAAAACTATACGATGGTCACAAGATTCAACATTAATTAATATTATAAGAAGGTGAAAGAACACTTAGTTTAAAATGCAGTGTTCAGGTATTTACTTTTATAAAATACAGAATAGAGCTTAATATTGTAGTTTTGTTATTACAACGGTTTATAAAAGCATTATATTACTACACAATAATTTTCATGTTTCTGAACAATACTGTTTTCTGTTATTTTTATTACCAAAGTATTAATTTCATATTGAGAACATTCTTTAGAAAAGGAAAGTCATATTGCTGTCACCCTGGCATTTATAATGCTAGGAGATTTTCCATGAAGGCTATTCATATTACTGAGAGCAGGAATCTTCACACATAAAGGTATCATTTCAAAAATGGCTTCGGGGATATCGGATAATAATATCTTAAGGGCTATAAGGTAGAACTATGAAGTATGAAAAGGGGGTGCAAATAACTGCATAACTGCATAATATATATTCAAAGGAGAATCCTTTCATCGTCATCCCTCTATCTTGTTCTTCCTTTTCCCTCTTCACAACAGTATTCCCCTCTTTCTTTCATTCATTCTCAAACATCTCCTATAACTTCTTCCTCTTTCTTTTCACTCTTCTCTCATGTAACGTTCTGCGCACCAATGGCATTAATGTCTGGTTTGGAATGAAACGATTATTAGAAATAAAAAAAAAATATATACATTATTTTATAAATGCTGAAAGAAATTACGGCTGAAGCAAAGGATATAACCGAAATTAACAGCACAATAACATTATGAACTAGCAGTATTGTCCGGCGTTGCTCGGGTGTAATGAAAGCTTTAAAACTAATCCATGGTCCTGGAGCTCAGACTCTTTGGACGTTGGCACGAAAGACTAAAAAGCAATAGTTGTTTCCAGTTAAACCGAAACCGCAGAATGAAAGAAAAATGAATAGATGTAAGTCAAACTTTGATTTCCTGGTATCGGTATCAAATAAGTTTTTTTCGTCGTAAACTGAATTTTGAAGGCTAAATAAATCCTCTGAGTAAATGGTATCATGGCTGAGACTAAGAACTACAATTATACCTACTTAGAGTCAAACCCGAAGCAAAAACTAAAATAAGATGGCTGAAAAAAAAAAATACAGACATACAGATAAACAAACACACACACAAACATCTTGACTTATATATATATATATATATATATATATATATATAATTAATTTTCCGCACTATTGTAAGAACTGCAAATTTTGAAACTTCTGAATATCATTTCTTATGACTTTGCCTATGAGTGTATCAAATTTGATTAAAATCGGATCACTCCTTCTATAACCCGATTTTTTCGATTATCGATTTTCGATATTTATCGGGAGTAACTCGACACAAAACCTAGCTAAGAACACTTGCAGACGCTTATAGTACAAGTGTATAAATTTTCAAGAAAATTGGTTCAGCCGTTTCGGAGTCTATAGGTAACGGACGGACACACACACACACACACACACAAACAAACACACACACAAAGTTACATTTATAAATAAGTTTAGATATTTTGGCATGTTAATTTTAACGATCATTCTTGAAACTGACGGACAAGTATGAAATGGGTTTGCAAAGTTTCGTTCTAGTGAAACGTTATTGAAACTGGATTGGTCCTGTATACCACCGCCGACATGATATTCTTCTGGCCGATTATTACGTTTTTCAATCACTACTAATGATCTGATGTAGATAAACCAAATACAAATTTAAGTTTTCGTCAAAAGACATTTCACACTATAACATACAGAACTTTCTCAAAAGGTATCGAAGAACTGCCTGATAGTATCAAAATGTCACTGCAAATAATGATGAATATATATGGTTAAACGGAAAGTTTGCTCTAATTCTTAAGTTATTACATAGTATACAAACCGCAAGAATTTTCTTTCTAACCAGATATTCTCTCATTTATAATTAAAACAGTTGTGCATTTATTTGTATATATATTTACAAACATGATATTCAATTTCTGTACATACTCAGACATTCCTTAAGTGTTGAGATGAAAAAGACTTCTACATCTTTTATGTACCGTGTTTCGTTACGACGTTGACGATCATGATCTTGTTTTTTTTTAATTATAACTTTTTAAACATGCGCCTTTAAAATCTCTCTCTCTCTCTATCTATATATATATATATATATATATATATATATAAGTATAAATGACAATAATTATACTATTCCCCCAATTACTCCCTATAAAATATTTCAATTTTTTTTAAAATTTGACCAAGCAGTTACCTTCACGCCACCTACCACTGCTAACCCCAAGATCAGGCCACATACCTTCCAACAAGGCAGAATTAGTACTAATTTCTTCTCCCAGTCCAACCCTAAGAAAACCAATACATACCAACACCTTCCTTTACTTTAAGCTAACCCCTGGGGTTTAGAATTTTTACCTCATTCTCTGTTCATAAGGGGTCGAAGAATGCATGCCCTAAAATGACATTGAAAATGGTTATTTCCCCATTTTATCTGAATTTATAGATATATTCACTATCATTTTAAAAGACCACATACCCTGCCAAGAGTGCTTGAGTATATCAATGGTAGAACAGGTTTTAGGTGATATAAAAAACAACATTTTACTAAGAGCAACAAATGACAGAAATTCAGGGAGAGCCATGATCACCAACGTCATAATTAGATACAGCACATAAATGATGTGAAAGATGTTTTCATCTTAAAACCTAAGCAATGTTTGAGTATGCACATAAAATGATTATGATTTAATTAACTAATATATATATATATATATATATATATATTATTAATTAGTTTTTGGTCATAATTAAATTAGACTGGTACACATTTATATCAACAAGTGTTCAATATGATTATATTATAGATTTTTGGAATATTTTAGCTTCATTAAAACTCGTTTTTAAATGAAAACACACACACACACACACACACACACACACACACACACACACACACATATATATATATATATATATGCCTCCTGTCACGATCATGACGTGACAGACAATAAGGAGGCTGCGTCAGCTCATTTCACTCTCTTTACTACTAGACATTAAACTTTACTGCCAGTCATGAAAGCACTTGACACGTTTTTTACTCTTCAATAGTGCGTTTATTATGTTTTTCAATAATTATGTCGTCAATTAATGAGAAATATATATATATATATATATATATATATATTATCATCTTTATTAAAATAAAGTCTGTTGTGTATATATATATATATACATATATATATACATATATATATATATATATATATATATATATATGTGTGTGTGTGTGGGGTTTGTGTGTGTGTAGATTCACCCCAAGCCTCCAAATATAGATTCTCTGAAGATATAGATTAAAAGATTAAAAGATTCACACCACGCATGACATGAGGCTTGAGTTGAATCTTTTTTATATCTTAATGTATGTACATCAATATATATATATATATGCTGCTGTCACTTTCGACGGTACGGTTCCACTGTTAATTGTATATTGCATTGTATTGTATTTGTGAAGAATTAATTGTGGAACACAAACTTTTTAAGACTCAACAATATATTTATATATACATGCATATAAAACTGAGAGAAAGGCAGACGTGTGCGTCTGTAAAATGGTTTATATAGTTATTAATTGTCCTCATTGATCAATATATGCTATGCCAATATGCAATTCGTTCAGCTCGGTGGTATGTGACGAGATAAATAGAGATCAAACATGTTATGTCATAGTCATTGCAACGAAGTCTCCGAGAAATTTGTTAAACAGGGAATTATACAAAATATCTTTTTTTTTGTGGTCCTCTGCGAATCAAACAGCCTCCCATAGAAATTAAAAAATTGGTTATATCAAAATCCAGTAAGTACAAAAATTTAAGTATCTGGGAAGTAATTTTAATTAAGATAAGAAATTGCGACACTGAAATCCGAAGGCCCATTTGGAAATGTGTTTGTTAAAAGATAAGCAAAGTATGAAGAAACAGGAAAATCTCGTTAGAAACAAAGAAAAAAAGATTTCTGAAAACTCACTTATAAAACCGTGAATGATGAGCTTTCTCCTCACAGATGAAGAAAAAAACGATATAAATGAAGTTCTACAAAAACATATTGAGAATACCGAGGACTGAGCATGTCAGCAAAAACGATATTCTGGATAAAATTTTTAAAAAATGGACACTTATACTGAACATAAGAAAGAGACTATTTAAATTTATAGTGTACATAATTGGGAAGAGGAGCTTAGAAAATTTGACACTCACAGGTCATATTGAAGATAATAATAACAGAGGAAGACAATGCATATCCTACAAAGAAAGCTTGAGTAAATCAATGTCAGAGCAGGGTTTATGAGATATAAAAAAACAACAGCATTTACTAGGAGATACAAGAGCCAGGAATTTGTGGAGAGCCATGATCGCCAACATCATAACAAGACACGGCACATAAAAGTTGTTTCCGTTTCAAAACCTCAAGTATGCGTGAGTATGTAGAGAAATTAAATATCATTTTGAAGTGATGTAACTTTTCACTGGCTTTATTACGTTTTGCTAACCCGAGGACTTTTCACCCAAGAATATATTTTCTGCGAGGCGATCGTCTTCGACGTTAGACGCATGAACTTATCAATAATTCGTACTATACTTTTGACTCTTGCAATGTTCCGTTTCTTGTACGAATAAATAAATAAATAAATAAATACCTACAGTGGCCCTTAAAAAAGTAACTAGGCAGCGGTTTGTGAAGCGTGAAAGCTGACAGATCTTCCCTGATGTACACTTCATGAAAATTATATTCTAGAACAACATAAGGAATAAATTATTATTTTTATCCAGTCAAGCTAGCAAGGCCATTCATGATTCTATCGCGCGAACCTTCAAGATCCAGCATCGAAGTGGGAATTCATTCATGTTTTATTCTGTGGCATACCATGGTCGATGTAGTTAAATGCTGGGCGGCCAACTCTTCTTGCGCAATAGCTAGGTGTTCAGAGCATATGAAGCGATATCACTGTCAGCTGATATCTTATTAAATAGAAAATAAAAACTGACCTATTCCACAAATGGATTAGAGCATTTATTTTCCCGATATGTATCAGCTGGGTGAAGTACAAACAAGCGGCTCGGACAAAAGAAATCACTGAATAAATTACTTTACTTGAAAAAGATGTGTACGAAATACAGCAAAGCTTATATTCTAATCTTCTGAATACTAGCAGTATAGCCCGGCGTTGCTCGGGCGTAATGAAAGCTTTAAAACTAATCCATGGTCTGGAGCTCAGGCTCTACCTAAAGAATATTTGTGTGAAGTTTGGTGAGAATCGGATAAAAATTGTGGATTTGTATAAAGGACAGACAGATAAACGCGCGCGCACACACACACACACACACACACACACACACACACACACACACACACACACACAAACCTCTTTTCTTATATATATATTATAGATTTTCTGCACTATTGTAAGAACTGCAACCTTGAAACTTCTGAATATCATTTCTTATGTCTTTGTCTATGAGTGCACCAAATTTGATTAAAATCGGACCACTCCTTCTATAACCCGATTATAAGGCTTATAGTACAATTGTGTAAATTTTCAAAAAAATTGGTTCAGCCGTTTCAGAGTCTATAGGTAAGGGATACATACACACAAAGACACACACGCACACACACACACACAGACAAAGTTCTAAATAAGTTTAGATAGATATTTATTTTTATTTTGTTGTTTTGTTTTGTAAATACTAGTGTATATGTTTTTGTTTCTCTTTTTGTTATCGACCTTCAATGTATTTGTTTGTTTTAACTGTAAAAGAGTGGCACATTGTTGCCAGTCTGGTTGCTCGAGTAAATTCATGTAGAGAAAGCAACAGTGGGTTAAGCTCTTCGGAGCAGAGGCGATGAAAATATTTGTAGAAGAGACAGAAGGAAGCTACATCCCGTCAATGACAGTGCGGCTGGAGTCGAACTGCCAGATCGGGATCAGTTATATTGCCGAATCTTATCTGGATTCTGTCGAGAACCCCAAGAGGAGTAGCAGAGACGCCCGGCAATATATCACAACAGTATTCAATTCATCGGCGGATGGTTGATTTATATCAAGATGGATTCAGGCGAGAAAAAAATCTTCCAACATAGTGACCCAAACTTCCTAGCAGTAGATTTAGATATGGATTCAATGTAATCGTTCCACTTGAAGTCGGAAGAGAGATAGTGAGGCAGAAGCAGCGCAGTGTATTGCATTCGGGGAGACTAGCTTGGTTCATGCTGATGGGGGCAAGAGGAAGTTACTATGTGGGTTGACGGGTATCAGATTTGTTTTGGAAGCATTAAATTTTACGAGCTTTTTCTTACGCCAGTCCACCAAAGATTGGAAGTCCTTTTCAGGATTATCAACGAGCTTATCTTTGTTCGCCTTGGAAGATTTCTTGCTGAGACAGATATAGATGTTGGTCACGTGAGCGTAAAAGCCTACTTGGGATTTGATTACATCAGGGAGATAGATCATTGATGAAGATCAGAAAGACCGTCAGACCTAGAAAGAACTCTGGAGGACACCCTCGTATGTGTGTTAGGATTTGGAGGCATGCCCGTTCAAGGCAACCTTCATTATGTGATTTGATAGGAACGATTGCATCAAAGCAAGCACCCACTGAATCCATAATCCATTAGCTTGCGCAGAAGGCCAACGTGTCAGACCCTATCTAATGCTTTGCAAATACCCAGAGAAACAAGTCGAGCTTCGCTGTTCTGTTACCAGAACCTGGTATATGCACTCGGTGAGGGTCGTTAGTATATAAGCAGTAGATCTGACAAAGCGGAAGCCATAATGTCTTTCCGAGAATAGTATATGAGTAGTGAGATGTTGAACTATTTCAACATTGGTAATAGCTTCCAACACTTTGTCGAAAATTAATACGAGGCTGATAAGGCGATAATTAGAGTGGTCCGAAGCTTCTCCCGAGTTTCAAATGCAGGAACCACAGAAGAGGGCTTCAAGCAGGCAAGAAAACAAGAAGAGACACTAATTATAGAATTTAGCGAGGACAGAGGAGAGTTCGGGGGCACATTTCTTCAAGATAATGACGGGAATTCCATCGCCCCCGCTCGCCTTATGGCAGGCAAATTTTGAAATTATGTTAAAGACTACAGAGGGGCTTATGTAAACATCCCTCACTGGAATCTCAGTTCTAGGAAGGAAGTCGGGTGAAGATACTCCAGAGGAGTTAAATGTGGTGTTGGAGGAAATCTGCGAACAAAGCACTCGACCATCTCCGCTGTGGCTTTGAGGACTTCAGATTTATTGCGTAAAAGAAGGATGGAGGTCTTTCTGTTTTTCAGCACACGTTTGCTGAGTCGTCAGTAGTCTTTGGAGCCACACTTGTTGGCTGCTATACGCTGTTTCATTGTCTCAGAAAACAACAACTTAGCATCATTCAAGATTCTCTTACACTCATTACAAGCAGATGCTTGTAATGAGTGTAAGAGAGTGTAATAGGCGTCTATTATGTTCAGACCCGTGGTTCGATCTAGCCGGACGTAGTTATTCCTGTGGGCAAGGAGGATAGAAAGAAGGGGCGAATGAGGTTTCGGACGGAACTTCCTGACCAGTATGAAAGCATCGATGCCAACTTTCACACAGAAGGGAACCTCAGAGACGCAGTTCTGTACGTGGAGGCTGAACACTTTTTCCCAAGAAAGTCACATAGAAAATTGTGGAACGAATCCCAGTCTGCAGTAGGAAATTCAGCTTGTAGGAGCTTTCTAAGGGAAGTGTGAGTGGAGAGAGATATTAATGAAAATGACAGCATGATCGGAATTGCCAAGAGTTCAAAGCTATAAGGATCGGCAGGAGTCGTGGACAGACGTGCAGCAGAGATCCAGTAGAGAAGCGTGTTCTGTAGGAACACCGCGGAAACACGTTGGGAATTCCACCACTTGCGTAAGAAATTGAGTTGCTGCAAAGTTCATGGCATGAATTCCAGAAGGATCAGTGACAGAGTTTTTAAGTCACTTGGCATGAACATCAAAATCACCGAACAAATAGTTAGCGAACAGGTGAAAGGAGGTAGCTTTACCTATATTGAGATACTGCCTAGCGGGGAACAAACGGGAGAGGAAGATGAACAGTACAGAAAAGGATAGCTAACTGATTTAAGAAATGAAGCCAGATACAGATGTATGAGAGGATAAGAGATTCGAGAGACGTCACACTAGCTAGAGGAAGGTATTCACTGACGTAAACCCCCGGACCATGCGTATAGACAGTGGAGTATTTCCTTAAGATGGGAAGGTAGGCAGGAATCGAAAAGTCAGAGGAGAAGACTGAGGGGTTATGATTAGTTTCGTAAAGTGTTCAGATATCAGGAGGCTTTTCTTTGAGGAAAGATTCGACGCTGCAAAATTTGGTACCTATCTCACAGATGTTTGCAAAGAAACTTGCACAAGGGTTCTATCTATGCTTAAAGAAAATCACTTAAATATTTTAAAATGAACTGCTATTGTTAAGTGTAAAACAAGTGGAACAACGTTCTCACATATTTTAATGACTTGTCGATAGGTGTGGTAGATTTTTCAAGTGCTTACTCATTCACTCTTTTCTCTCTCAAAAGTTGTGACACAAACGTAGTAAGATATTTAGATGAAGTGACAGATCGCAAGGACCAGTAGATAAATACTTATTCTAAAATATCAAATGCATTAACTATTTAACGGTAAATCAGCCCGATCTTCCTTAATTTCTAATGAGATATTCCGTTTTCATGATAAAAAAAATTAAGAATGGGAACAGGCTACTTATACATTGTTTTTTTTTCTTCCATTAATTTTAGTTTTCTTCAGATATTTTGTTTCTTTTCAATGATTTTAAAAACTGAAATCAATAGCGGCGTCACGAACAAATAGTCTCGTTAAGGGGCCTCAACTTACTCTGTTAGTGAGACTGGGGTGGACGCATATTGAACAAACTCCCATTTATGAGAAAACGGATGTAGACTTTGATATTATCTACATGCTCTTGGGTAGCCTATCGTATCAACCCGTCTAAACATGTCCGACGATTAACTTACATACGTATGTTGATACGGAGAAGAAAAACGTTAGTGTTTATTGTATACCTAAATATTCTAAATTAATCATACAGGAAATATCACAGCAATTTAATATTATTTAGATATATATGTCATTGTCTACTGAACAAAACTTTAATAAAGACAGTTCTGCTTGTAGATATGATCCCTCTTGGCTAGAGATCGCATTCAATTTCTTATAATTATTTTGTAATGATAATTATTACATTAAGCAAAAATGAGTGACTCTTTGTGCTTTCAAGGACTAACCTTTTTTACTGACATGAAGTTGAAAGATAATATTGAATCAATTGCTTGGTCTGCTGCTATAAATGTTGGTCCGATGTACCGTGCTAGACAATATTTGTCGTCATAAATATTTTATGTAATACCAAGTTAATCATTCGTCTTTACTTTGAATATTGATACTGCATAAGGTCTGCTATTTATTTAGAAATTCTTGTTAAAATCCAAAGAATCTGAAATATCACCTGGGGTCTTGGTTTCAGTCAGTTCTCCACTCCAGTAATAAAGTTACCCGGAGCCTTTTCTATAAACACTTTCATGGTAATTCTTCACATGGACTCTCCTCAATCGTACCTAAACTTTATGAATTTAGGCGCAGTACTGGATGTGCGTTGTGGTACAGTGGATATCGGCTCGGAACGGGGAGCCGAGTTCGAATTCCATTTGAATTCATTGTATTCATTTACGCGCAAATGCACTTGGGAAAGGTATTAATCCGTCTCTTCCTTCCAGTTATGGGTTAAAACAGCAGGACAGATTGGGTTCTCTAGCCGTGGTCGGCAACCAGTCTACTGCAAAAAGCAATGGCCACCTACTGCAGGATAATCTCCTGCCCAGTCAGTGATGTCTCTTTCGAGACATGATCGCCCAAGCGTGTATCACATATGGCACTTAACTGACTGACTGACTAGATTTGGCGAAAATAACTCATTGTTGTTTTTCAGTTGAAATGGCTAAATGCAACAGTGTGTCCTATGCTAAGCCTTTTGCTCTCATATTTCTTGCTTGTGGAACTCACTTCAAGCTTCTTGCTTCCCGATTAACTTTGTATTCAAGAAGTGACTGCAGTATGAACCATTCTCTTCTGTTTTCTTAATCATTGTTTTTTTTTAAATTTTTTTAATAAAGATTATCTCATCTTATGTAACCTTCAGTAATCCTTAGTAGCATTATAACCTTGCGTAATGTGAAATAGTTTTTAAAAGTACTAAGAAACAGAAATATGTCAAAAGAAACAAAGAAAAGAGAGGTCAACCGTTATGCAGTATCAATTCTATTATATAGTAGTGGACGCTGTACAATCTCCAAAATGATGAAAACAAAAGTGCAACAGACATGTAGTTCTGCAGAAGGATCATGAGAATACTATGTAACGCGCAAGAATTCTTAGAGAAAATGCAATAAAGATGTAGAATATTACTCCTAATCAGAAAGAGACAACTGGATTTTATAAACACCTAATGAAAAAGTGGTCTTGGATAACTTGAAAGTCAAAGGATATATCAAAGACAAAACACATTGTGGAAGGTAAGGAACAACCTGTGTGAATGGACGGAAGAATGGTTTGAGAGGGATGTCAATAAGACAAACGGGTTATCAGACTTACAAGGGATAGGGTGTTATGGGGATCCATTGTCGCCCACATCCTGAAAAGATATGGCCAATAAAAATTGTAATTTTTACGCGGTTAAGCATTTCTATTTTTCTAATGAACTAGGAATTAGAATATAATATCCCCTTACACAAATATATTTCTGAAATATTTAAGAATGAGTTCAAGGAAATATTTTTTTCAAAAAGCAACATTTGAAATGTTTGTGACATATAATGCCGAAAATTGAGCTGAATAATTTAACACGCCAAAAGCCACATTGCATACAAGCGTAACAGAGAAACCGCTAGTAAGCTATATAACACGCTTGTGTGAATGGATTGCAGAATAGAGTCTCAAAGACCTGATAACGTGTCAATGGTTGCTTATTTGCAAAGGACATTAAATTGAGACAAACCATGAAAGCAGTGCGGTAATTAGCAGAAGATAAAAAAACATTTTTATATTTATTTATTTCTCATTCAATCGCTTTGACTGGAAACAACTATTGATTTTTAGTTTTTCGTGCCAACGTTCAAAGAGTCCGAGCTCAAGGACCATGGATTCGTTTTAAAGTTTTCATTACACTCGAACAACGTCGGGCTATACTGCTAGTTAGTATATAAATATTATCAGTTAATCTACGTTTTACGTACGACACTGAGTTTCATGCGCTATGCAATTACCAGTCCCATATCAAAATCGTTCAATTTGCACCTGATGATTGCATAATCGTACCTAAAGCATAGGATTATATATATATATATATATATAAAGTGAACATTGACGTTAACACACAGAACAGGTAGTCTGTTATATACTTAAACGTAATCTCTCTGCCCTGATTTGGTGTTGATTTTAGTGTTCACTGTTGTATTTCCAAACGCTTTATTCTTTCAATCTATAAATCTAGCATACTTGGAAACTCACTCACTCTCTCTATCTCTCTGTCTCTCTCTCTCTCTCTCTATCTATCTATCTCGCTAACTTCATCATCTCTCTCATGCTCATTTCTCCCTTCACTCCACTCTCAGTATCTTAATCCTTCTCTTACCCACTTCCTGATACGCCCTGTAACATGTTACACTTTCTCATAAATTTCCTCCTATGTAACCCCCGGCGCACCAGTAGCAGTAGATTGCCTTGATTGGGGCGATATGATTATATATATATATATATATATATATATATATATATATATATATATATATATATAGGATTTTATGTATCTAAAGTTTTAAGAATGTTTACTTTGATGTATCTAAAGTTTTAGGGATGTTTAATTTTCCGAACACAGAAAGACATTGTGCTTGTATTTTCTACACGTATTTTCTATAAAAGCTAAATACATGTCAGCTATAAGCAAGGCGAATTTTCTCTGAGAGATATCATAAAGAAATACACAACTCTGGTCGACCCGATCAAGAAAATTAATTGTCTATAACAAAATGTTTAAAACTTCTAATCTTGTCATCAAGCATTACCACCCTCCTGTTAAATAAAAACTACAAAGAACAAGCATTATTTACGAACCCAAAGTCCCCTTTAAATGAATACGTTCCTGACAAAACCAAACTCACAAATGATTATATTAGTTACACAACTATACGCTTATCTGGAGGATTTATGTTACATCTACGCGGCCATAACTGTATTAAGACTCATTTAGACATACACAAACCAACCAGATTTCATCCGAAACATACTAGAAAAAATACAAGTATAATGGATTGATCTATATGTAATTAATTTTGAAAATAATGAGAGGAAAGGGAAAAGCCAACGCTCAATAACATTAACTATGAACACGGCCACAACACGCTGACTGCGTTAGATAAAAAATATTCGTATAATTTTAGTCACTTACATAGGAACCTCATATATTGAATAGAAAAATAAAGTATATTTAATAACGGTGGAAAGAATAGCTGAAAGCGTCCTGATATACAGAACTTTTTGAAAAGTTTTACACACATTATACCTAAAAAAGAAAAACACTTTGACGGACACAAGAAAAAATAAAAAAGCTTAATCGTTGTACATTGTTTTCGTTTTTAACAAAACATGTATAAAAGCGTGGTTGCTGCCCAAATGCACAATATATATATATATATATATATATATATATATATATATATATATATATATATCGTTTCCATATAGTTCGGTTGCTCTTTAAAGAACGTATTTCTGATAGAAATAACGTGTGTAAAAATCTTATAAATCAACAAGATGGAGCTCCTTGTCATTGTTCTCTGTTGTTAGACAGTTTCTAAATCAGTAATTCCATAACAAATAAATCGTAAGGTTTGGACCATTTTATTTGCCTCCACGATTAGCGGCTTTGAATTTATTAGCTTTTTTATGGAGACATGTGAAAACAATTGTGTATGCAATCAAACCTAGTTCATTAGAAGATTCGAAAGCTAAAATAATTAATGTGATTTCAGGCATTATTGTAAAGCAGTTGGCAAATTTTTTCCGTGAACTTCAAAATCGTATTGCCCTTTGTATTGCTAATGATGGAGGACATGTCTAAACTGAAATAAACTTTCAATAAAACCTTTAAAAATATAGATTTCCCTCTTTCTAATCCTTTTAACAAATTATTTCTATTGCAAATACAAATAAAGTTATGAATTTCATAAACTTATATGAACTTTATGGATATACTATATATATATTTGTTTTTTTAACATTACTTTTAAGGAATACACGTATGTTAGGGGATAGTATGTGTTTTCCTTAATTAAACAGTCCATTTTAATTATCCAACGGCCTAAATGTTCGAGACATCTTGTTTTTAAAATATCAACCTTCCGGCATGATTGTTCTTCATGTACCAAGGAGATATCACCATTAGATCTGGTGTGTTTTATCATTCAACCACAGAAGTCATCATGGTAACCAAAGACCTATTTAAGCTTTCTAAATATATTTTTTTTGATTTTTTCAGAAAATTCTATCTCTGCTCTTGGGTTGTATCCTAATGTAACATACACAAATGAAGACAATATTACGAAATTATAAAGAAATTGGTATTAAACCATATATTTATTTAAATTTATTTTTTTGAAAATTATCTTGATAAATATTCGTTTTAGGTGCCGACGGCTTTTCCCCCTTCAAATTTATCCAAAATAGCATTATTTCTGTGCAAATGTATATGCTGAACTCAACAATTAGTTATTGAAGAAACTTACTTTTTTGCTTTGAAAGTTCATAAAAAACGAACTATATCTCGCACTTTTTCTCTCAGGTAACTTTCACGAAGTCATGTAATTAACTGCAGAATGACGTTCTTCGTAAGCAGCAATTTTGGTCGAATTTCGTCCTTTACTAAAACTTCCGGCGATGTACTTCTTGTTATAAGAGTAATAAGCGTAGAAATACAATATCGCATTACTTTAATTATCGGAAGTACATCGCTGGAAGTATCAGTAAATGAAGAAAAATCTGCCAAAATTCGATCACATGCGCAGTCCGTCATTCTGCAGTTAAATACATGACTTCCTGAGAGTTACGGGAGAGAAAAAGTGCAAGATATAGTTCGTTTTTTATGTATATTTAGATTTTAAAAAAGGTCAGTTTCTGCAATAACTAACACTTGATTTGAGGTCAGCATATACATTTGCACAGAGATACTGCTATTTCGAATAAATTAGAAGGGGAAAAGCGATGGGACTTAAAACGAAAATTTACCATTATTTTTAATTAATACTAGTATTTGAGTGGATAATCTGTTTTTTCTACAATTAAACATTACATTTTAATTATCTAAGCCCCGATATTCAAGAAATCTTTTTAAAATTATCTATTTTCCGGCAGAAACAAAAGAAAACAAATGGATTCGAAATATGTTGGTTTATACAATTTCGTAAATTTTCGTATAATTTCTTAATAAATATGTTTACGAATGTGAATATATCTAACACAAGATACCCAGTGGCTGTTAAATTGCATTAATTAAAGTTTGTGATAGAATAGTAAATGAGGGGGTGATAAAAGATAAAAAATAATTGTTAAAAAACATAGAAGGAAGTTATGGCGAGCCATAATTAACCACGCCCTGAAAAAAACTTGGCATATAAAAAACAACAACAAAAAGAGCAGAGTAAAAAATATGTGGACTGCAAAAAGCTTCTGAATTCACCAGCACCTCCACAAAAAGCAAAATAAAAAAATATATATATTATTTGGTCGAAAGGAGTTGTAGGTAGTGCCAATCATTATTCAGACAACTAACATAAAAATGTTTTTCTATTCACACGTAGACATTACACAAAATGTATATCAACAAAGCTAATGTGGAAATACGAAATGCTATTAAAGATCAGCAAAGTTTCTTGATAACTATTCACCTACAAAATAATCTAAATAATATATGAAGAAAGAGAAAATATTTTAGACATTCTATTCTTGATAATACTTCCGCAAACACCTGGAAAATGCAAGTATATTTTTCAATCTTTTTTTTTATCCTAGCTGTCAGCAGAGCAGAGGTTAGCAGTACACAAAAACCTAACATAGAATCCAATTAAATATTAATTTAACCTCTTAAAGTTTTCAATAACGTTTTCCTCCCCGATAACCTGCTATAGTTTGTCAGTATTTTGCAATTCTTTCTGTTCTCTACCCGTTTTAACTACTCAATGTTTGGCAAGTATATTTTTGCATTGGTATTTGGATAGCAGGAGGTGATTCCAGGTATGGTAGCCAAAAGGTGTAAACGAAAGTAGAAGATTTAAGATGAACTTTAACATATGCTAAGTCGATTTAAGTTGCGCTGGTGTCATATATTTACGCTCTCACACCCTGATTGAGCATTCTGTAAGAATGGTAAACTTTGAAAACTATTAGCTACTCTGACATGTACGCATCGCTCATTTCAGTAAAATGAATTAGAGCACTCGGGCTATTAGGCGCTTATAATGATAATATACACGCTAAAAAGCCTGCCTTCTTCTACCGAACGACCATAGCCCAGAGGTAGAATCGCTGACTGACGCCAATTCGGTCGGGTTTCAATCCTGGGTTAAAAAGCAATCGTAGTCTTACTGTACTGATGGGCTGTGATACAGCGAAACAGATCTGTCTGCGGATGACTATATATATATATATAGATATATATATGAAAAAATTAAAATTCTATAATTTCAAGACCCAAATATACTCCTAAACAAACCAAGGGAGATCACAAGTCTGTGTCGCCATAGAATTAAGTATAAATTACAATAATTATCCCATTCTCCCAATTAGTCAAGCCACAAACCTCCCACTAACAAAGAGGAAATTACTATTAAATTCATTCATCTAGCCTAACCCAAATAAAACCAAAACATTCCAACCCCTTCCTTTACCTAAGCTATCCACTGGACTTAGAAGGTTTCCTCATTCTCTGTTTATAAAGGGTCGAAGAATGCATGCTTTAAAATGATAGGTTAAAAATAGGTATTTCACCAGTAAGTTTTATCTGAGTTTACGCATATATATATATATATATGTGTGTGTGTGTGTGTGTGTGTGTGTGTGTGTGTGTGTGTGTGTGTTACAGAAAGTCAACCGACATATTGAAATTATTTGTTTGAACCTTATTTTTAATCGATACTCGTATTTGAGTAGATATTCTGTTTTTAATCAAACAGTATATTTATATATTTATTTCTACCGGCAGGATTGTTTACGATAAATTTTGTACGAAATTCATCTCAAAAAATTCCTTGCACTGAATTCTTGTCAGATTCCATCTTGCATATTGATAAATTTACCATTAGTCTGTGCATTGAATACTGTTGGTATATTTGATAAAGTCCTCCTGCTGTTCACCCCTAAGTTCACGATAAAATCCCAAGAAGTATCTGCAATATAATTGATCCTGATTTAGTATCTCGATTTCAGTCAATTTCTCACGGACGTGATGTAGCTTTCTACACGAATTTAAGCGTGCTACTAGACTGGCATCTACGTCCCGCCCTTTTGCCGTTGAAATAGTTAAATGTAACTCCTCTTCTATTCTCACAGTTTAGTTTCTCGCACTTGACGTCTGTGGAACTCCCACCCTTTACTTTTATGTTTTTATAAAATTTAAAGACTTTGACTGACAGCCGGGGGTTTACCGTAATTATTTCGTAATCTGTCAAAATTCTCGTGAGAAATATAACTTGAGCGTTATTTCTATAATTTTCAGAACCATTAATCTTAAAAATTTAGAAAAAATATTTTCCGTAATCTAATGTTTATGGAATTTACTTTAGCGTGGTTTTGTATTTACTATAAGTATCGCTAATATTTTTGATTATATCTTGTGTATACGACCGTATTAACAAAAATTGTCACCTTAAAACACATATACAATATTCAAAAGCCGTTTTCCATAATATACAAAAATATCTGGAAATACTAAAATTTAAATTTATTCAATACAATTACGATTGGCTTCAACCACATCCACCAGACGATGTCGGAATTTTCTGAAACTTTTCTGGAAAGTAATTATTTTTCAACTGGTGAAAGCCGTCATAAACCTTGTCTTCAGTTCATCTTTGGTGTTACAAGAAGTTTTGTTGGTCAGTCGTTCAACTTTGCTCCAACATATCATAATCAAGGCGGTTGCATTCTGTATTAGGTGGTCAGATGTAAGGGGTGATATGATCGTCATGAATGGGTTCTGCTGCTTGTGTCGCATAGTTCAGAGTCTTTTTGCCAGACGTAGGGTGTCCCAGCAGCCATCCTTTTGATTTAGAGCGGCACTACTTTCTGTAAACCTCTGTACTGAGTTTGAGATCTCGAAGAAGTTGAAGAGAAGCATAACGTCGCCATCACTAGTGATCACTCCTAACTCCATGATGTTGACTGTATTTATCATAAAACTCTTTCGGAATCCTCTACACTGACCTCAGATTGGCACCCAGACATTTGGAAATGTTCTTATTAGAGCTTCCAGCGCAAGTGCTAAGCAGTAGCCCAACTGACCCTACTATACCCTGCAGTCAATAAAATCAAAAAGAAACAAAACGATTGCTCGAAATTAAATTTACCGATTGTACCGTGTATATATGTCTTTCTCTCTCTGTCTCTCTCTCGCCCTCGCCCTCTCTCTCTCTCGCCCTCTCTCTCTCTCTCTATATATATATATATATATATATATATATATTATGCTCTCATTACCATTGAGCGCTCTAGAGAAGTAAATTTAAAAAAACAGTTTCCACTTTTGCGATTTAGGCATTACGCTTCAGGATTGAATTGAGTTCTTTCGCTGACTGGCGTGTGTATAGACTGCTTATATAGAACACGTGTTAAAATGGCCCGTCTTTAATTCCGTGCGCTTACGGCTTAGAGGGTAGCAACTCCGACTGACACCAAATCGGTCGAGTTAAGATCCCGGTCAGAAGCAAGTGAATGTGTCTAGCCAAACTGATGAGCTGTGAAACAGCGAAACAGGCTTGTATGTGGATGACTAATATATATATATATATATATAGATTATATATATATATAAGCCTTGATAATAATTAGATGGGTAACTGCATTGAACTATCAGGTTCTTGAGTGTATGGGTGGTGTAATTGTGTAATGAATAATGGTCCGGAATTGTTTAAAGAGGAGCGAAGTTACAGTTCTCGTTAGGTTTGTTAATCTATATAATTTTTTTTTTTAATCATTTCACCCCGAGCAAGGCGGAAACGCCACTGATGTGCAGGGGGTTACATAAATGTAAAAAGATTAATTAGAAAAGAGTGAGGAGTACAAACTAGTTAGAAAGGAACAAAAGAAAGCCGAGAAAGCAGGTGCGATGACAGATACATAGGTGGAGAGAAAGGGAAGGTTATACAGCGAAGGGGAGAGAGCTAGAGGCATGTGGTTAGTAGATGAATATTGACATTGCATTTAAATTTCTGAAGCAAGAATATGGGAGCGAATTCCACAGGCGGGAAGTGCGAGTAAAGAAGCTGCAGGAGTAGAATTGTCGTCTGCATTTGGCTAACCTGACTGTGAATGGGTGGGACCCAGTTGCCAGTCTGGTAGCACGAGTAAACACCTGTTGAGGAGGCATCAGTGACTTAAGCTCATCCGAACAGAAGCCATGAAAGTATTTGTAGAAGAGACAAAGGGAGGCCACATTTCGATGGTGAAGTGGCTGCAGTCGAGTCGCCAGGTCAGTACCTATCACATTACAGACTCTCCTTTGGAGCTTGTCAAGAACACTGAGGAGAACGGCAGGGGCACCTGACCATAAATGGCAGCAGTACTCCATGCACGGACGGATGGTTGACTTGTATATATGGAGGATGGATTCAGGTGGAAAAAACATCCTGGATCGACATAGTGACCCAATCTTCTTAGCAGTAGATTTTGCTATGGATTCAATATAGTGGTTCCATTTGAGGTCTGAGGAGAGGGTAAGTCCGAGGAGGCGTAGTATATTACTCTCCAGGAGAATCATTTGGTCCATGCTTATAGGAGGCAGAAGAGTTTGCCTCTAATGGTTGAGAGACAACAGCCTGGTCTTAAATCTTACAATTAATATATTATTATCAAAACGTACAATCTAAACTTTGTTGAGACTTTCATCAACCTACATATATATATATATATATTATTAATCAGATATATATTTAACACTTTAAATATTATTCAAATGTACAAAGTAAAAACATAGATAGGCGTGAATTTAAATAGAAATGAACTGTAGTGTTAGATAGATAGATAGATAGATAGATAGATAGATAGATAGATAGATAAGAAGAAGTATCGATAGATACGAAGATCTAAAAATTTTGTAATAATGCAAAAGGTGTTTATCTCCCTTTGGTCGAGATAAAGCACGTGGTCACAGGACAGTCGCTCATTGACGTCACTGCTGATAGAATCTCAAGCGCTAAGAACAACTGAGAAAGAAGAGTGTTTACCTTTTGCCCCTGGCGTTTGGGCCTAGACATAATCTGCCTACCGCTATGTCCCGGTGGAACATAAAACTCCTGCAGTCCAGTGGGAACACAGATGAAGCTTGCCATATTCATTTAGCTCACAGAGGAATTCGGTCCCTCCAAATCTGGAGTCATGACAATGGCCGAACAGAGCTATCTCCAATTTAAATGTAAGACCTTTTACTTTTGTTCCTTCTGATAATTTGCTTTGCGTTCAACATAATGGGTATGTATTTCTCCACATGTAGACATCGGTGTGTATATATGTGTTATTGTGTGTGTTATAATATAAAAATCTCTTTGAGAACATGCATTAATTCATCCATTCATTAGGTTTCTCCATTCCGCCTTATCGTTACATGGTGACACGTCTTGATAATGGGAATAGGAATAATATATATGTGTGTGTGTGTATATATATATATATATATATATATATACCCCAAAGAAATAATACATCCCTTCAAAGGCATCTCTTCAACGTTTTGCCTAAATAGAAATATTTGAGAATGTGATATTCCTATTGTAATATTAATTGGCACAAAACCGTATCAAGACAAACCTTATCCATTTATTTGCTAAATAAATTTCATCATTTTTTTAATGTCATTTGAATTTTTTTTATAAGCGTTTCACCCCGAGCAAGGCATGTCACTGCCACTACTGCACAGGGGGCTACACAGAGTGGAGAAAGGATGGTTAAATATAGGAAATGTCAGAGGGTGGGTGATAGGCGGCTAAGGATACCGAGAATGGTTAAATATAGGAAATATCAGAAGGTGGGTGATAGGCGGGTAAGGATACCGAGAATGAGGGTTTGGTAGATGAGAGTGTTCTGAGAATAATTGGGAGTTAGTGTAATAGGAGGTGTCTATTGACCCTACGTTTAAACACCTGGAGATTGTAGCTGTCGGGAAAGCAGACTTGTGGAAGGGAGTTCCACAGGCGGGAAGCGCGAGAAAAGAAGCTGTTGGAGTAGAATTTATGGTTACATCTTATCTGTTTTACTGTAAAAGGGTGGGACCTAGTTGCTAATCTAGTATCTCGTGTAAATTCGTGCTTAGGCGGCACCAGGGATCAAAGTTCATCGGAGCAGAAGCCATGAAATTACTTGTAGAAGAGGCACATGGAAGCCACATGACGCCGGTGAGAGAGTGGTTGCAGCCGGCCTGCCAAGTCAGTATTAACCACATTACAAATTCTCCTTTGTATTTTGTCAAGAAGCCCAAGGAGAGCAGCAGGGGCACCCGACCAGATATGGCAGCAGTAAAATACTTTTAGCTCAGTAATGCTGTCTTATAGTTTTGTTCTTTTTATACATTTGTTCAGTTTTTCATTGATTTGTTAATCTTTTATGAATAACAGAATTTTAGAGAAGTCATTGATAAAGTGGGTAAAAAGAACTGTTTACATTTCCTCACCGCCAATCAGACCCTGAACTACCGCCTCTCAAAATGAATGGATGTTCCATTATAAAACCCCGTGCCTTGAGAAAATATTGAGCCTCAAATTCACACCCGACCTTAAGTGGAACGGCGGTACACCGCTAAAGATAGAGATAAAACGACCGGTTCCCAGTAACGTTCGAGTAATTACATGACTCCTTAGCTGCATTCTATCTTTTTAAGAGCCAGAAAATGGAGCATAGTTGCCATATTTTAATGGTATCTTCCCAGACCTCTCTTTACAGTCTTTGTAGAGATGAAAACCGTCTTCCAGTCTTTGTTGGAAAATGATTATTTTTCTCTTCGAACCTCTCTCTCACAGGTGCTCTATTGCTACTACCATGGAATTAGCTTGGACGAACTAAATTTCTTGGTTCTGCAGGCCTAATTTTTAAGGCTAGGAATCACCATTTCACTTAAGAAAAATCTTGAAGCAATTGAAATATGGTTCTACAAAAAGATGTTGCAGATATCATGTGAGAATGACGAGGTTTAAGAAAGTATGTAAACGAAAAATAAATTAATACTGAACATCAGGAAGAGACAGCCGAAATTCTTGAAACATCTAATGAGGAAGAAGGGGTTGGAGAATCTGATAATCACCGGTCAGATAGAGGGAAAAAGAGACAGGGGAAATCAACGGATAACATATTTCAAGGGCCTGATCAGGTGGATGGCAAAGCGGGGTTTGTTTGGTGTAACGGAAGAAAGCGTGCTATAAGCCACCAGAGATAGGGAGACGTGGAAAGCTATGATCGCTTAAGTTCTGAAGGAACATTGCACATAGGAGAAAAAGTAGAAAAAGCAAACCACTCACATTCTCTCTGTAATCTATCAGCTGGTATAAGTGCCTCTCTAACAGGTTTATGCAAACCCTTACTCTGTGGAACAGACCCTTTATCATTTGAATATTACCCTGTTCATGTCTAGAATCAGGCATTATCTTCCACTCCTATTCTTAAAAACTAGACTTTACCGTAAGCCTTATGTGCCCCCTATGCATTGCACCTAA